>CM047810.1:8921128-9247842 GCA_026214975.1 Gentiana macrophylla | reverse complement strand
TTATCATATGTCAATCAAACAGCGTAAGGAATCTAAAGCGTGAAACTAAGCTAAGATAAAGTAGATGCACTTTAGATTCCAAAGGTGAAACTAAGCTAAGATAAAGTTGATACTCAAAAATGATGATCAAGTAACAATGATAAATTGGCAACCAAGGATCACTTGAGTCAACTTTACTTCAGTCCCGTGCATGTTTTAACCCCTATTTATGATACTTTTGGCTTGTATCGTAGTTTTAGACCATTTGATATAGGGCAAAAATACATTGCACGCCACTTTGAGGCACCATCAAATTGATGGAAAACCTTATCATTTTACGGTGTTTTGGCCCTTTCTTTGTCCTATTTATCTTAAGTGGATTATGCTTATATTGTGCAAATGGAAATGCAGAAAATAGGTGACTCGTGAGCCCAAAAGATGAGGCATGAGATTTAGAATGGCATAACTGGCCCGGGACGAACGGATCAAAGCGTGGTTGGTGCTTTCACCATCTTACCAGCCTTTATCTGCATTTTCTCCCAGATACATGCATTTTCTGGACATGTGGTCTCTATGAAAGCTGCAGACAATTGAGTGAGTTTTTCCAACGCACTTTGAATCACTTCAATCCGAGCTTTACTGCCGTAAAGATATTTCCAGATTATCAAGATGTATCTGCTCAGAGACTTTGATGCGCGCGTCGAAGACTTCATGCATGTGGAAGTTCGAATGCAGAGTCTCCTGCATCCAGCTGCACAGCTTTACGCGCAAGGCTAAGACTTTGGGGTACGCTAAAACCGCGATTATCTGCACGTTTTGGGCCTTTTAAATAGATTTTCAAATTTCTACGTTTACAAAGCTAAGTCATACCTGCACTCACTTCTACTCTCTCTAGTCGATTTTCATCACTTTTCTCCTTAGATTAGCCTCATCTTTCAATTATTCTCTTAGATTAAACTTCCATGAATTTAACTTTGATTCTAGCCTCTTTGTTGGATTTTGGCATTTTGGAGTCTTCTTCTTCCCAAGGACAATGGGCGTGGATGAAAATTGATGTAAACTCCGATTTTCCCACGATTTTTGCAATTAATTTGCAGCCTTCTTCATTTATGGCTTTAATTCTATCTTTGATTGTTGTTCTTAGTTTAATTATGAGTAGCTAAACTTTCATAGCCAAATTATGTGAAAATTGAAGAAATCACCTCTATAATTGATGAAATTGGGAATGGGTAGTGTTTAATTGTTGTTATATTGATTTAATTCATGTCTTAAAACTTGTTATCAATGCTTGAATTAGCTTTGTATAATTTTAGTTCATGAACAAACACACCACTTTATAAATGTATGTTATAGGGGTGTGGAAAAGGGTTTTAAGATTGTTATTTATAATTGACTCGGAGTTGTTTGTAGATCGATTGATAACGAGGTTTGTCGTGTAAATCGAGCTGCCGCTGAAGCGCTTATCTTGTTCCGGCCGCTAAATCCTTAAAGGTGGACTGTTGAACTGGCAAAGGGTACTAGGTTGTCAAAGTACATGCCTAGCATTATTCAGGAGTTTGCACCATAAACTAGAAGTCATATATGTTATATTCAGGATGGTTGGTTGGTAGTTTCATTCCCAAATAGTCGATTATAAATGAAAGTATTCAATTGATCATAGGTTTGGCTATATTTTATCTCTTTTTAGTATCTTTAGTTTATATTTTGTTTTTTAGTGTAATTAAACTTGAAACATTTTGGTTGACCTAAACTAAATCCAAAAACGGCTTTGATACTCATCGATTCTGATTCTCGATACGACCTTGCTCGCTACTATAGCATCCACCCGCATCGCCGGTTAAGGTCGGATCGTACTATTTTTGGCCATCAAGTTTTCCAAGCGCCGTTGGGAATTAATCGATATCTCTCAAGTCACAAAGACTTAGGCTTAGGTTGTTTTTTTTTCTTTTTGTTTTTTTCTGATGTTGATTTTTGTTGAAAGTCACACCATCTATGCGGTAGGGGTGGGTGACTAGATATTTGATTGTGTTCTTGTTTTTTCCTTGAATCACGCAAAAGTATGGATCCGTGTGGCCATGATGGATCTTCCCTCCCTACTTTTGGAGGCTTTAATTTTGGTGCTATTGGTTTTGAATTCCAACCATATTATCGCTTCAACCCACACACATCACCATACAACAATGAAAGGGAGAGTCCTCCAAGTTCTCGGCTCAACACCCCAATGCGATTTGCAATATGATCAACCTCCACAAATAGCTTTCACCGCAAAAGAGCTCAACCGACATCTTTCCTAGTATAAATCAACGACTTTGCAAGAGCAAGGCCATCTCATTAAGAGCATGGCCGAGCTTTAAAAGAGCAAGGCCGAGCTTTGCAAGAGCAAGGTCGGGAGTTGATGGATATTAAAACGAATGCTACTACTTTCAATTGGAATTAAAGAACTGGAGAACCGGGCAGAGTAAATTGATCGAGAATAGGAAGGTTGAGATGAGTGCTAAAATGATGAAATTTCATTTGCTCCACCGTCGACTCTCGAGGTAATCACCCATCACGAGTGTCATGAAGAAGTGTACAAACACGCCACTTAGTGAATCATTTATTCCTCTCCTTTGAACCTTATTGAAAAAATTGTGGTGGTGGATCACATTGAATATGTTGATGTTGTGGTTGAGCCAAAATTTTATTGTTTGGTGTTTGATCTTTGTTACTTGGCATATGCTCATTCGGGAAATTGAATTCATTGTGTTACACGATGAATTTCTTGAACCAATTCTTGGCGTGGATTGAGCTCCTTGTTTGTCTTGCCCCATTTTTGGGCGTGGTGTGCTCAATTCTTTTGATTTGTGTAGGAGACGAACGGTTTGCTCTCCTTTGGTATAATTATCCTTAGTATTGTTGGGGTAGAAAGTCGAACTCAAGGACTTTAAACTTTAGAATGTTTTAGGTAGATGTTTTTTTTGTTGTGTTCTAAATAAAAGTAGATGAAAGTTTTTTTAATTGCCATGTTCTTGAGGCTATCTGAGCAAAAGATGTGCAATTTTTTCTTTCATTCCACTCTGCTTATTTTCTTTTCTTTTAGTTTCTTAATAAGTCAAGCCAATGACGTAAAACAAAGGCACTTGTGGGAGGCAACCCACTTTTTCTTTCTTTCGGGAGTAGTAGGAGTGAGTCTTTGGTAAAAGAGTGGAGAATTTTGGCCAGAAAAGAACTCTGGGTGAATACTCTTTCCATTCCCATACCTGCATTTGGATTGTTATCATTTTGGCACATATTTTATGCATGGATGACGCTTTCTTGTTATTAACTTTTCATCTCATGTGATCCAATTTTGGTACTTTGGTTTCGTTATGATGTTGTATGTGACATTGATTCTTTTGCTTATATCTCGTTATCTATTGTCTCGCTTTTGGCACGTGGGTCGCTTCCTGCGTACGCATGCTGCGGTTTCTGGTTTCATGGCTTTAGTGTATGAGATGGAGCTTCGTGAATATGTCATATGCACTCATTTGCGCCTTTTTCCTGGGTTAAGCTAAGTCTTCTTTCCTTTATCATTCAAGGTACACCGAGGACAAATGTTGCATTTAAAGCGGGGGTGGTAGTTTAGCTTTGATATGTGCTTCATTGTTTTTCCGCCAAAGTGTTGTATGCTTATCGCTTGTCGCTTTAGTAAAATTTGAGCATTTTTAAAATTTTCCACGCTTTGATGTTGTATTCTGCTTGTCGAGCCTTCATGATGATAGGATAAACGGTTTAGTGAATGTTTGAATGCATGTTACCCGGCTTACTACCTTATTCTGAGATGGGATTTCATGCACGATAGCTTCAATTTTCATAAACCATGGTAACTAAAGGACCGATTATGGTTGACTTAGGCACACCGGCTACCTAACTCATACCATTAACTTTGAGACTAAATAGAAAGGCCGACCTTGGTAGAGTTTGGGATGATAGTTATGGCATTTCTTTGACCTCAAGTTAGAGCCAAATAGCCATCCCATAACATATCTCCACAATAACTCCTCTAAGCCTTGGTAGGATGGTTAGACTCCCATCCGACACTTACGCTAGCCGCTTGCTTTTAGCCCGTGAATTTCTCAACCTTGAGCCTTATTCGTGGTCTATATTCCCTTGAACACCCTACGAACAGTCGAGCTTAATCATTTATTTTATCACACTTGCTTAGGCAAGTGTGGGGTGGTAGAGTGGTTTGTATTCTTGATAGAGTTGTGTGTTTTACGAGTTTATTTCATGATATTTGAGGTAGAGCTCGATTCATTTTATGTGTAATGTGATGGTCTTTGACTCAAACCTAATAAAAATTCAAGTTCAAAATCAAAAAAAAAAAAAAAGAAGAAGAAAAAAAAAAAGAAGAAGAAAAGTCATGAAAGGAAAATAAAAGTTTGAGTCAAAGAAAGCCAAAAATATGGGACTCATGATTGATTTAGTATGTGATGTTGGTGGTGGGATGAGATTTTAGTGAAGAAACATGATTTCTTATACATTTTTGCCTCGTTACACTTGAGACATAGTGCGATATGGCATTTTATTTTCTTGGATCATGTTTCGAGTTTCATTTTGAGCTGAGAAGGGGAGAGCTAGCTAGCTACGCTTTGTATTGACACACCCCGTGATTAAGCTTGCTCGCTTTTATCTCTTTGTTGTTTATTCCCGTAAATTCCCTTCGTTAGCCCTGCCCCTAGCCTAACGTTAAACCGTGCAAGTCCTACTTGACCTTACTTAGCCTCGGCTGGCCCTCGACAGTGGAGATGCTTATGAAGTAGTGAGCAAGCCACGGTAGTCGTAATCACCAAGCGCCCATAATCCGAACTGCAAACCGTGGTAAATGTAGAGAGAAGTTATTCACACACACACACACACACATCCCATTTGCTTGGTAAGGTATGGTTAAGTTGCATGCATTTACTCATTTATTTGTCGGTTATCTTTGATATGTGATTGGCTTTGACCTACGCAGTGTAACGTTGACTCTTTGGTTTCTTTTAAAACGCCATTTTGCTCGAGGGCTTAGAAAACGCTAAGTTGGGGTGGTTGATGAGAGTCAACTTTACTATGCTCCGTGCATGTTTTAACCCCCATTTATGATACTTTGGCTTGTATTGGGTAGTTTTAGACCATTTATAGGTCAAAATACATTGCACGCTCACTTTGAGGCAATCCATCAAATTGATGGAAAACTCTTATCATTTTACGGTGTTTTGGCCCTTTTCGAGCCCTATTTATCTTAAGTGGATTATGCTTGGTATATTGTGCAATGGAAATGCAGAAAATAGGTGACTCGTGAGCCCAAAAAGATGAGGCATGAGACTTTAGAATGGCATAACCAAGCCTGGATGGAACGGATCAAAGCGTGGTTGGTGCTTTCACCATCTGCTCACTTTATCTGCATTTTCTCCCAGATACATGCATTTTCTGACATGTGGTCTTCATGAAAGTTGTAGACAATTGAGTGAGCTTTCCAACGCACTTTGAATCACTCAAATCGAGCTCTACGCAAAGATATTTCCAGATTATCAAGATGTATTCCGCTTCAGGAATTTTGGCGCGCGCCGAAGACTTTGGGGCGCGCTGTTGGAACAGAGCTCCTGTAATCATAGCAATCAGCTTTGGCGCACACAAGACTTTGGGGCACGCCAAAACCGCTTTATTCGTGCACGCTTTTGGGCCTTTTAAATAGATTTTCAAATTTCATTTCATAAGAACTCATACTTGTGACTACTTAGACTCTCTAGGTCGATTTTCATCACTTTTCTCCCTTAGATTAGCTCATCTTTCACTATCTCTCTTAGATTAAACTCGAATTTAACTTTGATTCTAGCTCTCTTTGTTGGATTTTGGCATTTTGGAGTCTTCTTCCTCAAGTGACAATGGGTGTGGATGAAAATTGATGTAAACTCCGATTTTCCACGATTTTGGTAATTAATTTTAGCTTTCTTTCATTTATGGCTTTAATTCTATCTTTGATTGTTGTTCTTAGTTTAATTATGAGTAGCTAAACTTTTCATAGCCAAATTATGTGAAAATTGAAGAAATCACACCTCTAATTGATGAAATCGGGAATGGGTAGTGTTTAATTGTTGTTATATTGATTTAATTCATGTCTTAAAACTTGTTATCAATGCTTGAATTAGCTTGTACACCTAGTTCATGAACAAACACACCACTTTATAAATGTATGTGGCGAAGGGGTGGGAAAAGTGGTTTTTAAGATCGTTATTTACAATTGACTGAGTTGTTTAGATCGATTGATAACGAGGTTTGTCGGTAAATCGAGCGTTGCTCAGAGCGCTTATCTTGTTCCGGCCGCTTAAATCCTTAAAGGCGGATCGTTGAACCGGCAAAGGGTACTAGGTTGTTGCATGCATGCCTAGTACTATCTTAGAGTTTGCACCCATAAACGAGTCGATATAAGCACAGATGGTTGGTTGGTAGTTTCCATTCAAAAATCGATTAGAGGGCGCAAAGTATTCAATTGGATCATGGTTTGGCTATGTATCTTTCTCTTTAGTATCTTTAGTTTATATTTTGTTTTAGTGTAATTAAACTTGAAACATTTTGGTTAATGACTAAACTAAATCCAAAAACGGCTTTGATACTCGATCGATTCCTCTGGATACTTAATTTTGCTCGCTATTATAGTGCATCCGACCCGATATCGCCGGTTAAGGTTGGACCGCCACTATTTTGGCCATCAATGACTGCGCACATGTTTATTCCAATAACATCACACCCTATAACTAAAGGACAATAAAATGCCTCATTACAAGAATTTCTCCAAAATATTCAACTATAGCATTCAAGCCGCTTCAAATGGAAATCAAGATTGAATATAAAAGAAAATTATGTAATAAAGGAGGAAGAGGAAAACAAAAACAGTGGAAAGGAAAATCTTAGACCACTTTTACAAATACTTACCTCTCGCCACTAACTACCAAACAAAGACAAGTGCTCGTAGGAGCGCATTCATCCTCATAGTAATGAACCCAAACAAAATCATGTCAAAGCATATAAATTCCAATATTCCGTTGTCTTGAGCCGAAATACCAAAACTATACAAGGAGTCTCAATGCTACGCTTTTCTTCCGAAAGAAGTTTACCCAGAGCACAAGGAATAACTTTACCATGATGTAGATAACACTAAAATAACTAGTGGAAAAGGATGTTACATTAACACCACTTGTGTTGAGTTGTTCTTCATTTCCTCCCAAACTTGTCTTTTCCAATGTCGCCAATATAACTGGTCGCACTAGGAATTTGAAGCATCCATCTGACTCATATGCATGCAATTCTCATTTAGACACACGGAAAGCAACAACCAAAATGAAAATGACAAGGATATATACCGAGCCACCCTAATTGAATTTTTAGTGGCACCCAAACACAAAACATAAAAATAAAACCAATATGATATATTAATCTCTCGATCGTGAATTGTACTTGTTATGTCCATAATTATCTAAAATGAGAACATCGAAAAGATAAGGATCCGTGATTTAACAAGGTTGTGTCATCTTTCCAGATATAACCTCTCGAAAGTTATGATATCCCTTCAAATAAGAAGAAAAAGCAAATTTCTCAAACTAAATACTCAAATACCAAAGTGAAGACAACAACTAAGTGAAAATGATGGAAAATTAGACCTATACACATATATAACTATTCTTGGATGGCATCATAGCTCAAAAAGTTGAAACAAAAACAAATTAGGTGTCTAAATGAGAATTAAGAATGACAAACATGTCGATTAAAGTTACAAACACCCACCAGACGCCCAAGTCCATGAAAAACAGTAATACAGGACCATTTCTTTCACTCATCGTAGAAGTAAATGCAAACATCTTCTTAAGCCAACTGAGTCCCTAAAGCGGATATATGAGATCATTCAAGAAAGATACAAAAATAACTTATTCTAGATTCATGAACACACTTGGTCGTTATGAGTTCCAGCTTCTCATTTTATTTTCAACTAACAACTCATGAAGGCTAAGTTGGATGTGTAATCAATTAGCCCAAATTTCTCCGAGTTGGATAAATTACCTATTTGCCTGCTTTTTCAAATCTCTAAAATGTTCTTTTTTCTGCTCAATTAACACTTAACCTTCATGGAACTATAAATGAAAAGAACAATTGTAAGGATACTTTTTTTTAATTTATAATGTTGATTTTATTCATTCATCAAATGAATCAATTATAATTCTATCTAGTGATACAAACAAGTAGGAATGAAATGTTGTAACTTGTAAATGCACTAAAAAAGGGATTCATTTTACACAACTGTTGAACCACCAGAGGATTTAATCCAGTCATTCCCATATCAAACTAGCTGCAGCAATCATATTCCACAAGTTTCAAGAGATAATAAAACGCAAATTCAGTAGTGAATTAAGAAAATTAAGCACCATGAACTTTAAAACTTGAAAAAATATATTGAGCCAAAGGAGATAGCTCAATAGTGATACCTTTGAAATGAAAGGAATATCGAAATGAGTAGAAACAGCCATGATACTACAACTATCAACAATTAGGAACTCATTACTAAGCATACTAAAACTATCAAGCATTTCAAAAATCGAAAAAAAAACAATGGAAGAAATTGATGAAAATAATAAGAAAATTATTCACCTTTGATTGGGATGAAATTAGACATGTTTTTCGTTGAAAATGGTGAAGAATCGCCGAATCACCCCAAACCGCCCAAATCGCCGGAGCTATGCCAAGGAAGAAGAAAGGGATAGAATGAGGGAAAATTTTGGAAATATTTGATGAAAAAGATGAAAATTGGTTTACCTAAGTTTATGAATGAGATTAGAGGTGAATGGTTATTGAAAATCGTAAACAATCGCCGGAAATTTGGTGGAATCGCCGGAAATATTGGAAGAAAACGGAGAAGAAGAAAGAATAAGAAAGAGGGAAAAAGAGTCCGCCTGATTATATTATCGTGGTCTTGTTTTTTGGGACGACATTTTTTTTTAAGGGATTTACAACGCTGCTCTTTAAACCCAAAAAAGTTTTGGCAGCCAAATTTTCCTCCAAAGTCGCCCTTTAAACCCAAAAATTTTGGCAATTTTCCCTCCAAAATTTTATAAAATTTTGATTTTTTGTTTGTGATTTACAACGTCCTCCCTTTAAATAAACTTTTATAAAAAATAATTTTACAAACTCTAATATTACATTTTTTTGATTAAAACCTTAATATTATAAATAGAACAATATTTTCGCTCATAATATATATATAACACTATTTTCTTCGATAACTATAACGATCTAACTCCTTCGCCGATAACGATCCATCGCGACATAAGTATATAGTACTATCACAATGATCGATAACGATCTAACTCATTCGCCGATAACGATCCATCGCGACATAGTATATAGTACTATCACAATGATCGATAACGCATCTAACTCATTCGCCGATAACAAACCCCGAGATTCAAATCGATCTCTTAATAACGATCCCCGACTATGAACTCATTCGCCGATAACGATCCATCAAGACATAGTAGATAGTACTATCACAATGATCGATAACGATCTAACTCATTCGCCGATAATCCATCTAACTCATTCGCCGATAACGATCTAACTCATTCGCCTATAACGAACCCCGAGATTCAATCGATCTCTCATTACCGATAACGATCTAACCTCATTCGCCGATATAATGATCGATCGAGCCATAGTAGATAGTACTATCACAATGATCGATAATGAACCCCGAGATTGAAATCGATCGCTCGATAACGAACCCTAACTCTTAACTATTTCGCTCGATATCGATCGATCGAGCCACAAGTAGATAAGTATTATCACAATGATCGATAACGATCTAACTCATTCACACGAGATTGATTGATCATTATTGAATTCAAGCCCGAGGCTCAAGCATTTGTGCAATTGTTGATTTCAAACTCAAGATTGATTGATCAAGATTGAATTAACGAGTAAGGCATTTCAAACCCAGCTCGTTAATTTTAAGTCAAATGTTGATTTCAAACTCGAGATTGATTAATGAGTAATGATTTTCAAACCCAAAGCTCGTTATTTTTAAGACAAATGTTGATTTCAACATCGAGATTGATTAACGATTAGTGATTTTCAAATACGTGGCTCGTTACTTATAAGTCCATTGTTCATTTCAACCTCGAGATTGATTAACGAGTAATCGGTCTTCAATCCCGAGGATCGTTATTAGCTTATATGTCAAATGTTGATTTCAAACTCGAGATTGATTAATGATTACCGATTTTCAAAACCCTTAGGCTCGATACTTATAAGTCAAATGTTGATTTCAAACTCGAGATTGATTAATCAATATTGATTTTCAAACCTTATGCTCGATAATAATAAGTCAAATGTTGATTTCAAACTCGATATTGATTAATAAGTAGTAAATTCAATCTCAATGCTCGTTACTTATAAGTCAAATGTTGATTTCAAACTCGATATTGATTAATAAGTTGTAAATTCAAACTCAATGCTCGTTACTTATAAGTCCATTGTTCATTTCAACCTCGAGATTGATTAACGAGCATCGGTCTTCAATCCGAGGATCGTTATTTATATGTCAAATGTTGATTTCAAACTCGAGATTGATTAATGATTACCGATTTTCAAAACCTTTAGCTCAGTTATTTATAAGTCAAACTCGAGACTCGTTACTTATAAGTCAAATGTTGATTTCAAACTCGAGATTCATTAACGAGTAGTGATTTTCAAACCCGATGCTCGTTACTTTTAAGTCAAATGTTGAATTCAACATCGAGATTGATTAATAAGTAGTAAATTAAAACTCAATCTCAAGTATTTATAAGTCAAATGTTGATTTCAAACTCGATATTGATTAACTAGTAGTGAATTTAAAATATTAAATATAATTTTTAGATACAAAAATATAATTATTAAATATTAAATAAAATTTTTAGGTTAAAATTTGAATTTTAAATATTAAATATAATTTTTAATAAAAACCATTTTTAATAAAATTTTATTTTAGGGATTTACATTTGTCGTCCCTATTAAATAAATAAAATTCAAATTATTTCATGAAATTTTGGGTGGGAAAAAAATTAAAAACAGGGACGACTTTGTCGCCCTAAAGAGTTTCGGTAAAATTTGCCACCAAATCCACGTGGAAGGGCGGGAAATTTAAAGGTTTATTAGGACGACGTTGTCGTCCCAAAAAATAAAGAATCGCCACGTAAAGATTTAACTCTCATATTTAATTAATCGAACGTTGACCATGTCGTCCCTAATAATTTTATTTTGGGACGACAAATGTCGCCCTAAAGGTTATTTGTCGCCCCTAAATATACGGTCTCTAAAAACCTAATTTGTTGTAGTGTTTGTTTCTTCGAGTTTGGCTGTGATAAGTTGATTTAAGTTGGGAATAGCAAGAACAGTAGGAGATGATGATGAGGTGAGAGCCGAAGTGGTGGTAGACATGGTGTTGCGTTTGCAAGAGTCTCTGATACTATGAAAGAATTAAAATGCAAAAATAAAAGAAGTTGTCGTCTGTATTACTCAATGATCAAAAAGGTTCCCAGTACATTTGTTTTATAGAGTATTTTGAGATAAGGGAAAATAATTTAAAATACAATTTAAAGGAAAGCAAAAGATAGAAACAGAGAAGTCATTCTACGTCTGTGTACTGCTCCAACTTTATCTGAATTCAGGAAATTAGGATTTATCTTCTCCGTCTGATTTATCTTCTCTATTTTCCAAATTTGAATTGGGCATTATCTTAACAGTGTCATGATGTCACAAAAGTATTTGAATTCCAAGCCAAACTTGGCTTGATTTGTATGGTATCTGAATTGTCTTTCATATATATATATGCAATTGTGGATATATTCTTGAAGATTATCAGATGAGAATTTGGGGTTTCTTTGGATTGTTTCCGGATATATACTTTGCTTGAGTTATATTTCAGCTTTGTATGCTTTACGTTTCTTAATTTGTCTCTATTGTATTTACTTTTCGGATTTGGACCATGATGAAATCAGATTTCACCAATTATTATATTCGTGCTAAACGATCTAATGGTAGTTTTCTGATCATTGGGAAACACCAAAAGAGGGGTTGTTTTTGTTGTATTTTAACCGAACTCTGAGTTGTTATCAACCGCCACGTATCCAATGTCTCAATTGGAATCTGCCGGCCGTAGTTCTTGGAAGGGTTTATATAGTGGAGTCTTAACCCTAATCTTTCCGTATCTTTCAAGGATTCGGTTACACCAATATTAATTAGGATTGATACTTAATCCCTAATCATTATGATATAATATCTCCTTTATCTTTAAGGTTGAATCAAAGCCTTAATGAGGCCGGATTCTTTCTCATGTTTATCCTTAGATTATGGAAACGCATGTATAATCGATCGAATGCTCGGGCATATTGGCCGAGTCCTGCAGGTCGCTCTGCTCGCGTATACTATGTAGATCGAACCGACTTTGTGGTGGTCAGAGGAGAAGAAGCACCGCGCTCGCAGATTTGTTGTGGATATCGGTCGGACTCGATCACCGGTCGGGATGAGCTCGTGCACTTTATTTAAGTTCACTTTTGTATTCATGACACGTGGCCTTGTGAACCGACCATTGACGATGCCGGATACCGCCGAGTATATAATCCGGGCCTAAACTTCTCCTAGAACGATTTGTCAAGAACCTTCACAATGGAGATGGTGGTTGTGGTTTGTGTTAGATTGAGCTCGAGAGTTCGCTTTCTCTCAAGTTGCCTACGATATCAATATATGTGATTGGAATCAAGTCTCCCGTAGTTCCTTAGGATAGTTTATATATGGATGCGCCTCGCCCTTTTCTTGTTGGACAAGTATAGGATTCTTAAACCCTAAGGATCATTACGTGTAAATCTTTGATAAGAGATAACTACACGATTGCATTTAAACTATAAGATATGTGTCATATAATTGGCGGATTCTTCCTTCGTTATCTAATCATATAGGCACGTGTTTGTGTTACCCTTTATATGAAAGGTCCCGACGCCCGCCAAAGTTCCTCGATCGCTTCTCGACCAGGCTTGCCCGACCACCACGACCGAGCCGCTCGCGGTGGTTTCGTCGGGAAGAGCTGAACATACCTCCCACCTGGGGTAAGGTTTGATTAACATGGGGCCCCGGCCTTAAGACATTTCCGTGAATAGACTACGAGGCCACTTTGGCGGACACGTGGCGTGGCCTAACTCGACCATCATCATAAGCCCCTGTGTCCGACCGACTCTATGAAGCGTAAGGCACTGACGTAGGAGCGGCTCGCCATTTTAGAGTGTGAGGTTGTCCCAGCACGTGGGTCTGCTACGATTATAACTCTGTGATGATGGACACGGGAAACGGCTGCTCTGCATATACGCAATGATGAAGTGGTTTTCCTAGATTGCTTTTTGGGCTTATAACCCTTAGTCTTGTCACGCCTCTTTGGACGTTACACAAGTTCATTTAAACCCGAGATTGAAGTCGCCGTTGCCATTCCAAACTTTAACTTCTTCATACAACCTGATACAATTAAGCCTTTTGTGCTCTTTCCATTTTATTTTCCTTATTGTTAATGTAGTGCCTGTGATTCTCACCGATAGTTCTATTGAAGCTTTGTTCGAATCAACTAGAATCGGAAGACTAAATCTCCCAATCTAGGTTAACTCGAGACTCCCAATTCAGAGGTCTCAGCAAAGATACTTGTCATCTTGGCTTGCGCTTTTTACCTTAATAGTTTGCGCTTTGTGAGGATTATGGAGATAGCCACATTACCTTAATAGTTTTTAGGCCAAAGACCCAAAAGTACATAAAACAGACTTATTGGACTTATAAGGACAAAAAGGAATCTGTTGGACTTATAAGGACACAAATTAGATAGATAGACTCAAATACCCTTAATGAAGAAAAAATAAAATAAATAAATAAAACAGGGGGAAGAGGCGGGGAAGTGGGGAACGCTGAATGTCAATTTTTTTCAATCGCTATACTTAACTTCTTGTTTTGTTTTGTTTTGTTTTGTTTTGTTTTTTTTTTTTTTTGGAGAACGATGAAAGTTGTTTTTTTTTTTTTTTTTTTTTTTTCCTGGAGAACGATGAAAGTTGTTGTTGTTTTTTTTTTTTTTTTTTTTTTTTTTCTGGAGAACGATGAAAGTTTGTTTGTTTTTTTTTTTTTTTTTTCCACCGCGACGCATTGACCACCTCGATGCAATGACCATCCTGATGCATAGACCACCGTGACGCCCAATGCGATGACCATCGCGATGTATAGGCACGGCGATGACACCTCGATGAAGTGATACAGCGATGTAGTGACCACCCGCGATGCAGAGACGCCTCAATGAAGTGACACCACGATGCATTGACCACGCCAAATCCATTGTTCACCTCGATACAGTGACCACCTCCGATGCAGAGACACCACGATGCAGTGACCAACCCAGATGCAGAGACACCGCGATGCAGTGACCACCCCCGATGCAGAGACATCACGATGTTATAACATTTGACGATGCAGAGACATCGCGAATAAGAGACACCGCGATGCAGAGACACTGCGATGAAGTGACACCGTATTGCAGAGACACCACGATGAAGTGACACCGCAATACAGAGATACCGCGATGAAGTGACATCGCGATGTTATAACATTTGACGATGCAGAGACACCGCAATGCAGAGAAACCGCATTGCACCACGATGAAATGACACCGCAATGCAGAGACACCGCGATGAAGTGACACCGCATTGCAGAGACACCATGATGAAGTGACACCGCAATGCAGAGACGCCGCATTGCAGAGACATCGTGATATTATAACATTTGACGATGCAGAGACACCGCATTGCATAGACACCACGATGAAATGACACCGCAATGCAGAGACACTGCGATGCACAGACACCGCGATGAAGTGACAACGCGATGCAAAGACACCGCGATGAAATGACACCGCATTGCAGAGACACCCCGATGCAGAGACACCGCGATGAAGTGACACCGCATTTATGCAGTGACATATGCAGTGACATCAATGTCACTTCATTAGTTGTCTAATGTATGCAGTGACATCTGCAGTGACATCAATGTCACTTCATTAATTATATCAATTTGGCTTGTTTGGCAACGGAGAAACTCTAATGGCGTGTTTGGATTGCGGTAATAGAATGGAATGAAATGCTTTTTTCATTACATTATATCAATTTGGCTTGTTTGGCAACGGAGGAATGGAATATGATTTCATTCCAACGGAATGAAAATGGATGATTTTCATTCCATCCAAAATTCAATGGATGGAATCAAACCGAGTCTCTCAAAACTCATTCCGCACTTTAAAGGTAATACATTTTAGCGCTTATATTTGATGAGATACACGTATTTGTTGTTCATCATCGCATCGACGCCACTTATCAATCAAACAGATAGCTTGTGAAGAGTTAAGAACAGAATATTCTTGAAGCTTCTTAGATTTCTTTTCATTCTTGAAATAGAAATCTCATAAACCGATGGCGTGGCTCAAGATCCAAAGATACTTTGTATGATTGTATCATCGCTACTTGCATCAACAGATAAGGTATTTTTGGTATATGACTTGAACTTCGCCCAGGGAATCATCGATAAGCGAGTCAGTCCATTGAGTTTCGGACTTCTCTGCATTCACCATTAGATTGCATCTGTGCCTCCACTTAGAAGCTTGCTCGCAGATTCGCACAAAATCTCCTAGAGGTTTGTAATTCATCATTTACGTGTTGCCAACGCTTCTTTCAACATCTTAGTCTCTTCCTCCATAGCTAATAAGCGTCGGGTAGAAATGATGGTATAAGGAAATTTGATGGACTTTGGATATAATGAATCGGAAAAAATCTTGTTCTATATGTAAGTTCATAAACAAATGATTATGCATACTAAAAATTACATGATGGCTTTTATAACATGATGCTGTAACATGATTAATGGGCAATAACCAAATATTCCTGTCATAGGGGATTCAAACAATTAACTTAAATTTTATGAACAACAAGTACATTCTCGCAATAATAGTGTTGGGATGGAACCTATGAATCTCATACCACGATCGAACGAAGCTTTCGAGTTTCGAGACATATAATATCATTTGACGATGCAGAGACATCGCGAATAAGGATTGACCGTCGCGACGTCATATTTTTAGTAGTGACGCCATATTGTATCGATTTATGCAGTGACATCATAATGTATCAATTTATCAATTTAAAACACGTTGTTGTAGTTTTAGCGGCATTCATTAACATGCTGCCGTAATCATTATTTGCAGCTTATTAAACAAACTGTAGAAAATATTATACACAGCATTTTACAAATGGTTCATAATGATCTTTTTTCATATTTTAAGAGAAATTAATTAATGCACCACACAAAATAATATATATTACGAGAATACCAAAACTAAATACTTATAGACATTTATATAATGTATAAAAAACAAATACAAATTCAAGTTCTACAGTCATCCCAACACCCAGAACAAAATATGTTGCTTAACAAAATGGTAATGTCTCAGAAATTCACTGTCAATCCAAAAACAAGAAGTACATCTACTTTCTGTAATCCTCAAATTTGTCTTCAACTCGAAAAATGTAACTAATCTAAAGACTAAAGATCAAGATCACCAACACCCTCTATATACACGAATCCGCCCAAGTGTTATGGTATCGATTTACGCATGGCGCCTTATTATATCAATTTACGCAATGACGCCATGCGGTGACGTCATCATGGCGACGCTACGCATGACGTCGATTATATCGATTTACGCAAATGGCGATCATCACGCAGGCGACGCTATGCGAATGACGTCTTATTATATCAATTTATGCAATGAAGAAAATCCAACGGAAATTTCATCAAATATTTACACAAAATCCATTAGTTGATCCTCTAGATTACAAACAATTAAGCAGACATTACTCAATGTTTAAGGCCATTGAGCTCAATATCAAATCGAGATTCTTTATCTTCATCTTCATCAATACGAACCCTCGCTCTTATACTTATATCCAGGTGCAATAGCCAGATAATACGCTGAAATTCAGCAACCCCAAACCTGCTAAAACATAGTAGAAATACTCCAATCTTCCTGCATTTATATCCTGCCAACCAATCTGGATGCCCGTTTCTCCCTGTAGTTTTATGAACAACGCTCACAATAATCAAGCTGATGTAATTAGCTCCGCCATTGTCACGGAAAATAAAGAATTCGCCAAGCTAATCATACTGTCTGGAAATTCCCTGTTCTAGAATTTGATTTGTCCAAGTAAATTGAATGCTTCACATAAACCCATTAGGATAAACTGTGGGGCGAGCCAAAAGACTGTAATCAGAGCAATTCCGTCCGGTTCGGGTGTGCTAAAGCTGAATTTCATCTCTTTTTCTCGATTATTCCGGCGACGATCATAGACGCGATGGAGAAGACAAACCCGACTCTGATAATCCAACACAAGGAACAATGACTATTTGACAATGCATATCTTATATAATTTCTAAGGGAAACAACCAAATTAATCCCTCACTCAAACATTATGGCACCTGCAAATCGTAACAGTTTTGTTCAAACTGTATCCTCCAACAGCTACTTAGGTACTCTTGAAAGAACAAAGGAAACATTTACTTTGGGTAATGATTGTCTTTAAGATGATCCTCAAGAGGTACAAACTAGATATCAGGTCATAAAATGTCAAATCCAAATAGAGAATAGTCAATTAATGAATTGCTCAAGATTAGCAAAAGGATTAATATTTGAATCATAGTAGAAAAGAAAAGGAGCAGTTAATCGTAGGAGTATCACCTAAATATGTGAAGTAGCTGTTGAAATTCAGAATCTCCGGGAAACAGAGATTGTCTCCTTACCATTTCAGCTACCAAAACACCAGCAATTCAAATCTCTGCAAACCTCTGATAATGATCCACGACACCCCTAGCAATGAAAGCAAGGTCATCTTGATAATTCAATGAAATCAGAAACTAAAGTGAATAATACCTGCAGTCAGATAAGATTTCCGTTCTGAAGTATTGCTCAACGGCGGCTATTTGAAGTCAGAATCAATTTTTGATAATGATCCACGATTTCACTTCATCATCGAACGTTCGCGCAGATGGAATGAAATTTCTTAAACCTCAATCGACCCAGCCTCTATCAAATCTGCGGTAATGCGCTTGTGTTTCTTTGAAAACGGCGCTAACGGTCGAAATCATCACCATGGCGAATTGAGAGGAGCACCAGACAAACCATCGACTAATTAGATAGGTTATTTTATTAGATTATGTATTTTTATCCACGTAGATATATTATGCCCTTATGTTCAATGATTCCTTTTACGCCCCATGCGCTAATAAGATAAAACTATACTTTTAAGTAATAAACCCTAGTTTTTATGACTTTTTTTCTTCTTACAATAATAATATTCCTCAAGTTCCATCTGATGATATCAGATGGGACTTTTAGAATTTCCTTTTTGGATTGTTTCTAATACTACTGTGTTTTGTGGATTTCTATGAATTTTTCTAATGCACTTTTTGAGTTATTTTGGCTTTGTATGCTTCACTCTTTGTCCGTTTCTCTTGTTTTGCATTATGCAGTCTTTCGTTATTTCCACTTTACATTGAGATTATCCTTTTAATATCTCGGCATGATCTTGCTTAATTATCATAGGCATGTACTGGGTTGTCACTTGTCGCATGGGTAGCTCAGTTGGTTCTGAGTGGCAGATTGCACCTTGAGAATGCAGGTTCGAATCCCGCAGCAGCAGTGATGTGTGAGTTTTACTCTTGAGTAACTCCTTGTGGCACCGGTCCAGCTTCTTCCCACCCAAAGAGGGCTTTGAATACCATGATTATCACCTCCTTACCATTCCGGTTGGATCGAGTGTGAGGCGCATGGGGCGAGGATATCGCCAGACTTAAGATATTAAATTATCAAGAGAATGGACAAAAGGTAAAGAAAATTATATCAAGAGAATGGCCTTTGTAGCTTGTCCTTGTAATGGGCCTGTAGATCATGAAATGTAAAAGCTTAGCTGTTAGCCCAGAAAATTCAATAAACAGGGCTTCGAAGCTGTTTGACACCCCAGAGACGTCTCATAATGGGCTTTGGGTTAGCAGTATTTGACTTTGGCGACTTGATCACCTAGAGACTTCTACTTGCTTTACGATTTTTACTTCTGATGAGAAACACGGACTTCATACAATTTTTTATTATTATTGTTTCAAAATATTTCTCCGTACTTCCGAGAGACTCGTTGAATTGAAAGAAAAAAAAAATTTATTCTACGATCGTGGTAATTGGTTATACCAAGTATCATCCATTTTCATTATATCGACTTATTTATACTCACTTTCGTGTAGTGGTGAGTTTGTATGATGAAAGAAAAAATTGAATGCATTTTATTTTAAACAGTCATTGTTGGATCTTTGTGTTTTAGAAAGCATGTGCCCCAGAGATCAGGGATTTTTTTGGTATATAAATATACTAGTGTCCCTGATAGATCTTTATTATTTTTTTTTTCCGATACATTCACTGGATGAAATTTATGAATCAATTTGATTGTACCCTAAATTCTTGTGCATGTGAACCTCTCCTTTCCAACGTTCTTAGTTACCTTTGCTTGGGGACCTTTCCTTTGTTGCTATGGTCTCTTCCACACACCCCCCTCTCTCTCTCTCTCTTTTTTTTTTTTGGAGAGGCGTTGGACCACCTATGGTCTTGCTTTTAGTTAGGAGAAATCTTCTTATGTAATTCCTTCCACCTGTTTGATTGTTTCTTAGTCAACGCTTCCCTACCCCACATGCCCATCAACCCCTCCCCCCCCCCCTCCACCCCCATCCCAAAAAAAATCTATTTAAAGTTTCCGAGACAATTCACAAATCATTAAAATAGTTTCCTTCTAAACAACGAATTGATTGGCGTCTAACAAGTTTTTTCTTCTCTCTTTCTCTTATTAATAAAAAGGAGAAAGAGAAGAATTATTATAACACCAATATTGAGATCTTTAGTGATTCTTGATCGTTTCAATTTGATTTTTATTTTATTTTATTTTTACGTTTAATTAAAAATGGCAAAGAAGTTGACGATGACGCATATGAGGCGTGGTTGGACAGAAGTCGCACCATCTCCGGTTATTCTTCCACACAAACCTTCTCATTGTCCACAACTCGAGACAATTAGAGAAGAACGTTCTGAAGACCGAGATGATAATGACGAATCATAATGATCATATCACACATCGTGTTATGATTGGATGAAAGGAGTCTCTGTAAAAACATTGAATAGCCATGCGTACATGTCATTCTAAAGGTTTTGGGTTAACATATGCAGGTAAATAAAGAGGCCGGCCAAAACGTGTGGACGTCATCAATAGAGTGGAACATACGCTCTGATTTCACATTGAATTACGGTCTCTTATTAAAAACTTTATATAAATTGTTAGAGAGTTTGAGTATTTGGAATTATAGATTATTCAATGGAATTGTTGTTAATTTTTAGTTGATTTTGTTTAGGCAAAGCTTGATATGTACATGTTTGATTATTGATGAAAGGTAGAGGTAAGAGGTAGTTTAGGGCAAGGCAAAACTGATGTATGATATTATGTATGATACATGATGATGATGTGTTTGTATTGAGTTTTTGGTGTAGGAAACACAAAGGATGTGTATATTAACGCAAATAAATTGTAATTTTTTTCAAATATATGCAATTTACAATAACTATTTCAGACGACATGTGAGCGGGTGAGTGTTTCTACTAAGATCGGAAAAAAAATAAATTAAAACTATATATATATATATACATGTTACACCATTTTCAAATGCCACAATATGTTACATGTCAATGCACAACAACATCAAATGACATGCATTATTTAGTGTCCTGCAGCCAAACCCTTTGAGAGGAACAATAGTTAAAAGAAGTCAACCCCACATCAATTCGACAAATACCAGAATTAATCCCAACCTGTTGAATTAGCACATGCCAACGCCTTGAAAAGATCATTCATACAAAGTATCTATCATATGCATTCCCCACAAACCTAAAGATAATGATTTCCTTGGACGGCCCTTTTGATTTTTAAACGATTATGCTACGACCGCAATAAAATTGACATAAACAATTTCACCGCGTTTTAAGTGTTCGTCTTTCTTTTTTTTGGAATGTAATGGTCACTTTCACTTCCACGATTTACAAGCAAGTGCACTGGTTCGATCGAAGTAGTATTTCAGTTAGTATAAGATCGATCACACGAGGATTTTTGTAAATACTAAAGTTAATTTTCGTTCTTTGTTCAGGTCAAACTAAGTGTGGATTGGTTTTTGTAACAACTAAGAGATCGATAACAATAAAACAAAATAACTAGAAACATTTATAAGATGAATAAAACCAAGATTATGATCGATCCAAGTAACTATTTTCTCACCATAATCAATCCCAGGAAGCAAACTTAAACCTACCAACCTACCAATTAATCATGTTATTCATATAATTATGGATGTAATTTTCAATTATGGCTAACTAAACACTTTCATGAATTAGCGTTGTTGTATATATATGTTTGATTCAGTATTAGGACGTAATCGGTCAAGAAACTAAAACTTAATGCACAACTCCCTTGATTAATTAAGTAGGGAAAATTTCATGGATCTTCACATAATCTCAGCTATAAAAGATTTAGCTATGCATGTTGTTGTCAAGAACACGTGAAATAACACAAACCAGTTCCATCGAAATTGAATAGAAGGAAAGAAAATTACCAATTGTATTGCATGCAGGAAAAACCAAATCTTTGACCAACTCCATTCGAATCTTGTTTAGAAAACGCAAAGGAAATAATCAAGAATCGGTAATTCATAGTTTTAGCTACTAAAATCTGAAAATAAACTGAGTTTGTATGCTGAACTATGGGTATGGAACTAAGAAAATTTGCAAAAGTACTGAGTTCTAGGTTGATTGTCGTGTAAAAATTGAAAAAAATGTCTTAAGTAGTCAAAACCCGACATTAAACTCTAATTGTGCCTCCATCGCATTCGTGCACATGTAATCAGATAGTGTGCGTACTAGGCATCGAAATCAGACCATTTTCTTAATGAATTCGGGTATTCCGACATTTTTTAGTTTCAGATGCGTCCGCATATGTTCCAATGAGCGCGCATTGAGCAGTGACACTAGCTAGAAAATACAACATTGACACATGTTTAATAATTCAGCCACATCTTTACGTGCAGAGTTTCAATTTTAGTTATTCAAATCGTTGCCAGAAAGTCCATTCAAATATCTACAACCTTCTGGATGGCAACCGGCTCAGGATATGCCTCATAAGTGGATCAAATTGAAGATGAAGTGAAGGTTGGGAACGTGAAAACACTAAATATTTTTGATCCGTTTGAACACTTTAGTTTCGCCACATTCTTTCTACCCATCAAAATTGACTTGTTATCTGTAATTTCTCTCTTCCCTGGCTTATAATCAACCTAGAACCTAAAATTCATATCACGCATACCACGTATAAATCCCATAAGATAAAATATAGACGCATGTGAACTCAAAGTCACATAAAATCTCAATTTTTGCCACATTTTCACCGTGAACTTCATAAATCAACCGATGGTGGAAGGTACAAACAAATTGCATCAATATTTAACCATAAATGCACTAAGTGGGCCATAATAAATGGGATAAGCATGCATAATTTGACAACAAAGTTGCCTTTCATCAGAATGTCCCAAAGTAAATGTCAATTTCATGAACCAATTGGTATTTTTTTAAATGCCGTTTAATTTTGTGAAATTTTACAATATTTATAATAAAAAGCGTGTGATATTAATTTCTCCAACAATCATAGTGAGTAGAAGAGTAAAAAAATCATAGTATTAACTACTACAATATTCTTAAATCATTTACAAAGTTAAAGAGGATTATGGAATAAAGGGATTAATCGGAAATTAAGAATGGATTAATGAGCAGTGTTAGAATAATTACCAATAAATACTCCAAGTGATTAAATATCATAAATTTATGTTAATGATATTAGACGATAGTTTTATATTATTATTTGTATTTTCCGTTTATAGCCTTCGTGGCTCCTTATATAAACATATTGTACACTCATTATTCTCTCAATGACAATTGTTTTATTATTCACACAAATCTATCATGGTATCAGAGCCTCTGATCCCTAATTTTTTTCTCTGCTCGTCCTCTTCTAGCCGCTGCTAGGGCTTCACCACCGCCGGCCACCAAACAGCCACTATGGCTACTTCTGCTGCTTCCACCTCGCAATCTTCCTCCTCCGCAACCTCAGGTGCTGCTGCGGCTGCTCCTCTTTCAGCCCCAACCGCTGTTGTCTCTCTTAATCATGCCGTCAATGCTCCAACCAAACTCGATGACAAAAAATTTACGGCTTGGAAGCTTCAATTGACCACCTTGCTCGTCGGTCATGGTCTCATCGGTTATGTGACCGGAGATACACCCAATCCGCCACCCACACTTACATCTGCGGCCGGTGATGTCACAACAAATCCGGCTCACTTGCACTGGATACAACAAGATGCATTGATATATAATTTGCTTTTGGGTTCGGTTGACAAGGACTATATGGCTACGATTCAACACACGAACAATTCGAAACAAGCTTGGGACACTCTTCTTGATACGTATGGGAAACAGAGTAAGGGCCGTGTTAGACATCTCAGGCTGCGTTTACACTCTATTGCTAAAGGTACAATGTCAATCTCTCAATATTTCACTGCCATTAAAACTGTTGCGGATGATCTAGCGTCTCTAGATGCTAAAGTGCTCGATGATGAATTAGTTGAGATAATTTTAAAAATCTTGGTAGTGAATATAAGGATCTTGTGAGTGCCATTCAGGCTCGTGATGATACTATCTCTATGCCATTGTTACATGAAAAATTGCTAATGCATGAAGCGTTGCTTGTACAAAGTCAGTCTGTTGCACCCCCTGCGTACACTGCTTTCCCTGCCTATAATCAACCCCATCCTATGCATGTCTCCCCCAATACATCCTATTACCCTTATCCCCAAACCCCTCGGCCTCCACCACCCATCATGCCGCAAGCTTCCCCCCTACCCGAGGCCCCAACAGCCCTCTCCTCCCCCAACCACTCATCCAAGAATAACACTGCTCATAATTCCAAAGGCTATCAGGGCTTCTGTCAACTTTGTGGTGTCCAAGGTCATGTTGCTACTTGTTGCACCACTTATCCACTCTACAACAATCTTCCCCGTCCACCCCGCAACCCAAGCAACTCTCGGCCTCCACAGCTTCCCCATGCTCATGTTGCTCAGAATGCTCCTTCCAGTTATCCTGGGATGTACTCTGACCCTTCCGCTCCATGGATGCTTGATAGTGGTGCCTCTCATCACATGACACAGGAGCTCAACTTGCTCTCTCTTCACTCCCCTTACCAAGGTACGGATCGTATAGTCATTGGTGATGGTAGCTCTTTGGCTATTACACACATTGGCTCTACTTCTCTTTCCTCTTTCAAATTAAATCAAGTGCTTTGTGTACCTTCCCTTTCTCGTAATTTACTATATGTCCAAAAGTTTTGCCAGGACAATTCTGTATCTATTGAATTCTTACCTGATTCGTTTTTGGTGAAGGACTTGAAGACGAGAAAATGCCTCCACCAAGGACAAGTCAGTGATGGAGCCTATCTATGGTCTTCCAAAGCTCTCTTTGCTTTCTCTACATCCAAAGCTTCTGCAGCTACTTGGCATCTCCGCTGCGGCCATCCAGCTTTTCCTGTTATTCAAAATCTTGCAAAAAACAATTTTTTAGAGTTATCTACTGTTTCGCATTCTTATTGTGATTCTTGTCTTTGTAATAAGAGCCATAGGCTCCCTTTTTCGGATTCTACTTTATGTACTTCTCAACCCTTGGAGGTTATTTATTCCGACGTTTGGTCGTCACCCGTTTATTCAATTGACAATTTTAAATATTACGTTCTTTTTGTCGATCATTTTACTTGATACATGTGGATATATCCGTTAGCATGTAAATTTGATGTATATAATATTTTCATAAAATTCAAGCAATATGTCGAAAAGCTGTTAGATGCCTCTATCAAAACTCTCTATTCTGATAATGGCACCGATTACATCAAGTTACGTCCCTTTCTCTCTGCCTATGGCATCTCTCATTTCACTTCTCCCACTTACACGCCGCAGCACAATGGCATCTCTGAACGCCGACACTTGCATATAATTGAAAACAAATTTCTAACTCTTCTTGCCCATGCCAAAATGCCGGTTACCTATTGGTCTTATGCCGTTAGTCTTTGCGGTTTACCTCATTAATCGAATGCCCACAAAAAATCTTGATATGCTTTCACCCCATCTCAAACTTCTCTCTAAGACCCCTAACTATTCTAAGCTTCGAGTCTTCGGTTGCCTTTGCTATCCGTGGCTTAAACCCTATACACCGCACAAGCTTGCGCCCACGTCCAAACCTTGTGTCTTTCTTGGTTACGCCCTCACACAAAGTGCTTACCTCTGTTATGACATCTCCGAGTCTCGAATGCATATTTCGCGTGATGTTCGGTTTGTGGAGGATATTTTTCCCTTTGCTAGCATCGCCTCTGATTGTTCCTTACCTCCGTTAACTGCTCTTCTACCCCCTGCTTCCTATGAACCCACGACTGTTCCTATTCACCACCCATCCTCCTCGGCATACACCCCACCCGTGGCCATTTATGAGCCACCCGAGAACTCCCTCTCCTATCCTTCTCCTGTTTCTCCCAACTCTACCTCTAGCAGTGATTCTAATTCTTCCCCCACTCCCACCTCATCTCTTTCCAGCTCGTCCCCACCTCCTCTACCGCCACCCCCTCCTCCACCGCCATCTCAACATCCCATGACCACTCGCTCTCAAAACCAAATCTACAAACCTCGTCAACTCTTTAACCTGCAAGCTCAACTTCACAATCGCTATCTTGAAACAGAACCCTCAACCCTTAAGCAGGCCTTGCAGTGCCCGAGTGGTGTGTTGCCATGTCTGATGAGTATAGTGCACTTCTTCGCAATGACACGTGGTCCTTAGTTCCCCCTGCTGATGGTTTGAATATAGTTGGTTGCAAGTGGGTGTTCAGAATTAAGAGGAAACCGGACGGCTCGATTGATAAATACAAAGCTCGATTGGTTGCAAAAGGGTTTACACAACGTCCTGGTTTGGATTACTTCAAAACTTTTAGTCCTGTTGTTAAACCTGCTATGATCCGTCTCGTTCTCAGTATTGCGGTTTCCTTAGGTTGGTCTCTTCACCAACTCGATGTCAATAATGCCTTTCTGCAGGGAACACAAGCTGAAGACGTATATAGTCTCAACCACCCGGGTTTGAGGACGCAACAAAACCTATATTTGTGTGTAAACTTCGCAAGGCAATTTATGGTCTTAAGCAGGCACCTCGGGCCTGGTACCATGAGCTTAAGTCCTTTGTTCTTGTTGGAAATAAAATTTATGTTTTAATGATGATTCATCACTTATTTGTTAATTGTTCTTAACCCCATTGATGAAGTGTCATAACTAGCTGTTATAGTGCAAAGCAAAAAGATGTCTAGATATCAATGTATAGGATTTATTAGAGTCTGATATTTGTATAAGTTAAATCAGACAAGCATTGTAATAGTTCTAGGCTGGAACTGAAAAATGAAGAAACTGAGATTTAATCTAACTGAGATTCTACAAGCGAACATAGAGCACACCAACAAGATCAAGAAGATAAGTTCATTTGAGGACACAGACTCGGTTGGCTTATCTAGAAGATTGAAGAACTGAGGGACACAGACTCAGTTATTGAAGATTGAAGAACTGAGGGCTCAAACTCAGTTATGTAGATTACAAGTCGAGACTGTAAAGTTAGACTTCAGGCAAGATTGTGATGACCTGAATTGACTTTATTGATCTTGTATGAAGACCTAAGAATTATAAGGACAATGAATTCTTAGATAATAATGAGTGATCGGGGTCAATCAGGTTATAATATACTTGACCACCATAAACCAATACTAGCAAGAGGACTAGGCCTATCGTAGTATAGCTATAGTGAATCAAGGTCGATCCCACAGGGAACCAATTGTGGATCATTTCATATAAAAACAATTAATTAAACATGTCAAGGACATAGAGGCGGTCTACGACCAACAAAGGACAAGAAAAGATAAATTGACACGACCATTACCGACACGTAATTAACCTCCCCAATTATAGTCTTTATCGTTTGGACCTAGATAATTTATATAATAAACCGAACTTATTAATCGTCAATCCGTTTGTATCTATCTTAGATTGGCTACGGAGTCATCCTCTTTAACTTGACTTAGCACCGGTAGGTCACTAGATCACTGTGATATTGTTACGTGACTTCTCCTTTTAAGTGCCTCCATCTCATATAACTCACACGCTTACGACTCTAAGGATGCCGATATTAACCGTACACCTCGGCTAGGCAACATTCCTATGGTTAGGCGTACTTTCTAAACGATCGCATCAGTCTCTGTCCTATTAACAATTACCTGCATGGTCTCATGTTAATCTACGATTTACGTATAACTAGGTGAGCTCAATTCCCAAATACAAAACCTACAGATCTCATTTGAAAGTCCCGGAAGATCATTCATGAGCCAACCTAGGAGCCCTATATTGGTATTTCCTAATCATACGCTAATTAAAACAGACGAGCAACGTAGCCGTAGCCATACCTACTGAGATGATAAATTCTATTAAGTTAACCTAACCATAAAGACGTGGCTATTTAACGGATGAAAACAGGGCTCGGTCGACCGAATAGCTGGGCTCGGTCGACAGAATAGCTGGGCTCGGTCGACCGAATGGTCTTTTTCCCCCAGATTACATCCCTGAACGTATCTCTCAGCGTTTCATCATACACAACGGATTAAACAGTAATTCATAAAGCATTCATATAAACTAACTTAGATACACATTAATCAAACAATGCAGATTTATGGATAGAAACTAAGTAGATGACGTAGGTTATGGGATCCTCATAGACAAGGTGTCGCCACCTTCCCAACGTCATAGCCTAGATCTACATCATCTAGCTATGATTAACTAACTCAAACGATAAAGCATAATTGGGGAATTAATTACTGAAAATAAAAAGACAGAAAATAAAGGCTTACATATGAAGCCCCTAAATTCTCGGAAACCCTCAAATTATTCTACATTGTATCAAAGTTATATTATGAATTGTAAGATTGAAGAAAGAATGAAGGGATGTGTTGGTGTGTCTAAGGTGTGTTTTACAAATTTCGTAGCTGTTGCTTATATAGAGGCTGTAACCGACCTAGGGAGGATCTAGAAGATATACACGCGAAAATCCCGTGAGTGACCGAACCGACATACTCGGTCGACCGAATGATAGGGCTCGGTCGACCGAGCCTTCCTCTGATCGTGTTGAACGCGTTTTTCGTCTATCTTGTTCCCCACTGCATCCTTCCGTGCTGATCTGATTCCTTCATTTAATGCTCCGATTTTCTTCCTCTATTATCTTGAGATTTACTGATTGAATGACATTAATCCTCTCGATTTGTCGTGATCTACAAAATAAACATTTATAGCACAATAAATCGGCCCTTTAATAATAAAAACAGCTAAATACCAAATATCATATTAATAATCACTTAACATTAAATAATAAATATAAACGAGTGATTCAATATGAAATATACATTATTAATCTCGATTTAAGGATAATGTTGATGACATTTACGGGTATAATTTGACCGTCATCAACTACCCCCCACTTAGACTTTGATCGTCCCGAACAAAGCATTAATAAGTCATTCCTCAAGACAACATTTTCTATGGTCAAATCATACTTACACAAGAAACTCAAGTCAACTCATACTAGTCATGCTCATGAGATATCCATTATTCACTACTTACTATGAATCGAAGTGATGTGTGCATGTGCATTTAGTTTTATATATTCGTGGCAAGATTAGAGTTTATGCTAACTTTGCAATCTCAACCTACCAACCTCAGCATTCATACTTCTTATGCCTCGCAATGGTTAGAGCACTAGAGCAATAAGCAAGAGCGTATCTATAGAGATTTTGGACTTGGAGACCGAGTATTACTCAAAGCCTCTTAAAGAGTTGAATATTCTTTTCATATCTTCATATTTTTCAAATACTATCAATCTCAAGGAAGAAAACTTTTTAGAGTATCCCCCTATCTTAGATCATGTATAGCATCGAATATTACCACAAGCGCGGGCTACTTTGGTAATGTTACTACAAGCCCAAAGGTCTCAACATTTTGCTAAAACACAGCACGCCTCAAGCTTATTACTCCGCTTTTGTTGGCAAGAAGATAAGAATACATCAGCCAATAAGTATCGACACTAAGTCTACATAACCAATCATCTATGCAATGTACACATAATTTCTTCAGTTATTATGATTTGCGCGGTATACTCGATTCACAGATTGAGTAATTGAATAATAAATAACTACTTGCAAAAACGGGCATGAATATCCTTAAATTTACTTAACATAAGTATAAAATGATCACGTACTCATGAAACTTGGTTCCTTTCCTATCAATTCTTAGCTAGGAACTCACAATTCTAAGGGTACGAGATAAATAATGTGGCATTTATTCAATTTTTTCAATCATGTGCCATTTCATTCAATTTTCAATTATAACATAACATGGCTAAGTCTCCTACCCCCTACTTAAACATGGCATTGTCCTCAATGACAAAAATAAATGAGAAGTTAAGAAAAAGACTTAGCTCTGGAAACGGCTCTCAAGTAAAGGAAAAAGATCGGAGTAAATTTCAGCATGTTGTGGAGAAGCAAGTGAAAACCTGTATAAGCAGACAAACTCCACGAAACCGTCAAATACCATGTCTATGGAAGTTATAAAATAATGTGGCAGTAATGAGGTATAAATACCTAAAAACAGTTTAAGCCACTTTATTTTATACAACCAATGACACGGGAAACCAAAAAGAAAAATACTACATAGAAAGAAAAATAAACAAGCAACTAAAGATGGTAGGCTTCATCTACAACCTCCACCGCCTAAATATTCTTAAAACTGGGTGGAGAAGACAAAGATCAAAAAGCATTACCCGACGTGGGAAAACACGAGGGTGACTGGCTCACTATGTATTCAGTCCAGTATAAAAGAGAAACTTGGTAAGGTATAACAGATTCAATGCGACCTATTGGCTAAAGATAAAATCAAATACTTAGCGCAGAAACTTCTCGCTTGCATTGGATATCAACAACTTAGGGAGATGTAGCTACTCCTCGAAATTACTAATAACCCAATGTATCACATAAAAGTCATAACCGTCATCAACAAGGTCGGATCGGTGAGATAATGTAGAACAAAACGGATCATCTAGAAATGCCGGAATAGACGGAAAAATGTGAAATTTAAAACTTCCGGTAGAAAGATAAGTTGTACTTTGATCGAACCAAAAACCTTTAAAATCTAGCTAGGGTCAGAGCTACACTTACCCCAACTAGGATCATGAAAATCAAAATGATAAAAGATAATCATTAAAGCTTAGCAATATTTCAAATTCCGCAACACAAAGGTATTTTGTAAACAAAATGGAGGTTGAGAGTATAATGGGTTTAGAAAAAGATACACATAAGGATGGGAAGAAAAGATAAAGGACGGGTAAGAAATTGTGTTTTTGGGATTGAGAATTGTTTAAGGGATTGGGTATGGGTGGGAGAGTGAAACGGATGGAAAGAAAGAGAGGCGATGAAAATGTGGTTAGAAATGTGAACGGTTGGGGCAGATTGGTGAGAGGATCGAAAAGTTTGAAGGTGAAAAAGTGTAAAGGGAAAGATAAAGATAATTGCAGAATGAATTGCACACTACTTTGGATTTTCACTCGGATCGCCATTCTAAAAAGTTTTGGAAGTTGACCAAAATTGTTCTTGTTCGCACCAATCATTCTCTGTTACATTTTCAGTAATTCTCAAGCTCTCTTAATGCTTCCATCTTAAGGTGGATTGCTAAATTTCTTTTTCTTTAGCAATTTCTCGACTCTCCTACGGAACTCTATTTCACGTGGCCTATATTGAGTAAAAAAGTTTTGCACATCCTTAGCCCAATGGCCATCAGAACACGGCAAAATAAAAAACCTCAACATATGTCACATTACTCTTATTGGACTCAAAGAAAGAAAAACCTAAAATCCTAAAAAGAAATCCTAAGGGTTTTAAAGAAGTAGTTCTGAGTTTAAAGTCCTCAGCTCGACTTTCCAAAAATTATCCTTGTCAGTCATTATTCTTGGATCACGAGATATTGACCCCTCTGAGCACTATAAGAGGTGGACTTGTTGCTTTTGCGGATTAATACCCTTCCCTTGGTTGTGAGACCTAGGAAACGACATTTATCCATACCATTTATCCAAAGCTCTTACCTCGGCTCTCGTTTTAGGAATTAGTGAATTCGGTTAAAATTACGGTTTTGGCCTTGACAATAAGAAACAATGAATCAAAGTACTCCGAATAAGGTCGGTTATGTAGGCAAGTCTACGCCGTCTTATTCGTTGGAACATATGTGATGATTCAGGCCAATCCATCAAGATTAAGCCCGTTTAGCCCGAAGGCTTATCGGCTATGCTAAGTCTTGTGGAGGCCGCTGTAACGCATACATCACACGTGGAGGGAGTCGATTGAGCCGAGGCTCGGTTAAACTCGCCCGACCATGGTTAGACCATTTCGAACCAATGTACTAAGAGTCTCCGATTTCTAAATTGTCACCCAAAGCGTAATCTCGTTCGCATTTAAGGTGGGTTCACCGAGAAGCCATCACCACAAAACTCAACGAAAGCGAGAAGATGGTGTTCTCTCAAAACCGAACGTCTTCTTTAGATTGTGAATGCTTAAACTACACAACTTGTTGCTCCCCTGCCGATGAAGCAATCTCATGCATAGGACAATGAGATTTTAACGTAACTACGAGGAACTCTTTATTCACCGCTTCCTTTCAACGACTACATGTTTCCTTACACCCTCTAGATGATGATGATTTGGGGGCGAACCTTCCACACTAATAAAATTAATCTTACAAACCACTCCGGGCAAAGATTCTTACTAAGATTCATGTATAGGCTAACTTATGCTCAAAAAAACCAAAAGGTAGTAAAACATAAGCAATAAAAAGGTAGTACATTGCCTTCAACATTGTACCACGAAGAATTTAAGCCTTTAAGATTTTTTTTCGGAGCCATCTTTGTGCTTTAATGGTATTGCTTCCATCGCTTTCCCATCTTAGATTCGTAGCTCCACATGTTTGGTGGGTTATTTTCTCGGCGCACTTTGAAAATTATCGACTCAGATTATTGCTTCCTGGTTTACGCAAATAGAAGAAAAACAAAAGCAGACCGTAGATCGATTTTAACATGATTTCCCATCTTTCTTTGTCGGACTACGGATTAAACATACGGGGATAAACAGACACGCGAAATTCCAGAAAATAGAACCAGAACAAAACAAAAATAAATTCTCGGTCGACCGAATGAGGTCTCTCAGTCTACCGAATAAATTTTTTTTCTATATATATTTTTTATTTTTAATTTTTTTTTATTTTAAGAATCTGGAATTTTCAGACAGAGCAGACAACCAGAGGGACTCAAAACGTACAAACTGACTCTAAAACAGAAAACTTGACATGAATAAAAAAAATTATTTATATATAAAATTGACCGTTGGTTCTCCGGCAACGGCGCCAAAAACTTGATCGGGGTCAATCAGGTTATAATATACTTGACCACCATAAACCAATACTAGCAAGAGGACTAGGCCTATCGTAGTATAGTTATAGTGAATCAAGGTCGATCCCACAGGGAACCAATTGTGGATCATTTCATATAAAAACAATTAATTAAACATGTCAAGGACATAGAGGCGGTCTACGACCAACAAAGGACAAGAAAAGATAAATTGACACGACACGACACGACACGTAATTAACCTCCCCAATTATAGTCTTTATCGTTTGGACCTAGATAATTTATATAATAAACTGAACTTATTAACTGTCAATCCGTTTGTATCTATCTTAGATTGGCTATGGGAGTCATCCTCTTTAACTTGACTTAGCACCGGTAGGTCACTAGATCACTGTGATATTGTTACGTGACTTCGCCTTTTAAGTGCCTCCATCTCATATAACTCACACGCTTACGACTCTAAGGATGCCGATATTAACCGTACACCTCGTCTAGGCAACATTCCTATGGTTAGGCGTACTTCCTAAACGATCTCATCAGTCTCTGTCCTATTAACAATTACCTGCACGGTCTCATGTTAATCTACGATTTACGTATAACTAGGTGAGATCAATTCCCAAATACAAAACCTACCTAGATCTCGCTGAAAGTCCCGGAAGATCATTCATGAGCCAACCTAGGAGCTCTATATTGGTATTTCCTAATCATACGCTAATTAAAATAGACGAGCAACGTAGCCGTAGCCATACCTACTGAGATGATAAATTCTATTAAGTTAACCTAACCATAAAGACGTGGCTATTTAACGGATGAAAACAGGGATCGGTCGACCGAATAGCTGGGCTCGGTCGACCGAATGGTCTTTTTCCCCCAGATTACATCCCTGAACGTATCTCTCAGCGTTTCATCATACACAACGGATTAAACAGTAATTCATAAAGCATTCATATAAACTAACTTAGATACACATTAATCAAACAATGCAGATTTATGGATAGGAACTAAGTAGATGACGTAGGTTATGGGATCCTCATAGACAAGGTGTCGCCACCTTCCCAACGTCATAGCCTAGATCTACATCATCTAGCTATGATTAACTAACTCAAACGATAAAGCATAATTGGGGAATTAATTACTGAAAATAAAAAGACAGAAAATAAAGGCTTACATATTGAAGTCCCTAAATTGCTGGAAACCCTCAAATTATTCTACATTGTATCAAAGTTATATTATGAATTGTAAGATTGAAGAAAGAATGAAGGGATGTGTTGGTGTGTCTAAGGTGTGTTTTACAAATTTAGTCATTATTTGCTTATATAGAGGTCAGAATCGACCTAGGGAGGATCTAGAAGATATACACGCGAAAATCCCGTGAGTGACCGAACCGACATACTCGGTCGACCGAATGATAGGGCTCGGTCGACCGAGCCTTCCTCGATCGATCGTGTTGAGCGCTTTTTCGTCTATCTTGTTCCCACCGCATCCTTCCGTCTTTGATCCGATTCCTTCATTTAATGCTCCGATTTTCTTCCTCTATTATCTTGAGATTTACTGATTGAATGACATTAATCCTCTCGATTTGTCGTGATCTACAAAATAAACATTTATAGCACAATAAATCGGCCCTTTAATAATAAAAACAGCTAAATACCAAATATCATATTAATAATCACTTAACATTAAATAATAAATATAAACGAGTGATTCAATATGAAATATACATTATTAATCTCGATTTAAGGATAATGTTGATGACATTTACGGGTATAATTTGACCGTCATCAATGAGTCATGGTGTACTCTGATTAAGTCAATAATAATCGGATGAAAAGCGAATCTCGATATTTGAAGAAGAGTAAAATCTTAGTTAATGCTCCAAGTCAGTTAGGAAACTGATAAGTGAGAAACACAGTATAAAACTGATAAGGAAACTCAGTTTTATATATAAGTCATCCATCAAACTGATCGTACAGTCGAACGTTGTAAATGAAGCAATTTTATTGGATGAACTACTGACAAATCAGAACGGTCATAAAATATAGCCGTTGCAAGATTCAAGCAGGATGAACGTTGAATGAACCCCTATAAATAGATTACTTCTACGACATCAAAAAAGGTGCAGGTATGTGATAACAAAGCAAGAAAATTAAAAAGAATCTATCCAGTCAAGAAAGATCAAATTGAGGGGGAAAGCAAAATTCAAAAGAATACATGCTAAGTGTTTAATTGCAAGATCAAGAAATTTCTTCAAAGTGTTCAAGCATATTCATGCAGATTCAAGATCTTTTATTTGAAGAAATATAGAGCCGTGCTTAAATTAATCATCCAGAATAAAAAGCTCAAATCACAGTTGAATCATAGTTATTGATTCAAAGTCTCAACTTTGATTTTATCAAAGGTTTAGACTGTGAAACACCAAGAAGGTGTGAAGGACAGTTGAGTGCGATCGGAAGAGCTGTGTTTGTGATGAGTGGTGAAGAGGCAATTCTACCCTCCAAGAACCAGTGGTTCAAACAGTTGAAGAGCAGCAATTCTACCTGTTCTACAAGTGTTTAGATAGTGAAGCTAGGGATTAGTCAAGGACTATCAGTTTAGAACTTTTTGTAACCGGGCCATCTCAAAGAAGTTCTAGTGGAATTTTCCTCCGCATCACAGGGGAAGAGAGGATTGACAGGATTACACTACCAGGAACCTTTATAAATCTTGTCTATTTAATTTACGCATTCATTTACTTTATTATAGTTATATTTATGTGGTTTTCATACTGAAACTAAGTTAACTAGTTGTTAAAGGCTAATATTTATCCGCTGCCAGTTAACAAGACTAAATATAAGTCAGCATTGACTTATACTCAGTTGAGCTAACTGAACTCCGCACAAGTTAAGGGACAGGAACAAAACTGAACTGGAGATCAGTTTGAGTTTCGGAGAAACTTAGTTCCTGGGGCTTTTTCAGCTTAGGATAAGTTTTTGGTGACAAGTTTATTCACCCCCCTCCCCTCTAAACTTGTGTTAGCCTTTCCAAGGGACCAACAGTTCTTACTATGGGTTTTGTTAACTCTGTGGCTGATTCGTCTCTATTTGTTTGTCTCACGCCTACCAGCATTACTATTATCTTGGTATATGTCGATGACATAATTGTTACAGGTAGCTCCAGTGAGCAGGTTCAGAGTATTATTGATCAGTTGGGCTCCCGGTTCTCTATTAAGGACCTTGGTCTTCTGTCGTATTTCTTGGGAATTGAGGTTACTCATTCTACCATGGGTATGTTACTTACATGAGACTGTGTACACATGTGAGTCTTTGTCTCAGTTCACATGGAGAATCTAAAGCGATTTCACGCCTATGCCAGCCGATGCTTTTTCAGGTGATCCCATTATTTCTCCTGCTTATTCAGATCCGACTCAGTAACGTCAGACCTTGGGTGCCCTGCAGTACTTATGCTTTACGAGAGTTGATATTCAGTTTGCGGTTAATAAGCTCTCGCAGTTTATGCATGCACCGACGGAGTATCATTGGATGCTTGTCAAACGCCTTTTTCGTTATTTGTCTGGCACTCCTACTATGGGTTTGCAGCTATATCGGGATTCTCCTATGGCCTTACATGCGTTTTCAGATTCTGATTGGGCGGGTAACAAGGAAGATGGCTACTGTGATCCAGTGTCCTCTGAGTATGTGCATGGCTACACTTCTACTTCTGCTTACATCGTTTTCTTGGGCAGAAATGCTATTTCTTGGAGTTCCAAGAAGCAACACTCTGTTTCTCGTTCTTCCACCGGTCGAATACAGTGCGTTGCGAATCTACGCGGAGGTTGCCTGGTGACCTATCCGCTGCTTGCGATCTCGCCGGTTCGTTCCACACGGTAATCTTCTTCGTGACAATTTGGGTGCTCTGCGTCTCGGTGCCAATCCAGTTTTCCACTCACGAATGAAACACGTGGCTATTGACTATCACTTTATTCGTGAGCATGTTGAGCGAGGTCTTGTTCGTGTTGCTCGTGTAGCTGCTGCAGACCAGTTGGCTGATGTTCTTACCAAGCCATTGCCCCGGTTATCATTTTCTACTCTAATTTCCAAGCTTGGCGGCCGCTCGCCACTCCGTCGACGAGGAGCGTATTAGACGATAGTTTTATATTATTTTGTATTTTCCGCTTATAGCCTTCGTGGCTCCCTATATAAACCTATTGTACACTCATTATTCTCTCAATGACAATTGTTTTGTTATTCACACAAATCTATCAAATGATAAGACTACTAAGAATATTTATCACACATGGACCACACTAGTGTTTTCATATCGCATGTGCTAAGATGATAAGTTTAGACTAATCTTGGAGCTTTACTTCATTCTGTTATGCAGTATTTCGAGCTGTTAATTGCTTGAATATACCCCGGGATATACAGCACATCATACTTTCAGTTATCGATCAAACGTAACTTTTCTCCCTTCTGTTTCTATTTTTTTTTCTCCCCGAGATTTCCTTTATGTGCGACTAATCATTTAAGGTACCGTCGGGCATCATAGGTATAAATAATTTCCATAATTTTTTTGCATCCAATAATTCGAACTGGTGACATCTCTCCATTGGATAAATATAAATTTTGATAAGATGAGAGAAATTGTAAATACATGTTCTTTTTTCTGTTTTTTTTTAAAATGTAAAATGCATGCTCTTGTTTTTTTCTAAATACATCTTCTATGTATTAAAAAAACAAGAACATGCATTAGTACCCACAAAAAAAAAACGGAAAACAAAACAATATTATTTTTTTAATAATAAAATGACTTATATCAAACGACAAAACAAAACTATTAAAGTAAATTATATTTGGGTTGAAAGGAGTATTATTTTCAAGTAAATTATTCGTACTCCCTTTTTTTTTTAGAAAACAAAATTTTATTAATTAATATCCGCCAAACAATCGGTCAAAACGTCACCAGGGGCGAGGAGCCCCAAGATGTCTTAGAGGTAATTGTCAAAGCATTTCTAGCTAGAAGATGCGCCGGGACATTGCCCACACGCCGAATAAATAAAAAGAAAACTGAAGAAAAAGCTGGATAAAAGGGTCAAACAGTCCTGCATCAAACAACCCTGAGGCGTAAGATCCTCTATTGGCCGTCGGAGACGCGAAACACACGCCAAACAATCACTCTCCACCTCTAATCGTTGAATTCCCAAGTGCCTCGCCTCTTCCATAGCCAAGGAAATGACCTTAAGCTCCATGTATTCCACTGGGTCCCCTGGGTCAAAATGATACGCAAAGGTGTGGAGAACTGCCCCGTGAGAGTCTCGGAAAATAATTCCCACCCCCGCTCCTGTCTCGGTAACTGACGCATCCACATTGCCTTTAATCACCCCTTCCGAAGGCTTCACCCATGTATCCGGCAAGAGTTGAACTGAGCCCTACGCCCTATAGGTCTCTAAAGCCGTCACATACTCGGCCGACGCTGCAAGAGATCGCATACACACTGCAGAAACATAAACAGCCTGATCATCGAACACTGCAGAACAGCGCGCCTTCCAAATCCCCCACATAAGCCATACAAATCTCGCAGTATCCTGAGCACCCTGATCCTCGAGCAACCTCATAAAGAAATCTGCAAAAGTGGCCGAGCGAAGACGTCCTAACACCCCATAGAATGGTGACACCTGCCAAATTCGATCTGCCAACTCGCACTCAAAAAGTACATGCCGCAGCGTTTCCAAAGTCTCTCCGCAAGCCAAACAGACGCCATCCCCCATATTCCTCCTGTGCAATCCCTGGCCGAGTGCAAGGCAATGAGAGAGGCAACGCCACAAGAAATGTTGAATACGCGGCTGTACAGGGAGCTGCCAACAGTTCCTCCAAATCCTGCTCCCCTCCCCCACCGAAGTACCCGGCCCAACCACGAGATCTTTGGTCGGTAAAGTGATAAGGCCGAAAGTACTCGAAGCGAACAAAGATAAACGCCCTTACGATCATAGTGCCAAATCCGCCGATCCGGGTGCTCACTTGGGGCAATAGTGGTGCCCAAAATAGCATCAGACTCCCATGGGCGAAACAATTGCTAGACCCGTTGTACATCCCACGCCCTAAAGTTGGGAATAAGCAAGTCTGAGACTTAGAATCCGCTGGAATGTCGTGTCCTGCAAAAGGAATACGGAACGAAGGCTGGCGACTCGTCCATGCATCATGAAAAACGTAAAACGATTCGCCATCTCCCACCCTCCATCTAAGCCCACTAAGTAAAAGATCTCGTCCCTCTAAAATACTGCGCCAGAGAAATGACGGTCGAGTCCCCAATCTTGCTGCGAGAATAGTGTTGTCCTCAAAGTACTTCGCATGCAAAACTTGTGCCGCCAGCGAGCCCGGGCGGCGAAAAATCCTCCATGATTGCTTCGCCAACAAAGCCAGATTGAAACATTCCAAATCACGAAACACTAGACCCCCCAGATTCTTTGTAAACAACAAGCCTCCCAGTTCTTCCAATGAATCCGACGCTTAGTCTCAGTGTCTCCCCAAAAGAAACCACGAATCAGCTGCTCAAGTTCCCGAATTAGAGTAGTAGGAACCTTAAAACACTGCATAATGAAGGTAGGGATAGCCTGGAGGGCCGACTTGATAAACACTTCCTTGCCTGCAGGCGAGAGCAACTTGTCCTTCCAACCAGCCACTTTTTCCGAATTTTATCTCTCAAGAACGCAAACATCTGACGTTTATTTCTCCCAATCTTATACGGTAGCCCCAAATACTTACCAGAGCCATCACACAAGGGAATTTGCAGCAGATCCGACACCGCCTCACGCTCCTCCACCGAGACTCCTTCAGAGAAGTATAGACTAGATTTATGAAAGTTGATAGCCTGACCAGATAAAGCACCATACCTATCAAACAACTCCACCAAAGCCTCCACAGCCCCGTCCAGCAATTCAAAGAACACCATACAATCATCCGCAAATAACAAATGAGAAATAGAAACCGCTGCCTCTCTGCCAAAGCGGATGCCCCGAAGCGCACCTCTATGTACATAGTCATTAAGCAAAGCTGTAAATCCCTCAGTATTTGTACTCCCTTGGTTCATACTTAAATGATTTAATCGATAAAATCACATGTATTAGAGAAATCAGTTAATATTTCGACTTTAACGATAAAATGATTAAAAAGTGCTTCAATATATTTTTAGACGAAATTAATGGATGACACAGAGGCAAAATGACAGGTAGGCTTTAAAATACGGGATGGTGGTTGAGCTGGAAATGGACCGATGGTCAATCGGTTCTTTAACGTTGACACAAATAATTGTTTTAGCCCGCCTGCGTGCTTTAATATTACTACTAGTTAGCAAACTCATTGTCAAGAACTCAAGATTATTTATGGCCCCAAACTTTCAATTTTATTCCCCACAAATTCTGTGTCCTTATACTTGACTCTAAAAGTAAATAAATACTTTATCCGCTCTAAAATATAAGACATCCTAAAATTTTCACATTTATTTAGGAAGTACGTAGTTAAATGTAATTAATGTGTGTGAAATAATCAATTTAGCATGCCGTTTAATTAGCAGTATACGCAAAAACGAAAACAATAAAAATGAAACAGAAAACTTATAGACTGAGGCGAGTGCGTACAATTTCTGTCTCCCAAGACGTTTTCTTGCCGGTTATACGCCCACTGTTACCATAATCGTCTCCAAAGATACATCAGTCTTTTTCTTTAATCCAAAGCGGCACTTCAATTGAACAAAAAACGGCGAACCGATTGTGTTCTATAATCTCTTCAATGACTCAAAATGAACACAAATGCTGTTTTTTATTATGCTGAATATTTTTGTATGCAAAAGAGATGAAAAGTTCGTCCATTTATTTGCTGGGAATTGAATCGTATACTTATAGATGACAAAGTGTTCCATAGGGGTGTACACGGTTCGGTTCGGATCGGTTAATGGCCGTAACCGAAACCGAACCGAAATTTTCAGTTAATTGAAAATACGAACCGAAACCGAACCGTTTGTAAAAGAAAATCGAACCGAACCGAACCGAAATAACCGTTTCGGTTCGGTCGGTTAACCGAAATTTTCGGTTAATTAAAAATATGAACCGAAACCGAACCGTTTGTAAAAGAAAACCGAACCGAACCGAAAAACCAAACCGAAATAACCAAATTTCATCAAAATTATACAATTACAGCAGTTTGATTCACTATATGGTTATATACGGTTCGGATTTTCCTATTTGGTTTTGGTTCGGTTTTGGTTCGGATATAAACGGTTTGATTTTGGTTCGGTTTCGGTTCGATTTTTGGTTCGGTTTTCGCTTCGGATAATTTACAGCACTAACCGTAACCGAACCGAAAATTTCGGTTTTCCCATTGGTGTACACGGATACGGATAATCCGAAAACCGAAAACCGAACCGTAGCACTTATTAACCGAACCGAACCGAACCGAATTACCCCGATTCAGTACGGTTTTCGGATTATCCGTATCCGTGTACACCCCTGTTCTATTTGAAACAGTACAATTGTTTAGCAAAGTACACTTCCCTTCATTTTCAAACTTCCAGTACAGTTTATTTCCAAAATTTATCCAAGGGACATATATCACATATATCCTGGACATATATCACCACCGTACTACATTTTGGATCAAATTAATATTTTTTAGAAAATTTCATCTCAAGTAATACATACATACACTATATATATATATATATATATATATATATATATATATATATATATATATATATATATATATATATATATATATACACACACACTTATATATACATTCATTTATATCTTCCTCATGAATAAATATTTCTCATTCACCAATAATAATTATATAACATCAAATAATTCATAACCACTTATACGAATATAGGCGTCCCGTAATCCGTATAAATGATGACCACAAAATTATTATTTCCAACTATTAATGTATAGATAAAATGTCTAATGCACCCCTTAACCATCATAAATGCAACAATTAATAGTGGAGTAGATAAAAATGGTTGGATCGATATAAATTAGGGGTAAGATAAAGAAAAATGATCATTAATCCTCTCTTGATATTGTGAATGACTTATGGGACCAAAATAAAAAAATTAGGATGACTTATATTTTGGACCGAAGTTAATACATAATACATTACATCCCTCTTAAAATATAAATCTGTTTAGACCTTTTCACACGGATTAAAAAGGTGGTTGAATAAAAGGAAGAAAAATATAATAAATGTTCAATTAGTATTCTAAATAGACTTATCTTGTAAGAAAAATTCAAAAAACTAAACGGACTTATATTTTTGGACGGCTGTAGCATATAAGTCTATGGGAACTGTCTGTTTTTTTTTTTTTTTTCTCCACCGATAATTACCATATATAGTGAACATATACCCATGCACAAGCATACGATGAGACTTGAACCTGAAAAATCCACCATATAAATCAAAAGTATTTAGACACAAACTTTTGTGTAGAGTATTAATAATATATACAACAAGTGATCTAACGAGGGTATATCTTTCTTTTTAGGGTTTAAGATTTTTTATATGCAAATATACGTTTCAGATTAAATGTTGTGTCAATTATGCATACAAAATTCTATGTATGTATCAGCCTCGCAATATAAAATTTTTGTAGCTTATACACAGAATAAGGAAAGATACTATGGAAGCATAAATTTGTGGCAACAAATTAAATGATTGTTAAAGTACAGACAAAACATATATAATTGCTAAAAAGAACTGAACCCGAAAATAAATACATAGAATACAATATTGAAAAGACTAGAGAATAAAAATAAATGTTTTTTAGGGTTCAAAATATTCTATCGACGTTATAAGGTAGCGATATATTTGGCAATGAGACCTACTAAACCGGTACATTTGAGGCCTTGAAACCAAGTGATCTTGAGTTCTAATGATGTTCATATTGCAGGGCCGGTCTCAAGAAAATCCAGGCATTTAACGGTTTGTAGGCTGAGAACCTAGGTTTAAAGTCGATATGAAATAGGAGTCACTGGTGTTTTATTATTGGGTTGAGCCAGGCCTAATCAGCATAATCAATTAAATAGTATATTTGTATATATAGGTATACTTATACGTGCTATTTGATATAACTTTAATTTTGCACTTGTTATATGGGTCCATGTAACCCAAGTTTAGTACTTAATGGGCATAATTAATTAGGAAGAAACACATAGCTAATTATTGTGAGAAACAAACATGCAGTTGGTTGCCATAATCCCCAATACAACAAATTATTTGAATTAAATTATGTAACTATTTTTTCATTGAAGATTAAAGGAGATATAGAAAGCACATGCTATCGGAAGAATATCCTCAATTTGGATATGTTACAACCAATAAAGGTTGTTCTCCAGATTGTAAAGTTTAGGACCGTTGAAATGATATGCATGTTCCACTCCTCAAAAAAAAAAAAAAAAAAAAAAAAATAAATATATATTAAAAAAACAAAAACAACAACCAACCAAAAAAAATTTGAAGAAAATAATAACAAGAATTAATGCTGTTTCATCAGTCCATTTCTCTCTTCAATTTTGTCTTCAGCTGTGTTTTATCCAATTCAAACTATATATCATTTGTATTACACATGGGAAAACTTGTAGAAGATATGTGTGGAAAGTTGAACATTTTGTGCATTATATTTCTGTTAGAGATAATAACAACATTAAGTTAGGAATTGGCTTAAATAATTGTGTTTGAATTTAAATTATTATAGAATTATTAGAATAGATTATTTGGTTTAAATAGAGTTCTATTTGAATAGATCTTTATCATTAATTAGTCTATAAATATTGTATTTATATTCATTATTATAATCAATTCAATACAATCACTTTTTATATTTCTCCATTACTTTCGTTTTAATATAAACATTAAAATTATATGCTTAATCGTAGCTATTTTGTACAAAATGCTACGATCGAATGGCTAAGGTTTCACTGTTGACTGTTGTCAAAACAAAGCATAAAGGAAAATGTTGATGTCTATCCATTTTTATGTTCTCGTGTACAATAAGAAACTAATGTTATAAAGCAATTGATATATAACCAAAACTATGAAAACAAAAGATGTATATATATGTGAATAAACTTCTTTTATTACTTATTTGTCTATTTCTACTGTGGTGCAAAAGACGAATTCCCCGGTCCACAGGTCCCTTCTAACCCAACTTAAAAGTATGATGAATACTTAATCATGAATCATGATGACTCAGCGGTCCCTTAGGTTATAGGATTATGACTCATTGTCCATAAGGAGTCACCATGCATGTATTCAGAGCGAGTAATGATAGAGGCACAACCAAAATAATACAATGGATGCCACAACATGATCTCTCACCCTTGATTTTGATGACTGTTAATTGATTGTGATGTTGACCATCAAAATCAATGGTGGGAGATCACGTTGTGGCATCCGTTGTGTAATTTTGGTTGTACCTCTATTATTATTCATTCAGAGCTAACTACCACTGCAGCTGTCAGAATTTGATCCAGCGTTTGTATTTACAATCTGTCATCCGAAAACCAACTGAGTTACCAATGTGGGTTTTTTCCCTCCTACTTATCACAACGGATGGGAGTATCACTATAGCGGTGGTGTTGTTAACGCAATTATGTGTTGTGTCAAAGCAAATAAATAATTTATAGTCCAAATTAAGGTGTTATAATGTAGAAATGCTCTGACTGTACCAAAAGTAGCCCTAGCAATACCACTAACCTATGGGTATATATATTAGAGTGACCCCAGTGGTGTTACTCCAAACATCACTCCAAATACATCATTTTTCACTTCAGTTACATCTTTTCAACACTTTAAAAAAACATTCACTCCAATAAGCACACTTAAAACAACACTTCAAATCCATTTTCTTTTATTATCAAACTAAACATCAATTCATTTTCCAATTAGGTACCTTCTATTTTCTCACGGTAATTCAAATAAAAATAATTATATTTTGTACAGTATTACAAAAATATTTTAAGGTTAAAGGTTGTAAAGGACTGTTTTTGATCTAAAATGAGGAAAAAGGACAAGAAAAAAAGATAGTGAGTGAGAAGGAACAAAGCGCGTGACTTTATTGTGTTCATTACATGTTGCTACAACCAAATGTAGTAATAACACATGTAAGAATGTGTGCTGTTATTCCTTCTCAACCATTATTTTTTTTTCTCGTCTTTTTTCCCATTTTTAGATTTTTTTTCGTCTTCCGACCTCCTACTTAATATTTTATATTTGAAATAGTTTTTTTATGATACTGAAATAGTTTGTATTTTATATTTTGTTACCTTTTATGATACTGAAATAGTTTTTTTTTTTTTTTTTTTTTTTGCAATAAATCAACATAACAATTTTGAAAATATCATTTTTTTTTTTGTATCTCATCATTAATTAGAAAAAAAATTCGGATGCAAAGGAGTGAGAGAAAAAAGGTGCAAAGTGAGCACTATTCACTTTATACTGGACTCCAAATTTGGAGTAAGACTGTCTCCAATGGGAAACTTTTATTACCCTCTAAAACAAAATTTGAAGTATCTTAACCACACTCAACACTGCAATGGGGATCTTAGATGCCCCTCTATACTGGAAATCATTACATATCACTCTAAAACTCAAGTCTTCATATCAGTGAATAGTATCATCTCTTTAGTTGATTTTTTTCTCTCCTCTCCCACTATTCCTCATTTCTTCTTTCTTCCTGCCATGCTGCTTAGTTCTTCCAGAAATAATCAGAGGAGTTGTTCAACAACAACAGAAATAATAATAATAATAAAATATGTATATGAATCTATTGTTAAAAAAAGAAAACAAAAAAATACCATCCGTTTATTTTAATTGTTGTATATAGCCGGCAAAAATATTTTCAACAATTCATGTGAATACCTGAACATGATGAAAATAAAAAAAGAAAAGAAAAAATGGAGTAAAAAAGTATTAGATGTTGATTGTATAATTTTATTTGTTAAATAAAATAAGATGAAAAGGAAAAAATATTTTAAGAGGATTATATAAAGGGTGATTGTTGGAGTAGATTGATTTATAAAGTATTAAAAAGGTATAACTGGAACGAAAAACGATGTAGTTAAAGGGTGATATAGAGTGTTATTGTTGGAGATAGTCTAAGAGTGACCCCAATAGACACTTTATCCTTCTCCCTAAATCTTATATAGAGAGGACATCCATACTTTATCCCCACAATAGCACTCCATTTATTTCCCTATCTCTATTTAAAATTAAGGTCCCCTTTAAATATAAAGGCTCATGAACTGAATAGTATTTTTTTTATCTATCCACTTGCATGCAAAATACAGGATTTTATTACACTTTCTGGAACAAAAGTAATTTTATAGTTAAATTAATTAGTTGAGATGTGAGAGAAAATTAATTTTGAGGAATGGTATAGGGAGTGTTACTGGAGTATGTTGTTTTATAGGGTGTTAAAAAGGTGAATCTGGAACGGAAAATAAGATAAGTTGGAGTGAAATAGAGTGTACCACTGGGGTCACTCTAATGGATAGAGAAATTAAGAGTAAGAGAGTGTTGGTGAGTGTCCATTGTAGGAGTAGAGTGATCCAAATCACTTCAAAATTTGATTTAAAGTGTTATTGAGAGCTCCCATTGGGGAGAGTCTTACAATGGAGGAAATAAAAGGCCTTAAAGTTAGAACTTAATTGAGGCAATGAATAACAAAATATATATTGAAAAACAGAGTAACACTTTGAAAACATCGTATATGTTACAGCCAGAAATCAATTCTGGAGCTTCAGTACTGGCGATGTATCGATAGGACCTGTCAAGAAAGCGGCTTACACCGACACTCGTAGACACGTTTCCTGACTCACAATAACCCGACAACTACCATAAACCCATAATCATGCCCAATTTATGCAAATAACCTAAAAAACAGTACTAGAATGAATTAAAAAAGAAATCATTAAATCAAAGACGAATCGTTTTTTATTGGAAGAACTTCTTACCTTATATGTGACCGAACAACGAACAAACAGTAATTATCCTTCGAATCTACGAACAAAATGACAATCTAGCATGAATACTAGGGGCGGCAAATTTCCCAATAACCCCAACACGTCTTGATTCTCGTCCCGATCACATCCCGAAAATTTCCCGATTTCGAATTTTCAGGATTTTTCCTGACCTGAAAAATGCAGGATAGGGAGGGATCGGGTATTAAACTCAATCCCGTCGGACTCGAATACATATATATATATATATATATATATATATATATATATATATATATATATATATATATATATATATATATATATGTATGTATTTTCATCCCGATATAAATACTCACAACTCTAAATACTAAAAACATAAACCTACTACACTTTTTACTTCCGTGGTTTCTCACTTTCTCTGCACCTTTCTTCTGCTTTCTAATATTCCAGAGTTTTCTTTCTCACAAAAGCCACCCGCCCCACTAGCTGTCGACTCTGTCGCCGTTAACTGATTTCTCCACCCCCACCTTTTGAACTATTGTTTTGATCAAGTGATTATTGTCATTATTTTTTTTATATTAACATGAATATTTTTTAACATCATATGCTCGGGACATTAATTTCCGACCCGACGGGATCCCGAACTTTCGGGTATTGCGATTGTCAGGACCCGACATCGCTTATCGGGTACTGGCTGGGGAAGAAAAATGGAATCCCGAATCTTATCGTGACGGGTTTTGGGTAGGAGGTTTACGAGTCGGGTCCCGACCCGATGCCACCCCTAATGAATACGATGAATTTGCAACTCAACCAAGGTCAAGGCCAAGAACAAAACGAGAATTGATTATGATTTTGTTGGGACAGACTGTCCACACTCTTAATGTATAAGAAATAAAGTAGTGCCTTTACTGACACCAATTGGTTTTAGTACAACGGTAAGCGCTTGAATCCTTAACATGGTGTCAGAGCCAGAGGTCACGAGATCGAACCCTGGTTGGAACATTATTTAAAAAAACATTGTGCAAGTGCTGAGACAGATTACTCACACTTGAGGAGGGTGTTGGGACATATTGCCCACACTCTTGAATGAAAATTGTGTAAGTGCTGGACAGATTGCCAACACTTGAGGGGGTGTTGGGACAGATTGTCACACTCTTAATGTATAAGAAATAAAATAGCGCATTTACTGGCACCAATTGATTTTAGTAGAATGGTAATCGTTTGAGGGAGGTGTTGGGACAGATTGTCACACTCTTAATGTATAAGAAATAAAATAGCGCATTTACTTCCACGAATTGATCCAAAACAACATCTGAAACTGGTTTTGCTTCGTTTTCACCACTCTGATCTGCAAAACGACCCAGAAGCGATCAAACCGAGAATCTAGGCATCAAGGATGCACTTTCCCAAGGAAATTGGATGTGAAAAGGACAACACTTATCTTGACAGGATTGAAAACGTGAAATTACTAATGTCTAGAGTTTCCTAGAGTCATTTATATAGACATTTTCAAAGCCTAAGTCACTTTTTAGTTTCTTAAAGTATAGAAAAAAACGAAGAAGAAAGCAAATTTTGAGATTACAAAAATAATCTTACTAACTAGGGGGGAGGGATTTTGCAAGCTCTTACCCAAAGTTCTTACATACATCATACATGCATTTGATGTTTGGAATTAAATATTGATCGATGACTTTTGAGTTGTACACCCACATATATTAATCTGGCAGTCAGACATCATCATACAAAGAGACGGACACACATGTATTGAAATGGGTTCGCGGATTCCGTTAAAAATAATAAAACTCTATATTTTATATATAGTAAAATATTTTGGACCCCGTTAAAAATAATATAATATACATTTTATCTATAGAAAATATTTCAGACTCTGCTAAAAAACATTTCTGAATCTGCCACCGATCATACATAACGATAAGGCTGTCCTAATATTAATTATTATACCCTAATTATCCTTCAACATTAGTATAAAATAAAATAAAAAGAGTATATTCTGACATCAAAGTTTTTGTGCGCCTCATTATTCAAATTGGGATAATCTTCTTAGTGCTCTGTAAAAGATAACATTAACAATACGTGTAGGACTTTGATTATTAAGGATTAATTATTGTAGAAACTTCTCTGACTAAGAGTTAATATTGTCCTGACTGTCCTCTAATAATGTTTAATTACCATACTAAGAAAGAATTATGCAGTTATATATATAGAATATAAGATAACAGCCATTGGCTGGTATATATATATGTGTCTTGACAAGATTAATTAAGTTTTAGCTAATTATAAGAGAAATTAACGCCCACTAATAAATACTCACTCCGTCCCAATTTGTTTGGGACATTTCGAAACTCACAATATTTAATGAGACATCAATTAATGAGTTGTCTGGACATTTAAAACTTGAGTTATTTACCTTTTTATCCTTTTATATGTAGCATTATTTTCACAATTTTTAAGGAGACATCAATTAATGAGTTCGTGTAATTTAGACATTTAAAGCAAAAACATTAAATCTATTTAGAGTTATAAGATTTATTTAAGACAACCAGAAAAAGAATAAGTCTCAAACATATTGGGACGGAAGGAGTAGCAGACTTGTGTCTCCTCCTACAAAAGAAAAGTTTTATTACATGGATTTTCACACACCAATTCAAGGTATACAAGTGTGTGATGATAATATATATTGATGAAGACTGATGATACAATATTATAAACAACGTTTATTCAATAAAAATATTATACACAACGTTATTCCTTATTATTTTCTATAAATTTGGTCGTTATTTATATAATAAAAACAAGTTCGACTAAGAAAACTCTAGCTGGCTCTCATGGCAAAATTCAAACTCTAGAGTTTTCTCAAGGATTAGTGATACCAATATCGATGTGACCTTGGTCCTTGGGCGGTGGGTTAGTCAATTTTTTGCTACAATTCTAAGTTGTGTACTGTATTTGATAAATCTGAAGGCAATCGTTTTTTTATCGAGGGAAAATGTTTTAAGATTATATTAATCGGAATTAGCAATGCAAACATAAATTAAATGAGATGGTGGAAATTAAAAGAGCCCCAATCTTTACATGCAAGCAATCGTTTTAACAGGAGTTTAAACGGTATGCCTTAAATTACTTCACGTGCATGTGTAAATTTCATTTGAAAAAAAATCATGTAAAGCTCTTAAAAACAATATAAAAATCTTAAATTATACTCCCTCCGTCATGTAATGTAGGGTTTTTAACTTTGTCTCATAATATAAATCATTTTAGAATATTTATGCATTATTAATTACTATTTTATTCATCTTACACTTACTTATCATCAATTCAACAACTTTTCATTACTATACCACTATTGCATTAATGATGATTTGAAAATTTTATCCTATGACAGGGTGGATCGTATCCAATTTAATTTAAGAATACTGACATGGATCCCTTATTTGTAGAAAAAATTACATTAAGCTTACAATGTTATCCCTATTATTATACAGTTAACCATTACTGGTATGATGTGGCTGGATTAAGATAAAACTACCGATGATGATTAAAAAGTATTTTAGACTTTTACCCTTAAAATATATACACCCAAGCAATTTATTAAACTTTGTGAATTTTCTAAAAATCCCTATACGGGGGAGTAATAATTTACATTTATTGAATGTATATATGTATTACATCGGTCTCATATTATAAGTCATCGTTATATTTTTCATTTGTCCTATAATATAAGTTATTTTCATATTTCAATGTACTAATTAATTCTCTTTTTCTTGTTTTACTTAAACCAAAACTTTACAATATTCTAATAAGCTTAAGAATATTTTAGGCTAAAACTAATAAAATTAGATCATTTATTAAGTTTTTTCATCTCCATATATAAAGTTAGGATGACTAATAAATACGTGGGAGGATGTCTTATGTAATCGCTGTCGTTTCTATCAGAGGATTTTTAAGAGGATCAGCTATCTACGTGGGCAGGATCCTGACCACACGAGCTTTCTCGAGGTGAAATACACAACGTGTGTGGAAATCAGATGTCCCAGACTGGCGTACGCGATTCGCAGTAAAGAGTCTGTTCCAGGATAGAATTTTCCTTTAATCAAATGTAGGAGCAGACAAAATTATACGATAACCGAGGAAACAAAGAGCCGTTAGCAATGATCGTTACTTTCTCGTGGACCATACTACTACGAAAGCAATTCCCTATTATTTTTTGTAGCAAAATAAATAAATAAATAATTGAGTGGTCGGCCTTAGTTTTCTGTTAAAACGTCATATCACTTCTGTTCTTTTTCAAAGTATTTTTGTATAATATCTTATACTAATAAATTAAATACATTTATGAACTATGATACTTGTTAGATTGTTTGGGATTGGGACCTATTGAATATGTAATTGATTAGATGTAAAATTTATCAAATAAAATTTTAGCAGAAGGCTGCATATAATGTTTTTTTTACAAATATTTTGAAGTATTATTATTTTCCATTCATAAGGGAGTCAAAATCTAGCAAAACATATAACATTATAAATTGTTTACAATCTTAATTTTATCATAATCATTAGTAACGACAAAAACGTACGATTAAAGATTAAATATTATTGATGGAAGTATTGCTTCTGTGACATAATTTAATGATAAAAAAGTAAATATATTATAATGGTGTCATTGCTTTAGACACGAGAATTTGATACCAAATATTGATTTCTATCAATAAAAAATAGTCTATATAAGTTTGATCATTGAGATATTAATTAATCTCTATTTATATAATATACGACGTCTATGGGCAAAACAGTAAAACATTTTAAGAAGTCTTTAAAGGTATAAACTAATCTATAATTGTCCTGTCATCATATTTTATGTATATTTTTAAAGATCTTGCTTATTGTGGTGTGATGTTTTTAAATATATTTTTTTTGTGCTTACTATTATTAATTTTTAGAAATGATTGCTTTAGAATTGAAGATTAATCCCACGACCTTACTAATCATTAACGTCTCTTTTTCTTTATTTTTCCACTCTAATTTCAGAATAAATACCCACCCTATTCTCCTTCACTACTTACTCCATTCTACTCTCTGCTTCAAACACTTTCTCTCTCTTTTCCCATTTAGCTTCTTCAGTACAAAAAAAATCAAAGCTCTTCTTTCTTCAAAAATGGCTAAGGACGTTGAGGCCGTAGTCTCAGAGCAGCCGGGGTACTCAGCAAAAGACTACCATGACCCTCCTCCGGCAGCATTTTTCGATCTGGAAGAGCTCACTAAATGGTCTTTCTACAGAGCTCTTATAGCTGAGTTTGTTGCTACCCTTCTCTTCCTCTATATCACTGTCTTGACTGTTATTGGGTACAGCCACCAGACGGATGCTAACGCCGGCGGTGTCGAATGCGGCGGCGTCGGGATCCTCGGCATAGCTTGGGCTTTTGGTGGCATGATCTTCATCCTTGTTTACTGCACCGCCGGAATCTCTGGTCTGTTTTTCTTTTCTTTCTTTTTTGTGTTATATATGACTTTTTTTTTTTTATTTTACTTATAGAAAGTATATATGACTTATTAATTGATATAAATTAAGGGAAATTTGTCATTATTGTCATTAAAGTATATCAAAAAACATATTGTATAATTTGGTTTTGATAATTTTATTGCGAAATTATATTTTTTTCACTTTATACTTTAACTTTATTCTACTTTTAGTTTAGTGCTACGCTTACTTTTTCATTTTTTTACTTTTGTTGAGAAACTGTTTCATACTTTGTCTATTACTTTACCTTAAAGCGAAAGCGACAAAGTATAAGGCTGAAATGATAATTACAAATTATTGAATTAATGTAAAAAGGTAACATGCCATGTCTCTTACTATTTTATAAAATAATTGTTACATATATATTGTATCATACATACTATATTTAATTTAAGCAGTTCTACTAAGTCATTAATAATGATTGTAATGACAAAAGTCTCCTTGTAGTTGTGATGTTAATTGGGAGGGGTTAAATTTGGCAGGAGGACACATTAACCCAGCTGTAACATTTGGGCTGTTCTTAGCAAGAAAGGTGTCACTACCAAGGGCAGTTTTGTACATGATAGCACAGTGCTTAGGTGCAATATGTGGTGTTGGATTCGTAAAGGCTTTCCAAAAGTCATATTACCATAAGTATGGAGGAGGGGCGAATTCGGTACAGCCTGGTTACACCATTGGTGAGGGTTTAGCTGCTGAGATCATTGGTACATTTGTTCTGGTCTACACTGTTTTTTCAGCTACTGATCCTAAGAGAAATGCCAGAGACTCCCATGTCCCTGTATGTGTCCTTTTTCGTCTTTTCTATTAGTATATCTATTTTCTTGATTAATTAATTAGCAATGATCTTAATATTGTAAATTTGGGTTAATTTGAAGGTTTTGGCACCACTCCCTATTGGATTTGCTGTGTTTATGGTTCATTTGGCTACGATTCCGATCACCGGAACCGGAATCAACCCTGCTAGAAGCTTTGGAGCTGCTGTTATGTATGGAGCAGACAAAACCTGGGATGATCATGTAAGAAGAAATTATATATTTCATCATGCATATTATTATTTCTAAATCATATCGCGGGTTTTCGTTATTCAATTAATGTGTCTGATTTTGGATTGCAGTGGATATTCTGGGTAGGACCATTTGTTGGAGCAGCAATTGCAGCATTTTATTACCAGTATATTCTAAGAGCTGGAGCAATTAAGGCACTAGGATCCTTCAGGAGCACTGCTTAAAAAATTAACAATTTGCAAAATTAATTGGCCTATGCAAATCAATCAAGATTTCAACAATTTGCAGTTTGCTTGAGAATATTTGGAGAGAAGAAACAGGCTAGCTATTATGCAATTGTATATATTATTATCCATGCATCATCATCATCATCATCATCATCATCATCATCATCATCATCCCTGCTGTGTTGTTGTTGTCTCTGTGTGTTAATCTCTTCTTTTGGAGTTCATGTGCTTGGAAAATTTGCTTTTTAGTTTTAGTTTTTGCTTGTGGATTTATCTCTTCTGATGAGTTTGTGTATTGCTTGCTATTTGGCTCCTCCTAATTTAAGTGAATTGTGTTTTTAGTCAATTTTTAAGTAAATTGTGCCTTTATCATTTTGTTTTTCAAATTTCATTTTCTTAATTGTTTAGAAGAATCTCGAGGATATTAAAAGAAAAAGCTGAAATAAATTAAATGCTCAAACACCACTTTCAGAAGATTATTTGTTTTATAACTTTGTACCTGCTGCTGCACTTTCTCTTAAACTCACCATCACCTACATGAAAATAAAACCAAAGGGCAAACTTGATGGGTGTCGTTTCTATCAGAGTGACTTCAGTAGGAAATTATCTACACGCGGCAAAGATCTCCACCAGCTTTCTGATTTTAATAGGTGGAATCTGCGCGATAAAACCGTGTGTAGAGCCTGTAGTTGAGATCTTTGTCGGAAGCAGATTCTCTAAGTAGGAGATTCTACGATAGAATTTTCCAAATTAATGACTTTGTTTCACTTTTAACAGATCATAGGTGATGGTGAGTAAAAGACAACACACAATAGGATAATGTCTATTCTATTGGTAAAAATAAAATTAGGATAATATTAATAATTGTTACTAATGGGATACCATATTACAAAATGCATACAAGGTAATTTTCTGACATAACACTTTATATAATACATTTTTACACCTTTGAATACGATGTACAACTCAATTATAATGATGTACATTAATCATAATTAATAATGTAAAAGTGTTTTGTGGCACTCGACGTGTCAAACTGATAGTGACGAGCATATATACAATAAGGTTTCTATCTTCGGAATCTTTATTCATACCGTATCAAACAAATATCATACACCACCTTGCTTCAAAAAAAACAAAAAGAAAAAATTACATACACTGATACACAACCTTTTAAAAGCCAATTATTAGGTCAAGATTTGACTTTCCGAAAATCGAATATGATAATCAATAGAAGTCGCTTAAATCGAATTTTAAAATATCGATTTAATATGACACATGATAGATATGACGAACGGTGTAAATAAATACTCTAATTTTTATAGGCCGTCATTGGTTGTTTGCACAATTGCACGCTTATTATAGTGGCGTTTGTTTCATTGCATACACAATAGAAATTAATCATTCAGTGAAAAATAGTGAAAATTTTATAATGCAACCATTATATGAATTATTGTTTAAAATATACAATTGAGATACATTAAACTTACACATACAACACCAAAGACCGTAAAAACTACTCCCTCCGTCTCGTAATATAAATCCTTTTAATATTTTAGTGGTATCCCAAAATATAAGTCTTTATCATAAAACAATACATTATTAAATGCATTGTTTTCACTTTTACACTAAACAATATAATATTATTAGTCAATCCAAGAAAATAATACAATATTTTGCATTCAAATATTAAAAAGTAACTCATTTATTAGATTTTCTTAAACTGTGTGAAATGACCAAAAAAACTTATATTACGAGACGGAGGGAGTATTTAATCATCGTTATCTACATTGCAACGCGACATTGGGGAGTCAGGATCTTTGAACACCCTCTCAAGTGATTCAACAGGGCGGTTGCACCTTATGGTGCTATGGGACAACCGACTTGCTAATAATAATAATAATATATACACAGTGAAATTGATTGATAAACTTTAATGTATTGACCTACTACGTTAATGTATTGATCCATAATTTATTATTCAAATTGAATATATCCACCAAAATCTACACAAGCACAATAAAAGATACGTAAAATAATCTGAACAACACAATGTAAATAAAAAACTAAAATTCCAACAGATTAGACCACCCCGTTCGCTGATCATAAATTATGTATTTTTATGTAAACCAAACTGGGGGCGGCTCTACATGCAATGAAATAGGTCACGTGATCAGCTAAAAAAAATATTACAGTGAAAAAAAAAATTCCATACACATTTATATGTAGAATTCGGTTATCAGAGAAATTCTTTTTCCGTTGATTCTTTTCATTCCATATTGATTCATTTCTCATAAGTTTCTCACCTTCATTTTCTGGATTCATGGCTAATCCGATAATTCCTGAGAATTCTGCAACTAATGTTGATAATCCGAGTTTGATTATCGTTCGTCCGTTGCTCAAAGGAGTTCAGAACTATAATCATTGGAAAAGATCTATGACGAAAGTCTTATCTTCTCGAGGCAGGCTGAATCTTGTGGACGGTTCTTCCACAATGCCTGAGATCACAGATGCATGTTACTCGGTTGGGTGCAAATCAATGATCTGGTGCATTCTTGGTTAATAAACTCCATGATTCCTCCGAGTTGCTGAGAGTGTCATGTACTTTGACACTGCAAGGGAGATTTGGTTAGATTTACAGGACAGATTTGGTCGAGGCAATGCATACAGAGTTTCAAATCTTAAGGAAGAAATTGAGAAAACAAAGCAAGGTAATCTGTCTGTGACAGACTATTACACGAAATTGAAGTCTCTTTAGGATCAATATTTTGTGTTAAAGCCTATCCCTTCTTGTGTATGTCCTGCTCTACAGATCACAGAGAATACTATGATAATGCTTACACTACACGGTTTGTAAAAGGCCTGAACGGAAATTTTAGCACTGTGAAATCACAGGTTCTTATGACCATGCCTTTACCAGATGTAAAAACTGCCTTTGTGATGGCTCTCAATTATGAGCAGCAATTAAACTACAATTTAGGCCAAGATTCTGTTATTTTGGCATCTCAGTCAGAAAATAGGGTTCAAGAATCAGGTGGTTCCAATGTTGTGATGAATTTTAGGTTTCAGGGACAAGGCTGGGGCCAAGGTAGAGGTTCAGGAAATTCTAGTGGCTATGGAAACTCTGGTGGTTATGGAAGAGGGCAAGGAAATTCCAAGAGACCACAATGTACTTATTGTGGAAATGAGGGCCATACCATTGAAAACTGTTATAAGAAGTATGGATTTCCACCCAAGTTTGGAAGGGGAGGAGGGCCTGCTGCTAATCATGTTTGCACTGATGATCAGCCTGTTCTATCAGATTCTACCCAAGGGGTTCAATCAGATTCTGGAAGCTCTTTTGGTTCAATCACTTAGTCACAGTATGATCATCTTCTTTCATTGATACAAGGATTGCAGGCAAATAACAGTCATTGCAACTCTGTTGTGTTGGCATCTGGACAAGCCTCACAAGGATCAGGAAGCTGTGATAGTAGATTCCATTGGATCATGGATTCAGGAGCTACTGGTCACATAACCTATCATTACAAAATTTATTTGATGTTAAACCTGCTACTAACCTTCATGTTAAATTGCCTAAAGGTAGTTCTGTTCTAGTAACTCATATTGGCAAAGTGAGAATTAATGAACATTTAACACCACAAGATGTTTTTTGCATTCCAACATTTCATTACAATCTGAATTCCATCAGGAAACTTACAGCTGATTGTAATTTGTTAGTATCTTGTTATCCTGCCTGTTGTATTGTGCAGGACCGGCTACATATGAAGAAGATTGGTATAGCTGAACATAGAAATGGCCTTTACATCTTGTCTGCACAATCACAAAAGCAAGTTCTGCCTGTTTCAAATGTAGTTTGCCAAACCTGCAACAAAGCTGATACTTTGCTATGGCATAATAGATTAGGGCACCCTTATATGGAAAGAATGAGAGTATTAGCTAGTATTTATAAGAATATCAAAGTTCGTAATCATTATTGTATTGTATGCCCTTTGGCTAAACAAAAACATCCAAAATTTCCTGTTAGTACAACACACACTTTGTCATGTTTTGACTTAATACATGTTGATATTTGGGGCCCCAATAGAGTTCCAACTGTTGATGGTCATTACTACTTTCTGTCTATTGTTGATGATTGTAACAGATTTATTTGGTTGTTCTTGATGAAATGCAAGTCTGATGTTAATAGTTTGTTACAAGAATTCTACATTTTAGTGCAAACTCAATTTCATAGATGTGTTACAATTAGGTCTGATCATGGAGGTGAATTCAACATGAAACTGTTTTATAGGACTAAAGGGATTGTACACCAAAAAGAATGTGTAAGAACACCTTAGCAAAAGGGCCTCATTGAAAGAAAACACCAACATATTCTTAATGTTGCAAGAGAGCATTAAGAATACAGTCTAATTTACCTGTTGAGTATTGGGGTGATTGTGTTTTGCATGCTGTTTATCTGATAAATATCACACCTACACTACTTCTTGAAAACAAAACTCCCTATCATATTCTTTATAACAAGCCTCCTACTTATGACAATCTAAAAGTGTTTGGATGCATATGTTTTGTGTCCACAGTTGTACAAGGTAGAGGCAAGTTTGATGACAGAAGCAGTAAATCAGTTTTCCTAAGGTTTGAGGAGCATATGAAAGGAAACAAAGTCCTAAATCTACAGAACAGAAGCATTTCTATATCTAGAAATTTTGTTTTCCATGAGACATCTTTTTCTTTTTCTGAATCTGATGTTATATCTCTTGATAATGAACTAGTTTTACCACTTCCTATTTCTGATACAGCTGATCTATACACACCTGTTACACATACTGAATCACCTCCACATGTTGATTCTCAAAACCAACAAAATGTGGAACCTGTACAAAATCAGAGAAGATCAACTAGGTCAAAGACTACTCCATCTTAACATAATGATTATGTCTACACAAATCCTGCCCTAAGATCTTCTCCACACACATTGAATCAAGTTATTTCATATGCTAACCTTTCTCCTAATTATCAGGGACTTGTTAGCAACATTAATGCAGAAACAGAACCTGCTACATATCAGGCAGCAGCTGTTGATCCAAAATGGAAAGAGGCAATGGATAAGAATTAAAGGCTTTGAATGACACAAACACTTGGACACTGGTAGATTTACCAAAAGACATCAAACCCATTGGTTTTAAGTGGGTGTATAGAATCAAAAGGAAATCTGATGGAAGCATAGAAAGATATAAAGCCAGACTTGTGGCAAATGGATACACACAAACTAAAGGAATTGACTTCCTGGAAACCTTCTCCCATGTAGCCAAACAAACAACTATCAGACTTTTCATGGCTTTAGATGCTATAAAGGGATGGCATCTTCACCAAATGGATGTTAACAATGCTTTCTTACATGGAGATTTGGATGAGACAGTCTACATGAAGGCACCACAAGGTCTACAAACAGCTGGTAAAGTCTGCAAATTAAATAGATCTCTGTATGGGCTTAGGCAAACTAGTAGACAGTGGAATGCAAAGTTGACACAGAAACTCCTTGATAATGGTTACAAACAATCCTTGAATGATCACAGTATGTTCACCAAAGAGACAGGATCAGTAATTGTTGCACTACTTGTCTATGTATATGACATTGTAGTGGGAAGTCTCAGCATGAAAGCAATACAGGATTTAAAAACACTTCTACATAATGCATTCACCATCAAAGATCTTGGTGGACTAAGGTACTTCCTAGGTTTTGAAGTTGCCAGAACTAAGTCTGGAATTGTAATGAATCAAAGAAAATATTGCTTAGACTTATTAAGAGAGTTTGGCTTCTTGGAATCCAAACCGGCTTCTACACCAATGGATTCATTTCAAAATCTAACTGAAGTTCAAGCCCCATTGCTGCCTACTAATAAGGAATATAGGAGTCTTGTTGGTAAATTGATATACCTAGGAAACACAAGCCTGATATTACATTTGCCACCCAACAATTAAGCCATTTCTTAGACAGTCCAAATGAGGCTCATATGAAAGCAGCACACAAGCTTCTAAGGTTCTTAAAATCAGCTCCAGGCAAAGGATTATTTTTTCCTAGCAAAGGATCAATGAAACTAAGGGCATTCAGGTTTTCTGGTTTACCTAGACAAGTAGTGCAACAATTACTGATCTTGTCCCTTTAGTGAACAGACTGTGATCATTCAAGGATTGTTTGTAACCATTATCAAGGAGTTTCTGTGTCAACTTTGCATTCCACTATCTACTAGCTTGCCTAAGCCTATATAGAGATCTATTTAATTTGCAGACTTTACCAGCTGTTTGTAGACCTTGTGGTGCCTTCATGTAGACTGTCTCATCCAAATCTCCATGTAAGAAAGCAAGAAGGTCCATCACAGGTTTTCTGGTTTACCAAGACAATACCCTAGTCTCATGGAAATCAAAAAAGCAACCTATTGTGTCTACAAGCTCTAGTGAGGCAGAATACAGAGCTTTGGCATTCAAAGCCTGTGAGATTCAGTGGCTCATCTACTTGCTAAAGGATTTCCAGGTCATACACAAACCTCAAGTTCCTTTACACTGTGACCGTTCTAGTGCCCTTCACATTGTTGAAAATCCAGTCTTTCGTGAAAGGACTAAACACATAGACATTGATTGTCATTTTGTGAGACAAAAGTACATGGAAAAAGTGCTCAAACCCCTACCAATACACACTGATCAACAGCCAGCAGACCTGCTTACAAAACCAGTCACACCTCAAGTGTTCAACACATTAATTCCAGCTCTCCCTTTAAAAGACATATTTGAAGTAAAAGGATAGATGCACAAGTCGGTTTTTTGGCAAGCCGTTCCAGCTTGAGGGGGTGTTGAAGTAAAAGGAAGATGCACAAGTCGATTTTTTGGTCAGCCTGCTGATGCATTCCTCAGCAGGTTGCTGATGTATATCAGCAGACAACATCAGCAACATCATCAGCAGACAGCGTTAGCAGCGTGACCCTGGTGGTTAAGTTGGTTAAGTTAGTTACGGAAGTTACAACAAAATTGAGCATCAGTAGCGGTTATAAATAGCTGATAGTAGTCTCATTAGAAAGCTAGATGATTGAATTAAGTCTTGTAACAAGCAATTAGAAAGTTAGATTGATTCCCAATTCAATTCCAATTTTCCCGCCTTCTTACTTTTCGAATATTGAAAATGATCTTCATCTTCTTCGCGTTGCTTCTGTAAATTTCTTGTGGTTCTTCAAGTTTTATATTCGATTTCATGTGAATTTTAACACCTATTGACCCGTATTGAACTATAATATATAAAATTAAGCTTAGTAATTATAAAATATGACAAATTTCTGACCCGTATCATTAAATTCCTGAAACCGTCCCTGAGCGTATGGTAGACTATGTAAAATATTTAGAATACTTTTACAAAACATTGCAAATATTTTAGATAGTCTAACAGCGTAAACAGGTAAACTTCTTTTTTTATGTTACTCGTAATAGTAGTATTTATCGAGCTACTTGTTATTACTACATGTTAAGGAAATACTTAAAATAGATCAAATAGATTTTGATGAGTTGCTTTCAAAAACCATATGGGTCATATTTTTCCAATAGAAGTTTTTATTTTTATTTGACGCTGAGTTATTGTAACCTTATCTTGTCCCCCACCAGTCATTTTCGAGAATAGGGTGGGTGGGGAGTTTTTTGATAAATAATTTATTAAATAGTTCGGTTTGGTAGAGAATATATAATAGATTATATCAATATTATAATTATTATTCAACGTCAATTGCAAGAATCCAAGGTTGTGGTAGATGGATGAATTGGAATCGTTTTGGTGACTAGGTGAAAATGGCTCTCCTTTTCATTTTGGTCCAAGCAAGTATGGTCGGCTGCTTTTTTCACTATTTAATCACATAAAGATAGGGAAACTTGATTAATTAATCCTTTTTAGTATTTATTTTTTTGAGAAAACAAATTATTTTTTTCAATTCAACCAAGTCCGCTAAAACTGCGGCAGAAACATCAAACAGCACTAAAAGAAAGCACACCTAACCGAGCTAACAAATGCTCGGGGACATTCATCGTACGCCGAACAAAAGAAAACTGACTGAAGTAAATTTTAACGCCTCTACAAGACAGTCTTGCAGAAGACATCCCAAAGCAGAAAGGTCATCCTCCCGATGTAAAAGACGTTGAACACAGACCAAACAGTCACTTTCCACGGCCAACCGTGCCCATCCTAGCCGCAAGCCCTCCACCAACGCTAGAAGAATCGCCCGCAACTCCAACAAGATAACTGCAATTCCCAGATCCAGTTGGAAAGAATAGGACGCCAGGATGATGCCCTGGTGATCTCAAAAAATAAGGTCCACTCCCGATGCATTGCCTGTCGCCGACGCATCCACGTTACAGTTCACTATCCCCGCATGCGGATTTTTTCAACGATCCCGTAGCCCGTAGGGCCACCCCATATTCAATACCTGAGACACCTGGGCGGCTTGTAAGAATTCCCGCGCTGCACCCAAGGCTGCAGAACAAACTCGGGACACATATATAAAGTTTTTTTCTAAAGAGAAACCTAAATTTATTCATCGCAATCTGTGACACAAGACTAAATTACGTGGGAAGAAGGGAATGATCACAAATCTTACACCCAGACAAATGACGTCCTCTAGCTAATATGAGTAGAGACATTTATCTCTTATTCAACAAAGAAAAAAGACAATGTGACAATAGCAGATATCATGCGTCAACAATCCTTAATGATATTTTCTTTTGGTAAAAAGTCATCATATTGAGATTGAAGCCGTTAATGAATAATAAGAGAGTAAACACAAAGAAGATATAAAAAAACCCACGAGAGTGGGTAAAACAGAGCATAATAGATAGCTAAAGCATCACAAACTATAACATCATGTGCACCGTCAACCCTCGTCGAAAAACATATCAAGATATTCGCATGGGAATCGGAATTAATCCACCACTTGCAGCCGCCGGCGGATCTATGTAGGTTGGGTGGGGTCACGGGACCCCACTGAGATCCGAGAAATTTTCTTAGTACTAAAACGATGTAGTTTTGTTGTTAAAATGTCATTATGGTTAAAAAAATGTAGTTTTAGGCTCCGATGACCCCACTGAAACAAGTTTTTGTATAAAAAATATAATTTTAGACTCTAGTGACCCTGTTGGAATAATTTTTTCGGATTCGCCCCTACTTGCAGCCTTGCCATCTCCAACGAGAGTATCTATCTTAAACTTAAGAACCTCGCTACTCGAGTGTTGCCAAATTGAAATGTAGAGAGCCGGGTTAGATGTGCTCTCGCATTTCAAAGAAGATTGATAGAATTCCTCCACCTTAGCACCATAATGGCCAAAACAGATCTAAGATGGGTCTCTTTATTGTCAGTCAATCGCATCTCGCTTTTCAAGTATTCCATAATAAGAAAACCACATGACAAACTTTAAAATTCTCTTCTTTTCCTACCAGGATATTAAAGAGATCATGGAAGAATGAACCCGGAGTGATTTCCAGAATTATATTAAGAAATTTTTGCCATGCAGCTCAAGCGATATCAAGTCTGGGCAGTTTACCGGATCATTTATGACTCATTTAGCGCTACCAGGCCCGGGGTCTGGGGGCGTTACAGAATGGTATTCAGAGCCGACTATCATACGGAACTAAATGCCATACGTGGGAGGCGGTGGGGGTCACCTCTAGAATCCTATGGTAGGGACGAATTGGGACAAATCTACTGGGACAAGTCTTGGTCGTCCTGGCGAGGACGACAGTCCCTTATAAGGGGGGAGAATGTAAAGTCCCACATCGATAAATTAAAATCCTGCTCACCCCTATATAAGTGTGAGACATAAAAGCCTTGTCAACTTGGGTTAGCCTTTTGCACCCAGACCAGCGAGGGGGCGGTCTCAAGCGATTGACCGGACCATTTATGACTATTTAAGCGCTACCAGCCCGGGTGCAGGCGTTCTGAGAATGGTATTCAGAGCTGACTATAATACGGAACTAAGTGTCATACCGTGAGAGGCGGTGGGGCCACCTCTAGAATCCTGTGGTAGGGACGAATTGGAACAAATCCACTGGGACAAGTCTTGGACGTCCTGGCGAGGACGACGATGATCCATGATCCCTTTATAGAGGGAGGACTCGCCGATCCCTTATAAGGGAGGATGTAAAGTCCCGTCGGTAAAGTAAAAAAGTCGCCACCCCATAAGTGTGAGAGACATAAATGTCTTGTCAACTCGTGTTAGCCATTTTAGACTAAACGAGGACGGCGGTCTAAGCAGTTGACCGGACCATTATGACTCATTTAGGTCTATCAGACCCGAAGTTTGGAGGCGTTATAAAATGATATTCAGAACCGATTATTATACGGAACTAAGTGTCATACCGTTACGATGTTTGATGAGGCTTGTCCATATATAGGCTAGATGGTAACGACTTCACAAAGTAAATACCATTATTGGAAAAATACTAAATCAATTTATCATCAACGTTAACCCTGGGACAAAGGAATTGACATAATTTTCTCACCTTCATAAGCATTAAAAAAATGCATTTATCACATGACGCCGCCACCTCCTTGTAATCGTATTAATTAAAGTACTAACCTTCTCATTATGCAGAGCTCCGGAGTCCGGAGATAGGATTTGGCCAAACTTTTGGAAGAACCGGATATAGGGTTTTATATATCTTTTATGTTTGCAATTATTGATAATGCTATTAAGTGGAGAAAATTTAACTTACAAATTATTAAATTATTAAAGACCAGTTTCTCTACAACAAATAATGATTAATTATGTGCTAAAAATTAAAAGTTAACATAATTTGCCCCACCGCCCTGCTGTCTGCCGGGGTCTTGGCTTTCGCAATCTGGAATGTTTTAATTTGGCCTTATTAGCTAAGTAGTCGTGGCGATTCCTTACTTGCCTCACCGCCCTAGCGAGTCGAGTTCTTAATGCAATGTACCATCCGGGTACAACTGTCATGGCAGTAGGGTTGGGAAGTAAATCATCCTTCCTGTGGCGAAGCTTGCTGGAAGGTGGAGGCATGCTAATGTAGGGACTGCGATGGCGCATAGGTGATGGAAGTTCCGTTTACGTCTTCCATGATGCTTGGGTTTCCCGACCGCCATCTTTTCGGCTAGTTCACACATTCCATTCCTTACCTACTGATTGTAAAGTGCAGGATTTGCTTTCTCCAGGAATTAGACAGTGAAATATGCCTCTCCTTATGCATGAATATCAGGCTTGGGAAGTGGATGCTATCTTACAAACTCCAATTGCAGGCACTTCGCACCCGGATAAGTTGATTTGACATTATGACCGCCGAGGCAGATATACGGTGAAGTCAGGATATTTTCTTGCATTGAGCTTGTATGGACGATTGCCTGATTCGATACATGCCTTTACGTCTTCTGGACCGGACAATATATGGCGGGATGTCTGGAAAGTCACTGTGCCGCCGCGTGTTCAACATTTTCTATGGCGATGTTTGCAGGATTGTTTACCAATTGAGGAGCAGCTTGTCAAGCGGAATCTGGGTTCGGGTCTTTGCTTGAAATGTGGCAGGGAGATGGAGTCCTTACGGCACGTGCTTTTTGATTGTGATTACGCTAGGGCGATCTGGGCAACTTCACCGTTTGGAAGTCAGCGGATAAAAACCTGGTTCAAATTTTAAAGAGTTTTTTGGAGCATTGATTGCGTGCCACACTCCGGACGAGGTATCCAACATCTGCCTGCTACTTTGGAACCTATGGAAAGCCCGGTGCAGCGCGGTCTTTGATGATGTGCCTAGGCCTGTAAGTGAGCCTTAAAGTTCGATTCGATTCGGCGTGTTCGGCTAAAAAAAGTTCGGTTCGGGGCTCGGCTCGTATCATCAAACGTAGAATAGGGCCTTGAAAATTGGTATTCGGACAAACGAGCCGAACATGTTCGAACATGTTCGGCTCGTAGAGTTGCAGGGTATTTTTGGACATGTTATGTTATATTTTGGAACAGGGCATTGAACATTTTGGACATGTTATGTTATATTTTGGGACATGTAATGTATTATTTTGGTTTGGGACATGTATTTTTGAACTAGAATTATTTATTGGGTATTTTTGAATTTTCGGACCGAACATGTTCGAACTATTCGAACTGTTCGAGCCGAATAGTACCAAATTTTTCCCCTTTTTTTAAGTTCGAGCCGAACCGAATCCTGATATTTTAGGCTCGAAAATTTCGAGCCGAATCGAGCCATGTATTCGAACATGTTCGAGCCGAACCGAACTACTCCAGGGTTCAGTAGGGTTCGGCTCGTTTACAGGCCTAGATGTGCCTATCTATGTATCCCGTGTATTTTCTATGTCCTTAGCTGGGGCAGTGGAGTTTCGTCAGGCCATGGGATCATTGCACACGGATTCTTAGGGGACCGTCCATCCGGTTGTTTGGTGTGTACCGCCTGAGGGGAGGTGGAAATACAACTCTGATGCCTCCGTCACGGACTCGGGTTCTGGCGTGGGTCTGATCTTTAGGGATGCGCACGGCTCGATTATTGCGGCTTTTTAATTCCACTTCGACCCTGGTATAAGTCCAGAGACTTTAGAGATGCAGGCGATTCTCTTGGAAATAGAAGAGGCTATCCGACTGGGACTCCCTACAATCACCTTTGAGTCTGACTGTCTGCCTTGCATCCAGGCGTTACAACGGCCGTCGGAAGATTTGTCTGTTTTTAATTGATTAGCGTGTGATTGTCTGGCGCTTCTGCCATCCTTTGTTTCTTCTACTTTTACTATTGTTAAGTGTAATGGTAATTTTTCGGCGTATCTTTTGGCTAGACATGGGCTAGCCCTGTCTGGTCGTACCGTTTGGGGAATTTCCCCTCCTCACGATGTAATTTCTGCCGCAATGGCGGATTTAACGTAATAAAATGTTTGTTTATCTCAAAAAAATTGAAAGTTCCCTATGACAAATTCATATTTCACATAACATCTAGTCCTCATCTAAACACATTTTGCAAATCTATCCTCAATATCCCCTATTGTGTTGTAAATAAATGTTTAGTGCACATATCATTTTTTATTATCATAACTATCTAAACGAAATAGATATCACAAGTTAATGTGACATTGAGACAATTCATAATGTGATAAGGAGACCACTTTTCTAATAAATGTCCTATCATGTGAAGTATCAGATACATCAGATTGACAATCGTTGATGAACCTAAAAAACTTTCCATAGAGGACAACAAAATAAATTCAAAAATCGTACGAAAAAATTAATGGTGCTTTTATATTTTTTATCAACAAAACTACATTTTTGGACACCGGACCCACCCTACTCCACTCCGTGGTCCCGCCTTAGGTTAGCATTACTTAGAGATAAAATGTATGCGGTTTCATACTCTTGGCATGCTTTAGCTAATACGTAAACCAAAAGTTATTTTTTTCCCTTAATCTCCAATCCATGGCAACCCATGCTGCTCCGAGCAATCAAAGATGGTCTCTTACCGGAATGACGGCACTCGTCACCGGAGGCACAAAAGGAATCGGCAGAGCAATCATGGAGGAATTCGCTCAACTTGGAGCCATAGTCTACACATGTTCAAGAAACCAAACAGAGCTCGACTCCATCTTACAATACTGGAACTCCAAAGGCTATAAAATCACCGGTAATGTCTGTGACGTATCTTCAAGAGATGAAAGAATCCAACTAATGCAAAATGTTTCCACTTTCTTCAACAATAATAACCTTAACATCCTCGTCAATAATGCTGGAATCACTTGTTTCAAGCCTGTTTTGGAGCATACTGAGCACGATTACACTTCCCTTATGTCCACAAATCTTGAATCATGCTTTCATTTATCTCAACTTGCTTATCCTCTTCTTAAATCATCTGGGAATGGAAATATTGTCTTTATTTCTTCAATTGCCGGTCTTACAAGCGGGCATGAGGTGTCTGTGTATGGCGCGACGAAAGCAGCCATAAATCAATTGACGAAAAACTTGGGTTGTGAATGGGCTAAAGACAATATCAGAGTCAACGCGGTAGCTCCTTGGGTTATCAAGACACCATTAGTGGAACCTTATCTGGATCGAGTGATGGTGGAGAAAATCGAATCAAGAACTCCGATGAGGAGGGTCGGTAAGCCGGAGGAAGTATCGGCGGTTGTGGCTTTTCTTTGTTTTCCGGCTGCTTCTTATATCACCGGCCAGGTCATAGCAGTTGATGGAGGGATGACATCCAACGGGTTCGAGTAGAAGGAAATTAAATTCTTCTATAATCACTGGAGCTGAGTGATGAACGAAGCAAGCATCATCCTGGCAAGAGTGACGAACGTAGCATCATCTTGGCCAGAGATCCTGGTTAGATACTGTAATTGATGAATTCTAGTTTGTAGTTAAGAAGATGATGTTATGTGGGGTCACCCTTCAAATGAAGTGACTGTTTGGACAGATTCGATCACCTGTCCAATTTGTGTGTCTAATTTCGGTATTTAAATAAAAACGACGTCGTTTAATGTATGTTTTATTTCTTGATGAAAATAATATTAAAAAAACAAAAACCAAAAAATAAAACACACATAAAACGACGTCGTTTTGGCTTTGAATCAAATTAAACACACAAATCGAGGTGATCGATCTCATCCCATTTCTCTCACTCTTAAACGAGGAAATAAAGAACGCATTTACCACCAATTGGTTTTAAGATAACAGTAAAACGATCTTTAACTTAATGACTATGAGATCGTTTGGGCATCATAGCTTTACAATGTACGGTTTAAAGTTTTATGCGTTTATTATATACTTGTATACGTATATGTTATCCGTATATATGCTCTAAATTTAACAAAACATGTCGTTACGTGGAATCTTGGTCAATGTATAATCCCGCAATGAACCACCAAAATACCAAACGTAACATCGACACTCACACTCCTAAGCATTAAACCGATTTACAAAAACTAATAAAAAACTTATAAAAATACGTATAATTTATATAATAACTACTACTTATACATTTGAATAAAACTTAGTATTTTTGACTTGATTTGATACAATAATACTCAAAATGGTATCGAAATCAGTGAAATATCATAAAAGTCATCATAAATTTATCTCCATCACTGGCCTCTACTTAGCTTTTGGTGGTCCTCGATCCAAAACAAGCGATAAAACAAAATGAATAAGAGATAAATTCATGAAGATAGAAGGTATAAGGAACAACCGGGATAATACAACCTTTAGAATTATAACCAGGCTTTAACCTCAATATAAATGTATAACAAGAAAAAGTGTGTATATGATGCCTCTTTCAATTTCCACTATCCTCTCTCGAATAAATCAAGCAAAACACACAAATCCATCCATTGTTGACTCCTAATGACTTTCCTAGGTATAAGAAAGCATTTAATTCCACACAAAGTTCTTCCGAGTACTTATTAGGATAATCACTAAAGCATATCATTCAGGGCTTTATACTGGATAGATCGAAGATAACTAAGTTTTCAACCACGCTTAATTTCTTTTTTTTTTATTTTTTTATTTTGATGAACTTAATTTCACATGTAGCATATGCCTTCATTCAAGAATAGACGCTTTCGTGATAACACCCTGGGCGGACTTATCATCAGTGAGTTAATGAGGCTTTCAAACCTGCTTCATAGTGATATAGGGCGTTTATGATGATAGCGCCCCACCGCACTCAAATCATTGGTAGCTACAACCGAAATATAAATAGTTCATCTCTTTTTTTTCTTTTTTCTTTTTTTTTTTAAACTTAACTTATATCCTTTCTATCACATTCAAACCTTGAGATATTCATGCAGATACGTTCAAAAGTTCAGGTACTAAGTTCTCAAGTATTATCTGAGAATAACTACGAGATCACGTAATGGATACTGATTTAAAATTTTCGTTTCAATATCAAAGGCTTACGTGAAAGAATTCATGTTACACAAATATATCTTTGGAATTACAATGCACTTACGGTTCACATTGGTTATAACACATCCAAATTGATCATTACATCTTTTCAAATCCATGAAATATATACCTTATACGCTTTATTTTAATCAACTTAATAATGCTCGAAAAAAGATCGAAAACTAAAAGGATTTATTGATACAAAATAAGCATTAATGCCATTGCTAAACCAGCGACTACCACCTTCACTTACACTTACATTGTCCCCAATGTAAAGTGAAAGTGTAAATAAGATTGTTGGGAAGCGTTATTGAATTACTAAAACAAGTCAAAACAAATACTCGGATGATAAAAGGGTGGGTGGGTGGGTCAAAATTATGAGCCGTTATGGTGTGCAAATAAAATAAAAGTAAGTGTGAGTGTGACATTGTGTAATGCAAAAGAGGTAGATAAACACACCACATATACTTTTATTGATTTAAAACACACAATATTCCACGCAAGAGTTGAATCTAATACATGTCACACATTATTTGAAATTTTAAGCAGTACTAGATCATGGTATAAAATATGTGACAAAGTATTAACTCGAGTCTTTTATACCTGCATCCTCGCGGTTATTTCAAATCGCTCTAACAACCTAAGTCCAAGAAATGATACATTTGAATTTTTCTCTTTTTTCTCCATCGATTTTCGGATAAACCACCTAATCGTTCCCGTTTAATGTCATTCAAACATTCATCCTAAGACTTGGTGAAACAAAATGAAAATCAATCCGAAGTATTCAGCAAGAAATATCATCCAAAGTACGAGTAATTATTATATTTAACATTTTACGGGTCGCCTCCGTAGCGCTTTTAGTTAACGTCGTTTTGCTCGACTATTAAAAATGATAATGATTAACTAATATAATATACTAAACAAAAACGGGATACTTAACAATTACTCACGTTAAGCTGTAATAATTAAGCACATAATCCACTAAAAATAAATGCTTAAGGAGTAAAAGGAAGGATAGTACCCGCTGCATTGACTACATTTATAATTATAGCCGGACTTTACCGTGCTTCCGCATTTAAGGCAATGGTGGTGGGTCATCCTACACGCCTTCGCATCCGCCTTTTTATCAATATAGCTTTCCAACATATGTTAGACGAATGCCGCTGAATCCAACGGGTTCTTGACCTTTTCCTTTGATTTTCGAGCTTTGGGGTTTACAAGCCTTCACATTATTACTGAGTCATCTTCTTCGTTCACTACTGCGTGTTAGTAACGATCCACAACAAGAGAACATAAAGTGTCTACACAAGAACTAGATTCTAGTGTAATGTATGGATATTTCCAATGAATTGTAAATGTTAGAAGATAACGCGCCATCATTCACTCCCAAACTAAGCTCTCCCTTACTAACATCATGAAAGTGGATATTAATATTTAAGTGCCGAAAAGTGTCAAGAAAACATGCATACTTATTATCCAACCTCATCTTTTCATTTCATTTCTCGGGGAATGGGGAAGTAATTCAAGATCGTGAGGTTAGAATGAATACCTCCGCTTTTGCATGTCGTTAGATGAAGATGGGTAAAGCTTCCTTGAATGATTGTGCCTTTGGAAGACATACGCAGTGTCATCATTCAAGCACTTTTCTTCAAAATATGCAAAGTGGATGTGGTGATGCCCTTCCGAGTTGAACCGATGTGAATTTAGGTTGAGCGGATAAGGTCTAGGTTTGAAAATGGCCCTTTAGATTCCATATTCTTCTTATATTTACCATCTAAATCATCATCTACTTCATTATTCCCGAGAATTTTTCTAATCCATTACTTCCACAGATCCTTCCACTTCGTAATAATGTGATTTACCCCAGCCAGATTTCTTTCGATATTACTTGGCAATCTTTCCAGGGTTTATCTTGTTTTACGTTCTACTTCTCTACTCCAGTTGATATTCCATTCACTCAATGGGCTTCTACAATTCTCATTCGGTATCATGTCACTTATAGATGTTTTCAACATTACTCATATCCTTAGTGATCGTACTCCATACAAGTTATCATAGTTTCCATATTCTCGAGCTTGGTAGATATCATACCCATCATATTTTGATTAATTTCTCCCATTTATCAACTCCTTCCAAGTTGAGTTGAACTTTGGTGAGTGTATGCTTTGAGTGGTATGTTGTGGATCTGAGTTTAGAGTAATGATTGTAGATTTTGATTCTGTGGTATCTCCTTGATAACCTCTATTATTATATGGATTCTTATATTGAACCGGATACGATTGTGGTTGTCCCGCTTACTGTGGTTTTGAGACCAATGAAAAGTAGGGTGATCTCTTCTAAAAGCATTAAACGAGTTTGAATACGCATTGTTCAAATTCCTTTGCAGTATAAAAACTCACCTTTTCCTTGAATATCCTTACGGTTCTTATCCCTGAAAATCGCATACCCACCTATATCTCTCTAACCACACTTCAACCCAACACGTGTATTTCATATATATGATGTCGTCTTGTTGATACAAAGTGCCTACAAATGCATGTTGTATGTGACGATATAGGGTTTCACTCCCTCTACGTGTCGTCTATCGATTGGTCCTAAGACTAGCAGTGTAGGACAATAAATTCATGTCGATTCCCAGGCTCGAGGCTAAGGCCATCTAGTAGACTCCAGGCTACGACGATCGACTATCGAGCAGTGTGAGACGACAAGTCCATAAGGACAGAGTCCACACCAGCTAGCAGTGTAGGACTATAAGTTCCATGGTCGATTACGCGCAGTCGGAATATCGACCTCGAGACAGAGTCCGCGCTCACACCGCCCAAGCCCATTAACGGCGATAGCTTGGGCGAGGTTTAAGGCCCATTAAAGGGTAAATATGACAATAACATGTCGACTTAACCTTAGGGTTTAGGCAAGTATTGTCATTATAAATACCCCAATCCAGGAACTACGTAAGGCTTGATTCCTGGAACCTAACATGATACGTAGGCAATCTAAGATACAGTCTTAGACTCAACCGCAAATACAAAAATCCACCATCACGTTCTTGTAGGCATTAGGGTTTTGTGTGTGTTCATCACTAGATTCCATTAGGGCCCGGATTATTTAAGGTGACATAATTTGTCATCGTCAATGGCGCTAGAAGGAGGGTCTTCTATTGATTGAATACGCAAGAACACGATGCCTCCCAGAAAAGCTGCATCCAAAGCTGCAGATCAAGGCTCACAGCTTAATGAGCCGCTCGATCCCGATACGCAAGGAGAAAAAGATCCAGCCTTGGATCTCGTTCAACATGATCCTCAGCGGAAGCATGGAGGAAAAGATCCAGTCTTAGAAAAACAAGGTCTTGCTCCAGAATATCGAGCGCTTGTGGATCAATTAGCAGGGGAGGACCTGGAGGTAATGTCCAGGATTATTGCAGAGGCAGTCACATCACAAAGACAAGCGGCCGCCGCCCAGAAAGACGCCACGGCAGAAGGCGGTCGGAAAGATGCAGCGGACAAACCTAAACAGACTCCTGGGGACGAAGTCAGTGCATCCTCTAGCTCCGTGGAAAGGAAGAGGCGCGAGATCCGTCAAAAGCACCAGAAAATGGATGATGATAGCGTCAAGGAGGAATTGAATGTTATTCTGGGAAAGAACCAGGTTTCGTTATGGTTAGAGTCTCCCTTCACGAAGGAGATCGAGAGTTTTCCAAAACCCAAGGGGTTTAAGATACCGAAGATAGAGCCCTACGATGGTACCACCGACCCAGAGGACCATCTCCATAGGTACCTATCTCAGATGAGGCTAGATGGAGCACCCGACGCAATGCGATGTCGGGCATTCGAGACGCTACTCGTAGGTCGAGCAAGAGAATGGTTTACGAAGCTACGGCCAGGGTCGATCTCCAGTTTTGCCATGCTCGCTCGCAAGTTTCGAGACGCGTTCATAGTGAACAAGAAGTTTCATTTAAGTGCCACGCACCTCATGAATGTGAGGCAGCAAAAGGATGAAACGGTAATGGAATATTTGAAGAGGTTTAATCTCGAGGCCATGCAGGTCAAAGATAAAGATGACCGACTTGTGATCACGCTGCGTTCAGGGGGGCTGCGTAACACGGTTATACATGAAGTTGAGCGAGATGTCCCCACACGATGGACGAATGTGTTAATATGGTACATCGATTACGTCAAGGGAGGAGGGTCGCGGGCGCACACCCAATCGGACCGGATGGATTCCAAAAGGACAATCGAGGTCCGAACCGAACCAATCCAAGAGACAGGCCATCGGCGAGAAGCCGTCGATGCAGGATCGATCGAAACTCCCGCCTCAGACCGTGGGGGCAAGAAGGGACCCACGCGTGATAAAGATTTTATTCCACTCAATCGATCTCGAGCCGAGGTGTTATCGATCATGCTTTCAAAGAACTTGGCGAAGAAACCGCCACCGTTGAAGAAACCTCGAGAAAAGAGGAATGCAAGTAAGTACTGTGACTTTCATGAAGACATAGGTCATACAACAGAGGATTGTATTGACTTGAAAAAAGATATCGACGTCTGCATCCAGGAAGGGAAGCTAGATAAAGTTGTTGACAGATCTTGGTATGATGGGCCCAGAGGGCGTGGAGAGTTTAAGAGAAAAAACTCTGATCAAGATAGGAATCGAGGCCGAGATGCCCAGAGGCGAAGGGATCGATCACCCTAGAGGAATCGATCTCCAGGTCGGGATGGGAATAACAGAGACAACTTTGGCCGAGACAGATTCGAAGATAATCGACCGGTCAATTATGTTAATACGATATTCGGTCCTGGGGAAAGTGACAAAGACCAGACCAGTGAAGAGCCAGCTAGTAGGATACGGCCCTCGCGATGATATCCCAAAGTCTAGGAGTCATAGCGAAGGGTTAGTTATCGAGGCCGTAATTAGTCGAGCCCGTGTATCGAGAGTCTATATCGATAACGGGAGTGCGGTGAACATTTTATATTACTCGGCGTTTCAGGCGATGAAGTTGAAAGAGAAAGACTTAGCTCCTATAGCATCCCCTATGTTTGGATTTACAGGGCAAGCAGTTCATCCCATGGGATCGATAAAGCTACTCACGACAGTAGGAGATGGAGAGAAAGGAAGGACTCTCGAGCTAAGTTATGTGGTGGTCAAAGCTCCATCTGCGTATAATGTTATTTTAGGGCGACCTGCGCTCTTCCACCTGCGTGCAATCATCTCGACTTATCATAATAGCATGAAGTTTCCAACCAGGAACGGTTCCCACGAGGTAAAGGGAGATGTTGAGGTCACGAGGAGTTGTAACTCCGTTGTCATGAATGGGAAGATGGCAGTTCAGCAGATCTTAGTCGAGGAACTGATTCCAGAGGTAGAAGAGGAGAAGAATTGGGTCTCTAGTGATGCGGTCGAAAACGTCCGACTCTGGGAAGGAGAGGACGATCAATGTGTGCAAGTCGGAATTTGGATCCCCCAGAGAGAAAAACAACTACTGATCGACCTGTTAATCGAGTTCAAAGATATTTTTGCCTGGAAGGCCACTGACATGCCGGGGTTGTCTACCGACATCGCGGTTCATAAGCTCGAAATTGACCAGGATAAGAAGCCAGTCAAGCAGAAAAAGAGAAATTTTGCGTCGGATCGACTTGAGGCTATTGAGTTGGAAGTCGGCAAGCTACTAGCAGCCCAGATAGTGAGAGAGGTATTCTATCCAGAGTGGCTAGCTAACCCGGTATTAGTCAAGAAACCCGATGGCAGTTGGCGCATGTGTGTGGATTTCACAGACTTGAACAAAGCATGCCCGAAAGACTCATATCCGCTGCCTAAAATCGACAGGTTAGTAGATTCAACCATTGATTTTGAAGTATTTGGTTTTTTAGATGCATATAAATGATACCATCAGATTCTAATGGATCCTCGAGATGCGGAGAAAACGGCGTTTATCACGGAATTCGGCACATTCTGTTATGTGACCATGCCATTCGGGTGAAGAATGCCGGGGTAACATACCAGAGGGCAGTCAATAAAATCTTTGCAAAGCAAATTGGGAGATGTATGGAGGTTTATGTAGACGACCTGCTTATCAAGAGTCGATCTATTGAGACAATACTTGGTCGATGCTCGAGAGGTTTTTGAAGTGTTGCGAGAAACACAAATGAGGTTGAACCCGAAGAAATGTACTTTTGGAGTCAGGTCGGGTAAGTTCTTGGGTTACATGATTTCGAAGGACGGGATTCAAGCGAACCCGGATAAAATCGATACCCTGAAAAATATGCCCGCACCTCGAAGTATAAAGGAAGTGCAAAGGCTCACCGGCCGGATGGCCGCTCTCAACAGATTCTTATCGAGATCCGCGCAGCGTGCGCTACCATTCTTCAAGATACTTCGTAAGGCCAGTCCTTTCCATTGGGATGACGCATGTCAGACAGCCTTGGAGGAATTGAAAGCATATTTGTCAGAATTACCCATCCTCACTTCACCTCGAGAAGGGAAGAAGTTGTTAGTTTATTTGGCCGTGTGCGAGGAGGCAGTGAGTGCGGTTCTAGTCAGAGATGGGATACATGGCCAGGTGCCGATCTACTTTGTCAACAAGGCATTACATGGTCCCGAGATCCGATACTCACCAGCTGAAAAGTTAGCACTATCTCTGGTTCACGCCTCGAGAAAGTTGAGGCCCTATTTTCAGGCTCATCCTATTGCGGTAGTCACAGACCAACCATTAAAGCAGATTTTGGCGAAGCCCGACACCTCAAGTCGATTGGCGAAATGGGTGGTAGAAATGGCCCAGTACGACATCGAGTTCGTTCCTCGAACTGCGATAAAAGCACAGGCCTTGGCAGATTTTTTAGCTGAAGGGATCTCCATCCAGCTCGACCAAGAGAAGCAAAGTCCAGAAGAGAAATGGACTCTCCAAGTCGATGGAGCATCGAGCAAGGAAGGGGCAGGAGCAGGACTCCTTCTAGTAAGCCCGAAAGGCGAAGAATTCCCATACGCCTTTCGATTCGATTTTAAAGCAACGAACAACGAGGCCGAGTATGAAGCCATGATAACTGGCCTGAAACTTGCATTGAAGTTGGGTGTCGAGGATCTATTGGTGTATAGCGATTCGCAATTGGTGGTAAATCATGTAAAAGGGGAGTATGAGGCTAAGGAAGAAACTATGAAGAATTACTTAGCAGCTGTCCAAGGCCTCATACCTAAATTTAAGACAGTTCAATTTGAGCAGGTTCCCCGGAGTCAGAACAAAAGGGCCGATGCACTCTCCAAGCTTGCATCGAACTTCATGTTCAGTAAGAAGGTTCTAGTCGAGCTATTGACCGATAGGAGTTTCATCGAGACGGAGGCCCATCCGATCACTCAGCAGGCCACATGGATGGACTCGATCGCTCTTTACCTCAAAGACGGAATCCTACCATCCGACAAGATACAAGCCAGAAAAATTCGACTCCAATCGGCTCGATATGCGTTCTTCGACGACATCCTCTATCGGAAATCTTTTGTGAGTCCATGGTTGAGATGTGTTTCTGAAAGTGAAGGCGAATACCTCTTAGAAGAGATTCACAGAGGAGCCTGTGGGAATCACTGTGGGGCCAGAATGTTAGCTCGAAAATGCAAGTTAGCTGGGTACTTTTGGCCGTCGATGCAACGAGATGTGAATGGTCTTGTCCAGAAATGCAACTCTTGTCAGATTCATGATAACATTTCTCATCAACAAGCACAAGACATGAATGTCATCTCGTCAGCATGGCCTTTCGATCAGTGGGGGGTCGACATTGTTGGACCTTTACCCCGAGCCCCGGGAAATCTCAAATTCGTGGTTGTTGCAGTTGACTACTTTACGAAATGGGTAGAAGCTAAGGCTTTACCCGACATCCGAGCTGCAACCATCAAAAAGTTCTTGTGGGTCGATATTCTATGCAGGTACGGCATTCCGAAGGCATTGATCTCGGATAACGGTACCCAGTTCGAGGATCGAAAAGTTAGAGAATGGTGCAGCGAATACCACATCGACCAGCGATTCACCTCAGTGGCTCACCCACAAGCAAACGGTCAAGTTGAGCAAACTAACCGACAAATCAAGCTGGGTTTAAAGAAAAGACTAGAGGCAGAAGGTCGAGACTGGGCAATGCAACTTCCGAGCATCTTATGGTCGTATAGGACAGCTCCCAATTCATCAACAGGAGAAACTTCTTTCTCCCTAGTATACGGGTGCGAAGCGGTGATACCAGCTGAGATCGGTGTTCCCTCACCTCGAGTTCTGGCCTACAATGTTGAGACAAATGATCCCGGAATCCGACAGGAAAGGGATTATGTCAAGGAGCGAAGAGAGATAGCCTCAGCCAAAATGGCAAGGTATAAATAGAAGATTTCTCAGTACTACAACTCGAGGGTCAGACACAGATACTTCAAAGTTGGAGATCTGGTCTTGAGGAAGAACGAAGCAAGTCGACAGGAAGCGATCGGAAAATTGACCCCGAATTGGGAAGGCCCATATCAGATTCTGAAGGTTCACCCCAAAGGGTCTTATCAACTTGGGCGAGCAGACGGAACCACGGTTCCTCGACATTGGCATGCCAACAATCTGAGAAAGTATTATGTTTGAGACAAGCTTTGCTTCGATGAACTTTTGTTTACTTTTCAATTTTAAGTCTTGTAATAAGTCCATGTGACAATTTTATGAGCACTCTAATAAACTTGTGTTTTCTCGAGATGTTTTCTGTGTTTAGGATTTATAGCCGAAACAGTACAGGTCCAATGTGATAGAAAATGTTAAAGGCAAAATAATCAACAACGAGTAGAGAAGTCCGCAAGTCAGACATCTCGATAAAGCCAAAAGCAAAGTTAGCCTAAAGGGCAACGAATGCACAGGTATAGAGACGGTTCGCAGGGTCGGGCCAAAGGTCCAAGCTAAAAGCCGAACGAGCCCAAGAGGCGAACGAGGCGAAAGCAAAGGACGGTTCGCATGGTCGGGCCAAATGTCCCAAATCGAAAGCCGAATGAGCCTCTGAAAAGCTTAAAAAGGCCTGGACAAAGGGCGGTTCGCATAGTCGGGCCACTGTCCCGATCGAAGTCGAACAAGCCTAAGAGGCGAAAAAGACCGAGACAAAGGACGGTTCGCATAGTCGGGCCACCTGTCCCAACCGAGAGCCAAATGAGCCCAAAGGGTGAAAAAGGCCAAAGTTAGGGCTGATTCACACAATCGATTAAAAAAAACGCCACCGAGGTCGAATAAACCTAAGAGGCAAAAAGGCTAAGCCAAGCAGGTCGATCAGAGTCAAACTCACAAGTGTAATAAGCACCAAAGGTCCATAATACACTTGGGGGGCAATACAACATCGATGACATAAATAGCGAACAGAGCCAGAGGCTCGACAAACGAAATACGAGCAGAGTATCGACAAGCGAAATACGAGCAGAGCCAAAGGCTCGACAAAGGAAAGACTACAACATATCAAAAAGACGAGCAAAGCAACAAGAAAGAAAAATCAAATTGCAAAAGCAAGTCAAATTCAAAACAAAGTTAATTCGAAACAATAAATGATGTTACAGATCAAATTACAAAGCTTCAAGTTCAGAGTAACAAATCAACAAAAGAAAGATTTTGAAAGATAAACGGTCAGGGGTCGGCCTCCGGAGTCGGCTCAGAAATGGCAGGAGTCGGATCGACTGCAGTTGGATCAGCAGCAGGGGCAGAAGTAGAAGGACCATACTTGATGGCCAAAGACTCTCCCTGCTGGAACTCTTCCATGTATCGATCGTATAATGCCTCCGAGTCAGGATTGTAAAATATCGGCGTCTCGAGGGTCGACACGTCGAGTTCCGGGATGACGGCCTTCACTTGATCCACTGCCAGAGTGTAGCCACCCATCATCGAGGCGCGCATGATCACCTCCAGATCAGCATCAAGGTTGGCCGACTTCCGATACTCTGCAATCGTGTAAGTTGTAGCCGTCTCGAGCCACGTGCGCGCTTGATCCAATTCAGCTCGTAGCACATCTCTGTCATGTCGAGCTTTTGCAATATCTTCCTAGTGAAGCCTTGTGCCACCCTTGCACTTTCTCGAAATCTTGAGCCATCTTGAGCAGCTCTATACCTTGATCATTCCTCTCAGCCTGCAATCGATCCAGCTCTTTCTCAGCAATCGTTAACTTGTCTTTCAGCTTTTGGCACTCGGCAACCGACTCGCGCTTTAACGCCTCGAACTGAGAATCCATGGCGGACATAGCGGCATTCTTTGCAACGATGTCTCGCAACAGCTTGCCGTTCTCCTTACGCAGATCGTCTGCCGACTCACCCGTCTTGACCAGCCTCCGGGCAGCATCTCGGCTGACAATGTTACTCTGCGATAGAAAGAGAAATTTCAGATGATAAATGACAAGGCAAAGGCCTCGAGAAAGACCAACATCTAAAGAGGAATAATACAATCAACTTACGAGGCGATTCAACTTCCGGAGCGCTTGAGCCAAGCCCTTATCCTCCAAGGCCGCGAAATCATCAGTGACCCAGTTCAGATCGATTTCCGGCTCGGGAGAAGCCTCAGTAGCCTTGGCCCTCTTCGACTATCGATGTTGTTCCCGCACATCACCAGCAGTTAGCTGGCCTCTTCTCTTCTTGGACCGAGATGCCTCCTCCTCGACATGAAACTCTGTAGCCGGATCCAACTCGACTAGCTCCTCTTCGTCCTCATCACGCAGAGAACCGAAACGGACCATCAAACCACTGCTGGACGGAGGCAGCTCAGAGATGCGATTGCAGCCTTTGTTGACTCGACGGCAAAGCAGGGGTGGGTTCAGCCGAGTGGCACCCTCTCTCCGGGAAGAAGGCGCGCCACGACTTCAGTGCACAGCAAGTCGAGAGTAGCCCGACCCCGGTAGATGGGAGCAGCCCACGACCGCCGACTCGTCGAAAACACGTGTGGGATCGGTGACCTTGGTGAACTCGCCACCGCAAAAACGAAGGCAACAAGTTAGTTTTTGATCAACAAACGACAAGTTGTCAGACTCGACGAATAGCATATGTAAAGAGCAAACAAATTAGAAAAGGTTCTTACGGTTCTCATGATCTTGACAATGAAGACCGACGTAAGGGATCGGCCCCGCTTCCTCTAGATGGGCCAGTTCGTAGAGGAGACTCAAATCTCGAGTGACCACCTCGAAACTGTGTCTACCCAACAGTCGGGCCTCCTCCGGAATGGGGGCACTTCCCCACTTGTCCTTCTTCGAGCCCCTCGACCTCCACTGGCCTATGTACGGGTTCTCTAGACCATGTTGAAGAAAGAAGAATCGAGGCTTCCACTCCCCGTGAGAAGAAGGCCCCTTGGTCACGAACTCGTGTCGGTTCGCCCTTCTCTGAAAGGTATACCATAGCTTATCTGGTGTGGCAGAAATCTGGTAGTAGTATCGAAACAAGGGAACCGAGAAGCAGATCCCAGCCACTCGACAAGCGAGGATGAACCCCATTATAGTCCTGACGGCATTCGGGGCAATTTGAGAAACGCTTATCTCATAATGGTCGAGAATCGCGAGAACGGCCGGGCAAAGTGGAAACCTTAATCCACTTGCAAGTTGATTCTCGTAGACGGCGCAAAATCCTTCTAGGGGCTCGTCGGCAAACTTATGAAGGCCGGAAGGAAGACGAGCCTCAAACGGAGGATTGGTGATATTATATTTGTGGCAAAGCCTGTGACCTCCTCAGAAGAAAACGAACTGAGGCATCCTTTGGCACCCTTCCCATCCATCCTAATCACTAATTTCTTGGGTTGATGGGGGACAGGAGGGGGGGAAGCCGTAGGCTCGCCGGAGTCTTGCCGGGGAAGATGACCAGAGGTAGTAGGTGCCGGAGATTGACTATGAACTGGCGTTTCACCACCCCTATCCGATTCAGTAGCACTACTACTATGGGACATGGATAATTCAAAGAACAAGATGAACAACACAGAAAAGCACAAAAACGGGGGCTTACTTGGTGTTTGAAACTAGAGTTTATGAGGAAAGTAGCAAATTGGCTCTGCCGCAACTTCTGTCTCTCTCCTTTATATGCTAGCAAATACTCAAAATGATCTGAAAAGACGTGAGTGATGGGGAGTTATAACCCCCTATAAATCGCGAGAATCAAGGCAGTGACGCGTTATGATTTACAGAATTTGAAGCGTTTTGTATGCCAGATATCGCGCCGCGTGGCAATAGGCAGCTAGGACAAGTGGCGGGAGAAAGCCCGCCCAAATAAAAACCCAACTCGAAGACGATTCATGTGACAGACTCGACCTCGGACAACGGAAGTCGCCTCTCTCAAGTCTGGGGGGCTTATGACGATACAGGGTTTCACTCCCTCCACGTGTCGTCTATCGATTGGTCCTAAGACTACATTATGGATAAAACACCAAGGTATTCATGTCGATGTCCAGGCTCGAGGCTAAGGCCATCTAGTAGACTCTAGGCTACGACGATCGACTATCGAGCAGTGTGAGACGACAAGTCCATAAGGACATAGTCCACACCAGCTAGCAGTGTAGGACAATAAGTTCCATGGTCGATTACCGCAGGTCGGAATATCGACCTCGAGGACAGAGTCCGCACCAACTGTCCAAGCCCATTAACAGCGATAGCTTGGGCAAGGGTTTAAGGCCCATTAAAGGGTAAAGATGACAATAACATAAGCCGACTTAACCTTAGGGTTTAGGCAAGTATTTTCATTATAAATACCCCAATCCAGGAACTACGTAAGGTTTGATTCCTGGAACCTAACAGGATACGTAGGCAATCTAAGATACAGTCTTAGACTCAGCCGCAAATACAAAAATCCACCATCACGTTCTTGTAGGCATTAGGGTTTTGTGTGTATTCATCACTAGATTCCATTAGGGCCCGGATTATTTAAGGTGACATAATTTGTCATCGTCAGTATGCATCTTGACACGAATCACATTTATGTCTCTCGTGATGTTCGATTTGTGAAAACTATTTTATTCTTCACATACATTTGTTGCTCCTAACAATTATTCATTGGAAGCATGGCCTTCAACTGCTACACTATCTTTATGTCTCCCCTTGCATCTGATATAAATGATTCGTTTGTTTTGTAATTAATGACACATGGCGGTGAATCATTTTTATGCTGGTATTTGTTATGAGCAAAAATGGGTGTTTCGTATCTAGCGTAAAGCCGATGGGATCATTGACCAATATAAAGCTCTATTGGTTTTCAGAGGCTTTACTCAATGCCCATGTATTGCTTACTTTGAGAGTTTCAGTTCAATGGTTAACACCACAGTGGTTAATATCATTACAATCCGCGTGGTTCTTAGTCTTTCAGTTTCTTTGGACATCCTTGCGTCAATTAGATGGAAATAATGTGTTTTTTCAAGGTAGGTACTCATAGTGAACATGTATGTATGACTCAACCTCCTAGTTTTGAAGTTAAAGATAATCCCACTCAAGTTTGTCAATTGCAAAAAGCGATTTCTGGATTTAAACGAGTACCATGTGCTTGTTATCATGAGTTGATGCAATCCAAGTACAATAGCATTAGTAATAATAACCATTGGTAATATGTATATATAGAAGATTATTTGAAATGTCATACATCTTTCTTATACTAAGTACACCCTTAGCACCGTATGTAAATACATCCATATGGATGTGATCCGAAATGACTTGGGAAAAAAGTGTGTATGGTATCACTCAGGGGCGGACCCAGCATATTCCGGGGGTCGTGAGACCCAATTGAAATTCGAGATTTTTTTAGTATTAAAACGATATAGTTTTGTTGTTAAAAATATAGTTTAAACGTCTATAGATTTTCAATTTTTTTCCGATAATACCAATGAAATGAATTTCTGAATCCGGCACCGATGTTGGTCAAAATTCCCAAGTAATGTTTATATCCAATATCATTTTATATTTATGATTGTTTCTACTATTTAGTTATCTTATGCATTCCTCAAAAAAAAAAGTTATCTTAAGTAAATAAAAATGGTGTGTTGAACTGATATTAGGTGTAAATAGTATACAAAATTTGACATGGACTTATCTTTATCGTTGATATACCTCTCATATGACAAAATAATGAATAAAGTACTCTTGGCTAACGCATTCAGATTCAATGAAGTTGATAAGTGTACTACTCTACATATAAAACTGGTGCATGCATTATTGTTAGTTTATGTGTGGATAATATGCTTATCATTGGTCCAAACTTTATATCTATAAAGGAGACCAGGTGATTATTAGAATCTAACTTTGTTATGAAGGATTTGGGAGAAGCAAATGTAATCTTTAGAATCAAGATAATGAGGAAAGATGGATTTATATCGTTAAATCAATCTCATTATCTTGAAATATATATTAAGATATTGTCATATATTAACCATAATTCTGCATTTACACTCATGAATCTTAGTACTAAGTAGTCTACGTTCATGAAAAATACTGGTAGATAATATGACCAGTTACAATATGCAAGTGAGATAGTAAGTCTTATGTATGCTATGCATTGCACAAGACCTAATATTGCATATGCAGTTCGTATATTATGTTGTTTCACTAGTAATCCAAGAAAAAAACATTTGAATGGAATTTCCAGACTTCTGATATGATTGAAGTATTATATGTTCTCGATGTACTTGAAGGGTTCTGTGAAGCAAGTTGAAATAACATACGGTTGAATTCTAAATCCACCACTGGATGGATTTTTGTCATAAGAAGTGCAACTATACCATGATTTTCTAAGAAACAAACTTGTGTTTCAGATTTGATTGTGTTAGCAGATTTATTGGTAAATGCAAGTAAAGAACCTGAATGGCTGAGGATTTTGTTAATAGATATTCCTTTTGTGGGAAAAGACATCTTCAATTGTGGTGATACATTGCGATAATAAATCTACTTTGTATTCGGTGGCAAGTAAGCTTTACAATGGTATGCAACGACAGATCAACCTAAGAAATAAGTCTCTTCGTGGATTACTTAAACAATGTGCAATCTCTGTTGACTCTGTAGAGTCAATGAATTATTTAGCAGATCATTGGATGAAAGGACTTGCTATAGAGATGATTGCGAAAACGAGAAAATGAATGGGATCAAGGTATATGTAACACGAGTTAGGTTTGACAATCTTGCTTATGTTTTGAAATACAAGCAAAGTTCAAGGGTAAAACATGTTTTAGTCTAACTTGAACGAAGCACCAGAATATATATTTTGATAAATCTCATTCATGAAATTTCTCATGTGAATAAATAATGCATGATAAAGTTGAATATAGTTCTTTATAAGTCATATTATCAGGAAAGTGATTCACAAAATCACTTTTAACGGACTTACATATGTGAGTGTGAAAATCATAATGTTTTCTGTGTGATAGAGACTGTCTTTACAGCACTCAAGAATTGTTGTGAGATATAACGTATTACCATAAATACGTTGGACAAAGAGATACGTACTATTTTATCGGTAATAGTTTATGTTATAACTCCGGTTATATCATGATAGGGTCTTTGATTCAAAATGTGTTAATCGATCATTGCACTGGGACGAAATCGAGTTATTTTCGTATATCAGGGCATCTATGTATATACTAAATATATAAAGATCAAATTGTACATATTAAACTTACGGAGGATTATTTCCTCAAAAAAAAAAAAAAAACCTTAGGGATAATTACCCCAAAAAAAAAAAACACTTTCCCGTTTGGCTTTCATACTGGACTGGATCTATTTGGATCCAATTTAATATTTTATTCACCCACTATCTTATTTACTATTATTTTATTTATTTTATTAATATTTCTCTCACCAATCATTTCACCATCAACAAATAAAATAATATTAATCAATTCATTTTATTTACCACCTACAATATTCAACCATTACTTTATCAATATAATATTTCATTAAAATTTCTCTCACCAATTATTTCTTTATCAACACAAATTTTAATACAACATTTCAACCTTATAATCATTACTTTACATTATTTTATTTTATTTTCTCTCTCATGACTCAATCCAACCTCAATCCAACCCGAAACCAAACAGGGCGGGATTGTAGAAGAATTTGCCTTCAGTCGAATCCGTTAGCGGTCATACCTCCATCAACTACTATAACTTGGCCGGTGATATAAGAAGCAGCCGGAAAACAAAGAAAAGCCACAACCGCCGATACTTCCTCTGGCTTTCCAACTCTCCTCATCGGAAATCTTGATTCGACTTTCTCCATCATCGCTTCATTCAGATAAGACTCCACTAGTGGTGTCTTAATAAACGCAGGAGCTACAGCGTTGACTCTGATATTATCTTTAGCCCATTCGCAACCCAAGTTTTTCGTCAATTGATTTATTGCTGCTTTCGTGGCGCCGTACACAGACATCTCATTCGCGGCTGTAAGACCGGCAACTGAAGAAATAAACACAACATTTCCGACCCCAGATGATTTAAGAAGAGGATGAGCAAGTTGAGACAAATGAAAGCTTGATTCAAGATTTGTAGACATAAGGGAACTGTAATCATGCTCTGTATGTTCCAAAATCGACTTGAAAATAGAGAATCCAGCGTTATTGACGAGGATGTTAAGGTTGTTGTTGAAGAAAGTGGAAACATTTTGCATCAGTTGGATTCTTTCATCTCTTGATGATACATCACAGACCGAACCTGTGATTTTATAGCCTTTTGAATTCCAATCTTTCAAGCAGGAGTCGAGCTCTGTTTTGTTTCTTGAACAGGTGTAGACAATGGCTCCAAGTTGAGCAAATTCCTCGACGATTGCTCGGCCGATTCCTTTTGTCCCGCCGGTGACGAGTGCTGCCATTCCACTCAAGGACCATCTTGCACTGCTATGAGCAGCTTCTGTTGCCATGGAATGGAAATTTGGAGAGAGAAAAAAAAAAAACTTTACTAGTGTTTTAAGACCGCGCGCAAATTTTATCACAGAGGATAATGCTGTTCATATGTTTGCAAACATGTTTATTATATATCGAAAGGATAGTGATGATGTACCGACTCCATAGACACATGGGGCACCTAGATTTATTTGCTGTCATACAAATCATGGAAAAACCAAACACAAAAAAACAAAAAAACTTGAACCATCCAAAACACTTATTCGGGGGGTTGGGGAGTTTTTCTGTGTCTATATCATTTTCCACTAGTATCCGTACATCTTGCAAAATGCACGGTGCATGCCCATTTCAGATCGGTGGATGTAATTAGAAGTTCTTTTTGTGATGGTATATGTTGCGATTATCTGAAATGAGTAAAAATCATAAAGAATTTCAAAACTTTAAGCATTAACTTATCATTATCATAAGGTGTTTTTCAAGACATAAATAAATTTTGGGACGTATGACATGGCGTGTGTTGTGTTATACCGAATGTGATAAATATATTCCAGTATAATATACTTAATACGTTGTATTATAACGTAGCATGAAGTATATTACGTTGTACTACAACACCGAAGCAATATTAAGCGGACTGCGGCGAATGTGGAACACCGAATTTAAAAACAAGATAACACGAAAGCGTCATTGTATAACAAAATAATTAAATGGGCCGGGACGGGAAAAAAATTAACTAAAATCTACCACACGTCGTAATAAAATTGATGTAAATTTTACTATTGTCCCAACTAATAACAACAACCATTATTGTATCTTAAACATCTAAATAGACAAACCGCTTTTAATAACAATGTAACGAACTAAAGTAAGATAACATAAAATATTATTAAATTGTTTAAAAATATATTAAACTATAATAACGTGTATACGTAAGTAGGCAACGAGCCATACTACTAAAAAACCGAAATAATACTAAAATTTATGTAAATTTGTGAGTATTGTCCGAATTAATACAGCGAAAATAAATCCATAGAAATATGTCGTCCATCGGTGAGCGGCACTAATGAATCGGAGAATCCGGAAGGAAAAGAGGAATGAATACACTATATAGAAAAATTTCGCGTATAGCCGTAGACATCAACGGAAAAGTGATAGGAAACATCTACTAATAACAATAAACTCATTTTAACGTGTGTATACTAAAGTCCGACACTCCTAAAAAAACCGATATCATAATAAAATTGATGTGAATTTGTTACTATTGGCCGAACTAATAACAATAACCACTATATCGTATCTTAAACATCTAAATAGACAAATCGTTTTTAATAACAATCTAACGAACTAAACTAAGATAACATAAAATATCATTAATCGTTTAAAATATATATTAACTATAATAACGTGTATACGTAACGCACTCACACTCTAAAACCGAATAATAATAATTAGAATCTGGAAGGGAAAGAAGCATAAATATATCATTGTATAATGCAAGGAACGGAAAAAAAAATAACACGTCACGAAGTCGATATTTATAATAATAAAAGTCTACAATGAAATAAAATCGAAATACGAAACGATACAATGTAATACAATAAGATAAGAAATCGGATAAAAAACTCAAAGCGTCATAAAAAAAAAGATTGGAGGAGGTGAATAAAAGAAAAGACAATATATATATATATATATATATATATATATATATATATATATATATATATATATATATATATATATAGATACATATATATGTATGTATAGGTGAAAAGGGAAAAGTTAGAGAAAAAAAAATTTCGTAAATGTGGAAAAGTGTACCAGGAAAGAGAGGAAAAAACGTCGCTAGAAGTCTTAAAAGAGAGGGAAAAGCGTCGCTATAAGTCTTAAGAGAGAGGGAAAAAATATAGATACATATATATGCATGTATAGGCGAAAAGGGAAAAGTTAGAGGAAAAAATAAAAAAAAAAATCGTAATGGGAAAGTGTACCCGGAAAGAGAGGAAAAAACGTCGCTAGAAGTCTTAAAAGAGAGGCAAAAGCGTCGGTATAAGTCTTAAGAGAGAGAGAAAAAAAACAGAAACTATCGGGCCAATCAGGGCCCGACACGTGGCAGCACCAAAACTTCCCTCAAAGCGCCCTTGCTCCTTTATTATATATAAAGATATCTACATCTCATCACGAGAAATTTAAAGTCAATGAAGAAAACGATAATTTAATGAGGGTTATTCTGATGCAGGGAAACGATAGAGAGAAATCGTGTACGCGCAGAACATCCTGCGATTTAGCTTCATCCTCAATAGGGAATTGCATACGTGGCGTGGCGTGTGCCATGTGGGGATGTTGATGCAGCTTATTCTCTATCAAGCTCTCCTGCATCGTAATAACCCATTTAATGATATCAATAGATACGTCTCTCCCTTGAAAAAGAAAAAACCAAGCTTTGATTTCTAATGGAGTGATATGTGGAATTCCATCAAGTGCAAATGTAGGTTCACCATGTTAACAAAATCAAGGAGATTCAAGCTCAAACAAGCAACATCCAGAGGCAACACCTAACAACGGATCCATTGTAAGAACAAAAAAAATAAAAGAAATAAAAAACCAAAGCAAGACCAACATTGCAAATTAATACATATAAACATTGAAAAAACCATATGAACATCACGCAGCTTATTCACTAATTGCAAAAAAACAATTCAAGAAACGCTACATGTAACCAAAATGTCTATATTGATAGTTTTTAAAAATAAAAAAGTCAAAATTCCTCAAATCCCAAATGGTATGTGAATAAATAAATAGAAAAATAAACACAACCCAGAGGTTATATATGTCCTCTTTTTTTTTTTTGTAGACTTCCACAAAGACAACCATCCTTACTACCTCTTTCAAAATAATTTAATCCCAAGTTGAAAGAGAAATAAAGATCCCTATTTCCAGTTCATTCACAAAAAAATAGAACTTAGTTCGACGCTACTTCCATGACCTTTTTCACTTAGTAAAGGTGGGTAAATTAAACAAAAAAAATTAAAATTCATTGAGAATGTATATAAGATGAGAAAAAGAATAGATCAAAGGACGCTATTAAAAAAAACGAAGTAAAAAGAAAAAGAGAACTGGGATGTAACATGTAAGAGGGAGAAACCAGATCTTGAAAAAAGTTTGAACCTTTCCGTCCGTTCAAAACTCTGTTAAAGTGATGTTTGAATTAAAAAAAAAAAATAATAGCAGATGGGCCATAATATGAGTTGGCAATAAATTAGTGGAGAGGTTGTAGCAAATCAGCAAATCCACGTGGTATACCTGTTGATCACAGTCATTTTAGAGGTATACCGAACGAATGGATCTTATTAATCCATGTCATATATGTTGGAGAAAATGACTATTAATGACCATACTTTTAGTGGCAATAAAACTTGGGTTAGAGGTCTTAACTATTACTTACCAGTGGTAGTAGTGACCATTATTGAGAGTTAATGACCATTAGTGGATAGTTTCTACTACTATATAAACCTCATTGTTAGTAATATAACAAGATAAGTTTTCCCCAAGTATTATACTACTATTTTTTTCATCTCATATAGTAAGCTAGTATGTATTTTTTCTGAAGAGAATGTCGGGACACCGGAAAAGTTCATCGTCTGTTTGAAGTTTGAAGTGCCACTACATCGAATATGTAAACCGTTGTATTCTGAGAGACAATTGCTACCACCGTGGGCACTATATCGGAGTAAATTTGTCTTAAGGTGAGAGTGTTCACACTCAGCCTCGGTTTTGTGAGTTTTATTTTATTTTTTTTTTTGCATTCAATTTTGTACTGTTGTGTATGCAATATATCATTGAATTGTTAGAATAAAATCGTTGTTTTTGTTATGATATAATCTTTTTTAACCCATATTGCACCACGGTAGTAACAATCTTAAGACAATTTTTTTACCATTCGTATGTGCATATCAGTAGCAGTTGTTCGTCTTCAAAATATTGCTTTATACGTTGAGGGTACATGTTTAATCATTTTAGATGATTGATGTTGTTGTTTTTGTCTGATTCATGAGTTGGTCTATACTGAGATATATTATTAGTGCCATTGGTATTGGAGTGGTCACTATAATTTATTCACTTAGAATGAATTATGTTCATCTCAATCAATTTTGTTCTTTTACAAATGTGAATGAATTATGTGGCTCCACTACAAGAAAAATGACAAATTGTGATGAAATAAAATGTGACGTTTCAAAATTCGTCACTGTATAAAACATTTTATGATGAATATTTTTTAATCCTCATAAATAAGTGTTTGATAAACTCCTATCAGTTTTCAACATAAAGGCGTCATGAATAGCTTCCTCTTCCGTCACAAGAAAAACATGAGTTTTTTGTCAATCATATTAATTCATATATAGGTGAGGAATTTATGAATTCATAACTAATTATTTAAATTATAAAACACTTGTGAGGAAATATTCGTCACAATAAAAAAAAACAAATCAATAATAATTATTTCCACCAAAATTATATTTGGAAGTCGCGTATCCCTTTCCCTCTTCTTTTTTTTCCGTCAATATTTTCATTTCCCTCCTTTTTTTTTTTTTCTTCTCTTCCGCCTATTTTTCAGCTTCGGTCCAAAAAATATATACGATCTTCTAATAAATATATCTATACTACTTTTTTTTAATGGAATATCTATATTTCTTATGGGAAATATATACCTAACCCTTGAGAAACAAATTGCTTTTGTGCCGTTGTTTATCGCAGAAGCAATTCGATAGAAACTTCAGAAAACCAAATCTGATCAAAGTCGCTGCCGATCAAGGGGTTTCTACTTGAGAAAAATGGCAGTATCGGGTACGCAAATCGCTAATGATGAAGCGTTTAGGAGCAACTTAAATCAGTGCTTCATTCTCTATGTTTTTTTTTTTTTGCGTTCAAGGTAAATTTAAAATTAATCTCCTCTTTTATATGATTGGAAATCATGCTGATAAATATCAATTGGGTAGTCCCAGCAGTATGAATAGGAAGAGGAGGCAGAAGCTTGAGTGATATATACATATATATAATGTTTTTGTGTATGCTGAAAATTTGGTTTCGCCTAATGATATGTAGATGTAATGTTGCGTATGTGGTTAGTTTCAATTTCAAAATAATTTCAAGACATTGTTCTAAGCATTTGCCCTGTTTCGTGAGAATGTAATGTTTGGTCTTTAATGTTAGCTTGAGGATGTTCTAGCATATTTCTTTTCCCCATGTTGCTTTATACCGTGATATCTTGTTTGCACTTTACAGCAATTCTATGAGGATGTCATGTATACTTTGCTGCATTCTTGTTTCTGTGTGTCAGAAACAATATTCCTGTATGATATGATGAATCTGTGTGATTGGTGTGAAAAGGGAGGGGTAAACTGTAGAGTGGTGTGAGGAGAATATATATATATATATATATCAATTGGGTAATCCAGTGAATTACCTCGGAAAAATAGTTGATTGTATCGCTAGTTTATCTGGATTCGAGTTTTTCAATTTAGGTGGGCAGGACTTATGGTGCCGGTTGTGAATTGTGTTGATGAAGGTGTTTTTCTTTTCTTTCAATATTGGTCGGTGCATAAGTGTGCTTGAATTTAGCTCTAAAACCTGTCAAAACAATGTTGAAAAACCTGCTCCAATTTAGCTCATCATAAGATGAGTTCTTGATTATTTAAGTGCTCTTCTTCAAGCTCCAAGAACTCCCTTATATACCCTTTATATCATGCTTGAGTTTCCCTTTAAGTGCAGCCCTCAAACTCTTCTTAAAACAACTCCAAAATGGCCATACCCATTCAGCTCCAAAGCTGTCAAAACAAAGCAGAAAATATGCCCCATTGTCATCAACTATGCAACCTGTTTGACCTCATTTTCAGCTCAGTTCAGGGCTGTATTACAGCTCAACTTACTCCTTATTTTAAGCTCAAAAGTGCAGCCTAAAATACTTGCTAAAAAACCTGCTCTAATGCAACTCTAAAAATGCCTCAAAAGGAGACTTTGAAACCAACTCAAAGCTGTCCCAAAAATGCTTGATTTTGTTCCACTTCTTCTCAACTTTAGGATGTTTCTTGATCATTGAAGTGTCCATCTTCAAGCTGTAAGAACTCCACCATATTCCCTTCATATTATGCTTCAAATGAAGCTTCTAAATCCCTTTAAATAACAACTCAAATCTTTAACAAGGAGCTCATCTTCTTCGATTAAACCCAACAAGAATGCAATAACTTCAAATTTATGGCTGTTTGGTTTCAACATTAAAAAAACTATCATCTATAAAGGTTATTTGGTAAGATTCTTAGCATTAAACGGAGTAGGTACTAGGTAGAGGTCGGAAAAAAAAAAACAAATATACAAAATTTGAGCAATATCAGTCTCTCAAATGGAATTATATGTATTTAGGAAACTGGTAATGGATACTGCTATAAAACTGTTCACATAATTGTACTATTATACATTTGTTGCATTGATTATGATATAAGTATATGTTTAGCTATTTTAATGTTTGCTCTTGTCCATGTTTGTAGTACATTGTTTGGCTCATTCAAACACTAATGGATAGATGATGGATTTTAAATCAGAATCGACTTAGTAAGGAGTATATTGATGGAGTTCAATCGTTCATAGATATTGCTCGTCACCATGTGAACGAAAGGAATGAAGAAGGCTTCCAAGGTAATTTTTTTTTTTCTTTTGCTAGTTAACACTATTTTCCACGTATTGGATCTTGACTTTCATTTCATGCATTTAGAACGGAGCACAATTTTCGATGATCGATAATTGGGAGACTCTTCACAAAGATACAAAATAAACAGTGGGTTCATAATGCTGCTCGAGACAAATATGTAAGTCATTTATAGTATTGTTTTCGTATGTACATATCTATATACTAGTTGCTTGGTTCTTATGTGATATAGAATGTCATGATTGTTAATATATGTTCTCATTTTGTCCACTCCATTTATGCAGTTATGCTTCCCTTTTTCAAAAGCGTGACCCTTTCTTGTCAGCAAATTCTGTGGAGCAATACAAACCCCCCTTATTGTCAGCAAATTTTGTGAGCAATACAAAGCTGATTATATTTTTTTATTGGTGCTTGAGTAAGGTTATGCATTTTTCGGAAAGGTTGTTTCGGTATTGGTGTTTTTTTTAATGATTATCTTTTTCTTGATTTTTTTACAAAGCCTGATAATAAGATTGTGGTCATTGACTTACTCGATATTTTGTTTGCAGGATCAGATGAAACGGGATGAACTGAAGGAGAATTGATTATTGAAGCACCTGAAGATACTCCAATTGATTATGTTCATGTGCCATTGGATCCTGAGTTAGAAATCATGAGTAAGACTTTTCGGCGCAAGGGGAGATCTGTTTATGGTGTAGGTTCATTTTCACAAATGGAAACCATCAAATCATTTGGCACATCTTCTGTGGCTTTGAAATCTGAGTTGGGTGAAATTCAAAATCAAGTAAAGTAACTAGCAACTAATTATAAAACTATGCAAGAAGAAAATGAGAAATTGAAAACACTATTTACATAACTACGGCATACATACAGCTCGTTGTAAAAAGTAAAAAGTACAAGAGATGCACTTGTTTGCGGTGGTATCCAAATGCAAATGGATGAGTATAGTAATTTTGATTGGATCTATGTGTAATCGTGAGTTGATTCAATCCAGTTTCGTGTGTGCATCGTTAAACCAACATGTCTGAATGTGTGTTATTAATATAAGGTCTTTGATTGACTTGTTATTTTCACTGCATGTGAAGTAAATTTCGACGGTGTGTGATAATATGACGTGAAAAAAACGAAACTAAATGGTCACGTAAAACGCATGCTATTAACTGCTCTATTACATTCCATGCGATATGTATGTAGTTAACAATGGTTGAAAGGACAGACTGAAAATTGTCACTAAATTGACAATTGACTATCCGTTAATGATTAGCCATGGTAACCCAGTTGTGATGTTAATTCCGGATCGGTGAAATTGACGGAATTTGAAATTATAGAATACTCAAATTTTATTAGTATTGTTTTATTAGTCTTGCTGAGGCACTGGCATCATTCATTAAACAACTACACCGTAAACACCTCTCTCGATCGGTATTGCTGAATGGAATAGCCAAACTCTAAAAGAGATGATGAATGCTATGTTGATAAGTTCGGATTTATCTTAGAACTTGTGGGGAAGCGATTCTCTCAACAAGGTCATTCTTAAATGAATTCCATCAAAGAAGATGGATAAGGCCACATATAAGATGTGGAATAGATACAAGTCTGGTTGTGAATACTTGAGAGTGTGTGGGGTTGGCGAAGGTAGAAGTACCTAAGCCCAAACATGAATAAATCAGGCCTAAACGATTGATTGCATATTTCCGAGATATGAGAATAACATTCGTGCATATCGATTTTTGGTGCACAAGATAACATACCTGATGTACATGAAAATGTCATCATTGTGTCAAGATGACATACCTGATGTACAAAGTCAAAGAGGATTCAAGTTTCAAAAAAAGCGGACTAGTGAGTCTGTTGGAAATGAAACTCAAGAAATTGAGGAGCTGCGCCGCAGCAAGCGGGCTAGGACTTCAACATCTTTTGGTCCGGATTTTTCCACCTATTTGGTAGAAAACGAACCAAGAACATATGATGCGGTCTATAACTTCGAAATCCATCAAATGGATGTTAGGACTGCCTTTTTAAATGGTGAATTGGAGGAAGAAATATACATGGAACAACCCGAGGGATTTGTAGTTCCAAGTCAAGAACACAAGGTGTGTCAACTCGTTAAATCATTGTATGGGCTAAAACAAACGCCAAAACAATGGCACATTTTTTTTTGATCAAATGATGTTGTCAAATGGGTTTAAAATTAACGAGTGTGACAAATGTGTCTATATCAAGAACACTTCTAATTCTTATGTGATAGTATGTCTATATGTTGATGAAATGTTGATCATGGGAAGTACTCGTGGTATAATCATGAATACTAAGAAGATGTTGACACGGAATTTTTATATGAAGGATATGGGAGTTGCACAATGTAATTTTGGGGATTAAAAATTCTCTAGAATGTCTGATGGACTTGCTCTGTCGCAGTCTCATTACATTGAGTCTGTTCTAAAAAGATTTAATGTCTTTCATTAAAGTCCAGTAAAAACTTCAATTGACTTAAGCTTGCACTTAGTCAAGAACAAAGGTGAACCTGTGTCTCAGTTGAAATATTCACAAATCATAGGTTGTCTGATGTACATAACCAACTGTACTAGAACAGACTTAGTTTGTGCTGTAAATAAACTAAGCAGGTTTACGAGTAATCCAAGTGAGGATCATTGGAAAGCTTTGAATATGGTACCAGGTACTAAAAGTTTACAATGAATCTGAGATTACGATATACAAGATATCTAGCAGTATTAGAAGGATATTGTGATGCAAATTGGATATCTGATTCAAAAGATACAAATTCCACAAGTGGATATGTATTCACTATTGGTGGTGCTGACAGTGCTGTAGTGTCATGAAAATCCACAAAGCAAACATGCATAGCTCGTTCCATAATGAAATCTGAGTTTATTGCATTAGACAAGGTAGGAAAAGAAGCGGAATGGCTTCGTAATTTTTCTAGAGGACATTTCATGTTGGACTAAGCCTATTGCTCCAATAAGCATACATAGTGATAGTCAGTCGGCTATAAGTCGGGCAAAAACAGTATGTATAATGATAAGTTTCGACATATACGTCGCAGACACAATACTATTAAACATCTAGTCCCTAATGGCGTGATTTCCATCGAATCTGTTAGATCGAAGGAGAATCTTGCGGATCCTCTTAGCAAAGGTTTACCTAGAGATCAAATGTCAAAATTGACACTCAGAATGGGACTAAAGCCTATTACGATATAAACTTTGTAATGGTAACCCAACCATGTTGGCTGGAGATCCCAAGATCATGGTTCAAATAGACAACTAAGTTACAAATGTTCAATGAACACTTACCCATTCTGTGAATAAAAGTGTTATTTGTCATGGGTATAAGGTTAAGTGAAAACTTTTAATTATTCCTATAACTTGGTTAATTCAAGTGGGGTATGGCAGAATATTTTTGATAAGAGATCATCTATGTAAATGTGAAGTGGCGCCGCTTCTGTGAGAATTCAGAGGCTAGAATTCTCTAACGCACTTTCTGAAACCAGGGGTGATTCATGGCCAAAATGAACACAACCATGAGAATCAAATACGGTGTTAAGGGAAATATTGTGTGAGTACTATTGTCTAGTTTACAAGAATGGCTGAACAGGTCAAGACATTGTTCACTGATTAGTCGAGTAAATCCGATAGTACTTCACTAAGGCAGGTTCAAAGCCAGAAGCTACCTTTCCTGATGCAATATTTTCTCGTCTGAATTCTCTTCAGGGTCTGCATTTGCATTAATGTCCATTTTGTGGGGGTTTGTTGGAGAAAATGACCATTAATGACCATACTCTTAGTGGCCATAAAACTTGGGTTAGAGGCCTTAACTTTTACTTAGTGGTTATAAGTGGTAGTAGTGGCCATTATTGAGAGTTAGTGACCATTAGTGGATAGTTTCTACTACTATATAAACCCCATTGCTAGTAATATAACAAGATAAGTTTTTCCCCAAGTATTATACTACTTTTTTTTTCATCTCATATAATAAGGTAGTATGCATTTTTTGTCAAAGAGAATGTCGGGACACCGGAAGAGTTCGCCGTCTGTTCGAAGTTTGAAGTGTCACAACATCGAACATGTAAACCGTTGTATCCCGGGAGACAATTGCTAGCACCATGGGCACTATATCGGAGCAAATTTGTCTTAAGGAGAGAGTGTTCGCACTCGCCTCGGTTTTGTGAGTTTTTTTTTTTTTTTTTGCATTCAATTTTGTATTGTTGTGTATGCAATATATCATTGAATTGTTAGAATAAAATCGTAGTTTTTGTTATGATATAATCTTTTTTAGCACATATTGTATCACGGCAGTAACAATACCAACATGCATTTGCTATGCGTGAGCAAAATGACTACATCAACCGAAAAAAAACACAAAGAACCTACCGAAATGAGATCTGAGCCATTGGTGGAGATAAATACTTGGCATGAGAAAGAAAGAAAAAATGAACGGTGATAGATTCATTTCGGGGTGGGGGTTCGGTGATTCTATCCTTCTTGATGCGTAGAGAGGATATGTGAAAATTAATCGCAACTGTCTATCTAGTATACCTTTAAAATGTTTTGCATACATAATTTTCAAATATTAACTTTAAAGACATACAACACAACAAAATACACATTTAAAGCACAATTTTCAAGTTTCCCTATAAATAATCACCGACAATATGGAGAAGAATGAATGGCAGAAAGTATACGGTTATTGAAGGATATGAATTTCTCAGCAAACCGCACTTGTCTGCAACAGATCAAGATTGGCTGAAACTGTGGAAGCTTGAGGGAAAGTCCAATGGAAAGTACCAAACCATAGGTATCAAAATCATTTTTTGGTACCTTTGGACACTATTCACTTGGGTATCAAATATCCATCTCCAATGGAATGGTTCAAATTCATATTATCAAAAATTCATTTTTTTAATTAAATATTTTGATATTTTGTTAATAATATAAATAATTTATTGTGGTTGTATTTTTCTTCTTTCTTGTCGTTATTGCAATGCGTTTTTTTCCCGATTAATGATTAATTGGCGTATAAAATTTATTTACTATCATTAACCACTTTATCCATACAAATATTGTTTAAATATGTTTTATAATTGAATGCCATATCACTAAAATTAAAAACGATACATTTAAAATGTTAAGAAAAAACTACCACGTAAGTGATATTCAAACAACGCACACAATTGAACTTGAAAATGCAAGCACAACTAAAATTAAAATAAAACTATACTTTTAAAATGATAAAATACAACTACATAATTGAAATTCAAACCACACATACAATTGAATTTTAATATGCAAGCACAACTAAATTTAAAATGAAACACAACTGAAATTGAAATCAAACACACTATCTAATAATCTTCCTACGAATCATCAAAGAGTCTGAGAAGGTGCCGGAAAAAGATTCCTTGCCGTGTTTGCATTCATGGGAGGTGACGGTGTTGGACATGCGTCGGCCATTTCACGATCCATCATAACCTTCTGTTTCGTTTTCCAATATCATTTTTTATTTGGGGTGAATAAGTTTGAATTCATTTGCATCGTCATCCGATCTTCGGCTGCTTGTTCAAAAGCTTTTGCTTAGCCCTGTCAATAGCTGTTTGAGACTTTGAGTATATAACTTTTGTGTGGGCCAAAGAGTCTTCTAATTGTTTTGAAGTCCTGGTCAATTGGTCCTTATCCTTCGTTGCTTTTTTTGCCCTCTGTGTTCCCCTGGCCTGGTCGATGATCTAATACCGCCTCCAGATCCAGCCGTGTCATCGTCATCAAGATTCAAGATTCACCGGACTTTCATGTGACGGAGGATTTTGATATTTTGGCTCATCTTTTAACAAAGCCCAATAATTACGTGAAGAAGAATATATAGATATATTGAGTGTGATGTGTGGTACTTATAGTATGTGTAAAAATATATCCGTTGATTATTTTTTAGCCGTTGCAAAATGTATCCATGTTGTATCAACTTTTTTTATAATTCAGCCAATTGTGCCGTTGCAAAAAGAATAAAGTGGGGGGACAAACCCATGTAGGTGTGCAGGCAGCACTTTTATGGGCAAATTCCCTATATCGTCTTTTATTTGAGGTGAATATGTTTGGATTCACTTGTATCGGCATCCGATCTTTGGCTGCTTTCAAAAGCTTTTGTTTCTTTCCATTGTTTAGCCCTGTCAATAGTTGTTTGAGTATAGCTTTTGTGTGGGCCAAAAAGTCTCCTAATTGTATTGAACTCCCCGTCAATTGGTCCTTATCCTTCGTTGCTTTTTTGCCCTCTGTGTTCCCCCAGGTCTGGTCGATGATTTAATACCGCCTCTAGATCCAGGCGTGTCATCGTCATCAAAATTCACCGGACTTTCATGTGACGGGGGATTTTGATATTTTGGCTCATCTTTTAACAAAGCCTAACAATGATGTGAAGAAGACTATATGGATAAATTGACCATGATATGTGGTACTTATAATATGTGTAAAAATATATCCGTTGATTATTTTTTAGCCGTTGCAAAATATATCCATGTTGTATAAATTTTTTTTATAATTCAACCAATTTTGCTGTTGGAAAAAGAATAAAGTGGGGGATAAGCCAATGTGGGTGTGCATGCAACACTTTTTTGGGCAAAAACTTCCACCCGTGCGCGTGTATGTGATGTAGAGTACTGGCAAAGGGTTCAAATCCACTTAATTTTGATACCTATTAATTCTTTCGATTGGAGAAGCTAATAGCCTCCTATAGATATCAACAAATGGGTTTGGTATCTCCCATTGGACTTACTCTAAGGCAGTGACGGACCTAGAAAAAAATCTCAGTGAGGGCACCAGAACAAATTTGAAAGGCGAGTGGGGGCATCAATAGTGTTTTTACATTTTTTACCTATAAAAACGCGTTGATTTTCAGATCTCAGTGGGGGCCGTGCACCCCCCACCCCCACCCCCTTTAAAGAGCTGGGTCCGTCCCTGCCCTAAGGGGCCTTCAAGACTTAACTTCCACCTTTGGCCGGCATCTCAGAATGCTTTGCCCACCCATCCTATCAGTTTTATGTAGAAGACATGTATCCCCTGGATATGACCTAGTGGTGAGGTGAGGGTGTTATAATTCTACAATGACCACTAAGTGGAAGTGAGTCGATTCGATTCCCGTAAAGGGTTGATTTCCGATTGATAACACCTTCAGTGATAGGAACAAGCAAGCCTCGACTCTAGGCTCTCTGATTCACGATTAACCTCTCCCGCATTCACTTGTGGGATCGGAAGTGGAGAGGCGCCGTGGTTATGGTATAACCATTTTTTTTATGTAGAAGACATGTGTCTCCCACATCCATTTGTTGTTTATGTAAAGATGAAGATGAGACTAATCTCCATGCGTTGAGGGACCGTAAAACTTTGCAAATTATTTGGGAAAAAAACCCTAATTCATGGAGACAACTGGGACAATTTCTTCTCTCATGCTACTGCTAAAGATTGGTAACGTAAGAACATACATGAAATCATAGACAACAGACATACATGAAATCAATCAAAGGCAGCAGACAGTGGCCCTGTCAATTCAAAAGCAACAGAGAGTGACCCTCTCAATTCAAAAAAATGGCTTACACATTTGATATATCAATTCAAAGAAATGGCTTACAACACAAGCTTGAAGTTTAAATTCTTTGTAAATCTGATTGCTTGTGGTGTTCTTTTATTTTTGGACGTACACTTTATCCCCACTGAAACTCAAACCCAAAACTTTTGAATTAATAACTGTAATACCATGTTGTCGTGTTTCACTTTTTTCAAAGGGTATCTCCAGTCATAAACATTTTATGACTATGCCACATCATATATATATAAATCTTTTCGGTATAAACCTTTTTCTCTACAATAGATAAACCTTTTATAAAGCTTTATACCATGGACCCACTACACATAATTTTTTTCTCTACTACACACAAACTTAAAAAAAAAACTAAAAAAATGACACTTTGCAGCTTTTTTTCTTGGTTTAAACCGGTTCATCTTTTCAAAGCTTTTGTTTAAAGCTTTGCACAATCATCACTAGTCCAATGGTATAAAGCTTTTCATAAAGCTTTGGAAAAAAAAATAAACCTCTTGTTGGAAAAGCTCTGATAATAGCCAGCTCGTTTTTCTAAATTAAAAAACAAAAGATAAAAATAAAAATAAAAAAACACACACACACAAATCTCTGAGGTTTGACCACATGACCCCTACAGTTCTGAAAAAGGAAAAATCTGACTGACCTAAAACTTTACGGCGGGAAACACCCCTCCACCGGTTCTGGCAATACACTCGCCTTTGACACTCGACTCCGAGTTAGCTCACTTCCGTCTTTGGTGAAATGCCGAGTCAACTCATTTTGCTCCTCTCCCTCACTTCTCTTCTTCTCCTGTCACTTTTCACCACTCAAACACTGTCTAAAACCAGCGCAGCTGCCGCAACTGCCGACGACGACAGCGCCGACGAGGACCTTAGTTTCCTCGAAGAAGACGATGCAAACGACGCAGAAACAGAGCACTCCTCACAAGACCATTTCGATGACGACGGATATTATGACTCGGAAGAAGACGATAATGATTCCTATGACGATTCTTCATTCGACCATGAGGACGACGAGGCGGATTTGCATCCTAAAGTGGATGACAAAGATGTGTTCGTATTGACGGAACGAAACTTTAGCGAGTTCATTGAGAGTAATAAGTATGTGATGGTAAAGTTTTATGCCCCGTGGTGTGGCCATTGCAAGGCTATGGCGCCGGAGTACGCCGCAGCTGCAACGGAGCTGAAGGCTTTGGAATTCGAGAAGGTGGTTCTGGCTAAGGTGGACGCAACTGAGGAAAGTGAACTGGCGGAGACTTATGAAGTTCAAGGATTTCCTACTGTTCATTTCTTCGTCCATGGAAAGCATAAACCTTATCCCGGTCAACGATCCAAGTAAACGAATATGTTCTTATTCTTAATTCTGTTTGATTTTTGGATGCATGAATATTTAGGAAGATTTGCATTCAAGTGACCCTTTGCTTTTGTTTGTGAACTTCTTTTGATTCTTGTGTTGGGTATATGAATCTTTCCTTTTTGATTTACATGTATTTTGATTCAATTGAATCTTATAGTGTATCATGACCGTTTTGTAGTGCCATTTAACAGAAGAAAGATAGGAAGGGTAAAAAAAGTGTAGTAGAAAGGCAAGTGTTATGATGATGTATATGCAATCTAGAGAAATTTTAAGCATTGTGTGTGCCATTAGTGATAAATCGTATGCCCGGGAAGTGTAGGACCTTATTGTTGATTTTGAAGTGTGTGTTTAGTTTGGTTAGTAATTGTAATAAGTTCTTTCTCCTGCAGAAAAGGGATAGTTACTTGGATAAAGAAAAAGATTGGACCTGGTGTCGTTAACATCACAACGCTAGAAGATGCTGAAAGCATATTAACCTCTGAGGACAAACTTGTTTTGGCCTACCTCAACTCCTTGACGGTATATACTTTGCCAAACTTCATATCAGGGCTACAACCTGTCCGTGTGTTGGTGGTTTTAGGTTTAACTTCTTCTGTATAAAATGAAACAGTCTTAAGAGTTAAGAGCAAGATTCAATTTTTCTCATGCTTTCAGAATCTGTCAGTGTAATGACCTCTAACCAATTAATAGGTACTAACTCATGAAGTTTAAGCTTTGTCTGAGAAATTCATCTGTCTAAATTTTCTTGAGTAATCTAAATGATCCAGTTACATTTAGCCTGAGCTACTCCTTACTTGAAGAAAATATAAAGCTTTTTCTAGTATACTTTTTTTACTGTGTATTTTATACTTATTCTTCATAACCTATGTACTAATAGCACTACTCTCCCCTCGTTGTTTGGGAAGTTTAGTATTTGCCTTCTCATGATGCTTTGATATGATATACTTGGCAACAAAATGAATCCTATCTCATTTTCGTGAAACACGTCTTCCTCTATAATATATTTCCCTGAGTTTCGGGGTGAGTCCCATCCCTCACGTGGCCAAAATTTGTAATGATAATAAACTACTAAACTAGTAAGAGAGGAGGTAGAAGATGGAAATGATGATGGGCTCTACCCCCTTTTAAATTCACTTTTCTGACCTTTGACGTACACTTATTGTTGGTATCTGTATTGGAAGTTTCTAATGCATGTCTCTGTGAATACAATTTGAGATGCTGCGACTTCTTACACTTCTTCTGATGGTTTTGTTGCTTGATTGGTTCATTTTTATGACAATTATAGGGTGCAGAGAGTGACGAAATTGCTGCTGCTTCAAGAATTCATGATGATGTTAACTTCTATCAAACCATAAACTTGGAAGTGGCGAAGCTGTTCCATTTGGATCCCAACGGAAAGCGTCCCTCTTTGGTTTTGCTGAAGAAAGAAGCTGAGAAAGTGTCAACTTTTGGTAGTTGTTATCTATTATGCATCTTTTTCATTTAACAAAATTTCTTGCTCAAAATCGTAGCAAAAGAATAACTTACTGTCTGCCTTCTTTTCATAGATGGACAGTTTTCCAAGTCTGAAATAGCTGAGTTTGTTTCCGCAAACAAGCTTCCCCTAGTAACCACTTTTACTCGGGAAAGCGCTTCTATGATTTTCGACAGTCCAATTAAGAAGCAGGTAATTTGACTTGCCATGTCATATTATTTTCCTCGCGTTGTTTTGAATTTAACCTGCACAACTGGACTGGATTTCGCTATAGGTTTTGCTCTTTGCTACATCAAAGTCCAAAAAGATCATCAATATATTTCAAGAAGCTGCCAAAGAGTTCAAGGGAAAGGTGTGTCTTCAAGTTTCTCGAATTCAAGGAATATTATTGCCCAACTTGAAAACTAAAGGTGTTATTATGACTAAATGCAGCTTCTCTTTGTGCATGTGGAAACGGATGATGAAGATACTGGACGACCTGTTGCAGAATATTTTGGTGTGGAAGGGGATGCTCCTAAGGTACAACTGCGTTACTTGTTTATTATCGTTTTTCTCCACATTTTTCGTGCATTTAACTAGCTATGTCTTAAAGTGAAAACTTGATCATATAGCTCTGTTTTTGCAGGTTTTGGGATATACAGGAGTTGATGATCCTCAGAGATATATACTTGATGAGGAAATTACGATTGAGGGCGTTAAGGTCCACTATCTTCCTGAATTACAGTTTTCAACACGCAGCACGTGTATTGATAATAAAATGGATGGCATTTGGACGTGTTGGAGTAAAGGGATGATGGAGTAATTGGGGATTCAAAGTAAAGCCCAATTATCAGCAACTTATGCAGATCTTTGTTCTTTGTTTTGTGTCAGAGATTTGGTGCGGACTTCCTGGAAGATAAACTCAAGCCGTTTTACAAATCAGATCCTATTCCTGAGACTGTAAGAAGCACTTGCATCAGTCTTTTAAACAAGTTCTCTATTTTTCAGCCCAAACGCTGTTTTTCTTTATTTCACATATTCTCTTTTCAGGGTGAAAATGAAATGCATCAGAATCTCTACAAAATATAATTTTGATAAAGAATCTGTATTTTATACAATACAAGTAATATAAAATGTAAATACAGGTTCTACTGCGGATGGTTTTTCGCATATCTGAATGATTTGGATATCCATTGTTTCCCTATTTGTTGACTTGCTAATGATTCTGCTCATTTACTTGTTTGTTTCGAAATACGCAGAATGAAGGGGATGTGAAGATAGTGGTCGGCAATACATTTGATGAAATAGTTTTGGATGAGTCAAAAGATGTTCTTTTGGAGGTATAGTATTGGTCACTGAAAACAATTACTTTATTACTCCATTAATCTTGCTTCTTGTATTTTCCATTTCTTCGTGTAAACCGGTTTCAAACACATTGTTTTCTTACAGATATATGCACCATGGTGTGGGCATTGTGAAGCATTCGAGCCGACTTACAACAGACTAGCAAAACATCTGCATGGTGTGCCATCTCTTGTGATAGCCAAGATGGATGGAACAAGCAATGAACATCCTAAAGCCAAGGTAATTTGTTGTAGTGGATTTTTATTTTTCGTAAAGCCCTTGATGTTTGTGACCAACTGGTCCGACTTATCCGTATTTACAATGAAAACGAATGCATTTGTATTTTAAGTTCAAATAAAACAGTGTATGATTGTGGTAATTTCAGGCTGATGGATTTCCAACACTTGTTTTCTTCCCGGCTGGCAACAAAAGGAGCTCTGATCCTGTGAGTTCCTTTTATGGTGTAACGGTTGTAGGAGGTTATACCAAGTGACATACATTAGAGCATTTCATTTTTACTCTCTTTCACATAATACACTTTTATCGTGTGTGAGGGGTTAAAAATGAATGGTTGTAATATATGTCACTTGGTAAAATCTTCTGGTGATACCTATTTGGGAAAAAGCGGTGATTATTTATGTTTTTATGTGTGCAGATTATCGTTGAAACGGATCGGACGGTGGTGGCATTGTACAAGTTCATTAAGAAACATGCTTCAATCCCTTTTAAGATCCCAAAACAAGCATCCTCCCAAGTTTCTGATCATAAGGAACAAACTCAAAACACAGCAACTGATGATGATGTAAAGGATGAATTATGAATAATGGGTTCTTTGCTTTGTGGCGTCGGTCACCTTATAAAAAAAATCCCAGTTTCAAGTACATAGAGAGAGCTGAAGATGAAGTTATTTTTATTTGTAAAAGTGGGTTCTCTTGAATATATCGTCATTTGAGTATCTTATTTACACCGAAAACACAAGCGTTTTTATGTTTTACACTGTAAAATATGAACATTGAATATATTGTCATTTGGTTATTTTATAACACCGGAAAACACAAGTGTTTTTACATTTTATAACATTGAATAGAGAAATTTTATGGTGGTCCTGGACCAAGTATGGACTTTGTGATCCAGAACCTATCGAAATTCAGAAAAACACACGGAGATCAACCGTTTAAAATATAAATGTTATGTTTTTACAATTTTGCCCTTCTTTTAAGGAATCCTATTGGAGTACCAAGTATGATATAGTGGTCCTGGACCATCATAAAACTACCGCATTGAATATATTGTTATTTGGCTCTTTTAAACGTAACAGTAGATTTATCGTGGTGTATAAAAAAAAAAAAAAAGTTAAGAAATAAACAATGAAAGAAAAAAGAAAAAAAATAGTTAAGAAATAAACAATGAACGAAAAAAAAAAATGGACACTTTTTTTGTCCAAAAAAAAAAGAAGATATTTAGAGATAAATTTGTGAAAGGAGCCAATTTTTGTTAGTTAAAAAAAAAGGGAAAAAGTGTGATTATCTTTAAACAAAACAAAAATATTCCCGCGTCCTAATCATATTTTTCATTCATTCATTTATCCCTCTGCAAACTCAACAAATTCAAACGATTTCCACCCAATTCCCTGGAGATTTTTTTACTCAAATCGGAGAGATCCTTCATCAACCCTAATCCCCATTTTCCATTTCTCCGATTCCGTTTTCCGAGATGTCTCCTCTTCAAGTTTTCCTTCTCACCTTCCTCGTCGCTTTATCCTTCCCTCCGCTTTTCTCCTCCGTCGTCACTCCACCGGTAACTTCCCCCTCTCCCTCACCACTCCCCATAGCCGGACACACTCCATCTCCTTCACCTATCTCTCACTTTCCACCAGCGCCAGCGCCGGCACCGGCACCACAATCGTCTAATTCTTCTCCGGTGCCTGCTCCTTCCGGTGAAACCGATTCTCCGTCTCCTACACCCGCTGTTCCGAGCGACATTCACAACCAGGACCATGCCGATTCGAAAGCAGATCACTCCAGTCGACTCAAAGGCGCACAGAAAGCAGGGATTGCATTCGGAGTCATCGCCGCAGCTGCTGTGGTTGGTGCGGGAGCGTTGGTCTACAGAAAACGGCAGCAGAATATCCAGCGAGCACGGTTCGGGTACAGCACTAGAGGAGATAACCTTTAGATTTTTCTTGATACATACTACAATGATACATACAGATTTCATACGACTTGTACGTAGTTGATGAGATGAATTTGTAATGATCGAGGTACTACTACTGATTCTACTCTATATGCTCTCATAGATTTGGATCTGACGTTTAAGCAATATTTTGATCTCAATAATTACGGCATTGTTTGGATTTGATTGGATTCATGGCGATTATTGGTATTCCTTTGATTCTTTCTGTTTGTTTGTGATTACTGTTTCTTCAAACGTGTTACTAGTTAACAATATAACTGCTCATTTTTTGGGGGTTCCTAATTCATGCACTTTGTTAATGTATTTCTGGAGTCATCTTATTAACCAAAATGTTGGGAAAATGTGTATACACTTTTCTGAGTAGTGACAATGTCACAACAAATACACACAACAAAATTTCATAATACATTTTTGGATTATTAATTATGATATAGGATTTATTGATTTCAATAGGTCTCAGAAAAATCAATGTTGAAAAAAATTTATTATGAAATAATCATTTCTCTTTTCTTTTCTTTGCAGCGGAATGTACCATCAACAATATATTGTGGGTTAATAAGTAACTTCCATTATTTTGAAGGGCTATTAATTACATCATGGCTGTGTTTTATCCATTACATCCCATACACTACACCATTCTCATAGAATCAATCAAAGTCGACCGTAGAATCAATAATCAACTTTCACAATGATATTTCTATATTAAATTATCATTAATACGCGTTAAGGAAGTTGATCCTCTCCTCGGATGTCCATATAAAAAAAGAACACATGGACCTTTTTTCATTTTCCAAATCAATCATCTACTAATTTTTAAATATCTATTTTTATCTTGTGTTTAACAAAATTATTATTTTTAAACCAAAAAAAATAAATTATTATTTGGACCTCTGATAAAATTGAAACAATAACCTATATCAAATCAAATTAAATGTTTTTTTTTTCCGGAGATATTGCAAAGACCCGAATGGCAATTTTTGGAGATTTACTCCCAGCGGTAAAATTTGGTGTGCAAGCTGTAGCACCCCATATTTTATTTTAAGTCAGGTCAAATCTGACATTTTTTTTGAGTCCCACGTTAAAATTTGGACGATTTTGTCAAATTGTATACTATCTCGTCCAAATATGATGTAATCTCGTCAAAAGAAATGCAGACCAAAAAGGAAGGACCCGTCTAAATTAGGACGGGTTCCGTTTAAATTGAGACGGATCCGTCCAAATTGTATGTTTCCGTCAGATTTGGACAAAATCTGTAAAGTCCACTTGTATTTACTTGTATGTAAATGTACTTGTATGTCTGTAAAGTCCACTTGTATTTACTTGTATGTAAATGTCCACTTGTATGTTCCTATCAGAATTTTGACAGATTTGTCTAAATTTAGACGGAATCCGTCCTAATTTAGACGGGTCCGTCCTTTTGGCCTGCATTTCCTTTTTGACGGGATTATATTACATTTGGACGAGATAGTATACATTTTGACGAAGGCGTCTAAATTTTGATGTGGGATTAAAAATGTCGGATCGACGCGGCGCAAATGAAATATCACTGGTCTTCTGATGGCACGATCTTATATTTTCTCGTGCAAGCTTCCATAGGAAATATTCGACTTTGGGAGGGGATTCTATGGACAAAATGTTAGACCAGAAAGCGGGTTCTAAAGAGGTGTTGGAAGATCATGGATGTAATTGTTGGTGAAGAAGGTTCTCCGATAGTTTGTAGCCCGTTTTAACAGTGTAGAGACCTTTGTATTGTTGTGGTAGTGCCAAATTAGTGCATCTACCTCAAAAGGAAGGAAGGAAAGTGTCGTTGAGGAGATCTAAGTTCCAAGTAGCATTCACCGGGGAAATGAGGTCGGCAACATTTCTAGTTTGGAAGGTTTGGTGTGTTGCAAGGCGAAGGCAGGGGTTTAATGACACATTTCTCTACGATTCTGCGACTCTTTCTTACTACAATCTTGCCGTGAAACGATCATTTTCCGATACAAAATCGCTCTATAGTAAATATCTAGTTGATTTAAGCAAAGTAAAATTCTTACTCGAGTTCTTCATGAATAGTTGAATAGTTTAACTCATTTAAGACCCTAATCACATACACGTATGTTGTTAGCAGTTTGTCTCGCTTATATATTCAACATGGATATATAGCTCAAATATAAAAAAAAAAAACATGGATATCACGTGGGGCAGGACAAGCAAAGGAAATTAATAGAAACCTAGAATTTAATACACAAAAACCAAGTCGGAGGAGTTAGATAAAAACATCAAACTGGTATCAACCTGTTAATGTAAAGGTACCAACATGTCACATGAGAGATTTAAAAGAAGAAAGTATATGTGTTATAATAAAAGCAGCATATCCCCCATTTGCCTTTTTCATTTTTCTCCTACACAAATATTAGCAAACAAAACTATGAGATGTATCTATCTTGCTGCTCCTGAAGAAGCCTAGCTGATGACTTGGCATGTAGATACAGTGAATTCACTTCCTCAAGGTCCTCCTGTTTCATGAAATCAAAAACCTCACCCCATTAGTTACCCCTTTCTTGCTGACACGACCCGAAAAAATTATTAAAAAACACCATGTAAAATCCTTCAAGTTTGCATGATACCATCACACGCTAAGTGTAAAACCCTTTCATAGGGAGGGGGGGTTGTAGAGAGTGTCTTCAATGAGAAAATCCACTTACATCCAATTAAAAAACGACACGTGGGAGCATCAAACAATCTTTTGCTAGAACCAAGTTCTCGGGCGTTACAATGTAACAGTCATCTTACTAATCCAACGGATCACTCAACCAAAAAAAGAGAGTATATATACGGATAATTACCTTGCAGATATTATCACGGCCATTCATCTTAGCCACAACACTCGAGGGAGATAATAGTTGAATGGCATGCCTAAGGAAAAGAGAACAATTCAATAAAATAAATAAATAAATAATATATATATATTATCCACATGGAATTTTGATATACCTTAAAGATGATTGTTGAGCAATCTCTCCAATGTAAGCCAGACTTTCTTCATTAATCTGCAGTTCTTCTACCTGAGCACGAATAGCTAATATCTGCCAGAAACCGAAGAAAAGACGGTTCTTTAAAACAGAAGTTAATGTCATTACAGACGACGATATTATAATTCAATAGTTCATCATCAAACCTGAATCATCTCAGCAGGACCATATGTCTCTGTTCGTATAATCACCAAACGGTCCAGCAAATCAACCGGTATTCCATGCGGACTAGCCATATCAGTTCCCCTATTAAAAAAAACGAGAGACAATGTAAACTGTAATGATTCTGTATATTATTTGATAATGACAAAAAAATAACTGAATAAAATGATAATTGATTTGCACCTGACATTACAAATTCCTCTGTTTGTGGCCAAAATCACTATTGGTGACAATGCACTTTCCAAAGCACGATTTAAGTAAGAAAAACACTCCATATCCAGCATATGTACCTGCCAAAGATGAATACAAATGAACAAAGGGAAAGAGAATGAAATGCAAAAAGAATGAAAGACGGTAAAACCGATGATCAAAACCTCATCTATGAATAAGACTCCAGGAACAAGCTCTGCTACACCTTCGTCAATATAGCGGTTAACCACCTGCAATCACTAATCCTTTTCAGTTGAAGTTCTTTCTTTTTATCTAAAACAAAAACGGGAGCAAAATATTCACATCTCACAGTTGACCACGTAGAAAAGACGCAGTCATGCAAAATATTCTTCCCTTCGAGGGTTTATCTTATTTGTAAAGTCACAGTCCTTGTTTATGATGATCTAATTAGCTTAATGCCAGTTCAAGAAAGTTCGAAAACTAGATCAACGACGCACATAAACATTGGAACAACCATTTTATACAGAAGTACCTTATTTATCTCTTGTCGTAGCTTGTCTGTGATTTCCGTTTTTCTAGGTTTCATCATCTGACCCATCAGGGATAATATATCTTGACCACCTTGAGGTCTTGCGTTTGCAGCATCCAAATCATGCAATGTAACATCCTGACATAAAACAAGAAAAAAATTGTACAGATAATGGACATATCATATCAAAAATCTACATCCAGCATTTCAAAATACATCCAAGCCAATTTCATGAGCATTGCAATGTGAAATCACTACTTAACACGTTCACATTCACGTAAAAAATAGGATCTTATGCATGAAACGAGGACATACTTGGACTATTTCTTTCTTCTTGTGGACCTCCCCTTTAGGAAGGGGAACATACTCTTCAGCCTCAAGATCGAACTCGGTTGCAAAAGCATCACTCCTGCCCACCCTTTTAACAGCTCCACTATTTGCTTCAATGTAGATAACATCGCCGACAGCTACCTGAAACATATCCATTATCGGCCTTAAGTGACTGACATTTGGACTTTGGGCACGTATTTATGCGTGCAATTAAAGAGGCCAACACAATAGGGATCAACCAGATAAATAAAAGAGTTTCATGTATGAAGAGCTTACCTTTTCTTTTATCAATGCATCGTATATAGTTGGGTCTAACTTCAACTGCTTTGTTCCTTTGACAGTTTTCAACCCAATTATAACATGGCTAATGCTTTTACCGTATCCTCCCGTCACACTTTCAGTCTCTTCCGGAGACAGTTCAGTAACCTACAACATCGACTTCTCTTAGACCACACAAAAACTTAACGGATTGCTAGACATCAGATAAGTGCCAAAACAGTAGAACCAAAAAAATCATGCTGAAGTAACAATTACATGCCTCTCCTTCATAAACCTCCTTATTTTCTTTGATACGAAGACCAATAGCACGTCTGAAATTCTCCATCAACACCTCAGTCTTCTTTACTTCAGATGAATAAACTTCTGATCCAACCATAGGGCAAAATGGAACCTGGATTGTCACAAGTCATATATCATAATCACTGCACTTATATTATACTTAAAACTCAGATAATATAATGATTATGGATGAACTTTACGCGTAGTACACTCGTGGATTCAGGGCAAAGGTAAAAAACAAAAATACGGTCCAATGTGTGCTTAAAGAGTACCTTGCTTCCAAGTTCTTGGGATATTCCCAGGGCAAGAGCTGTTTTACCAGTACCAGGAGGCCCTGCAAATAGAAGTGCCTTTCCAGCCATCTTCTTTTGGCGTATCATATCGACAACAAGGCCCGAAGCTTCTCTAGCTTGAGCCTGGCCCACAAATCCAGCAGCCAAAGGTATTGCTTTCCCATTTGGCTACACAAACACAAGTGAACCCAATCAATAAATTAAGCTATCATTGATACTTACAGCAAACACAATCAAAATAATCATATCATTCACAGAAAATGATAAGCAGACCAGCAAAAGTTAAGTATGTGAAACTTGAAGCTCCCACAAGCAGCATTATAAGTCAAATTTACAATCACAAGGAAATGAATTGCACAAAGCTCAGGTGGACTCAAAATCCTAAAGTAAAGCCGGAAAATGCAAAGTTAATGCAACATAAAGACACAAAACCCTAAACTTTATCTCAAATCCCCCCCCCCCCCCCCCCTGTTTTTCACTAAAACCCTAAACCCTGAAAACCCATATGACAATAGCTACGCAAGTACTAAATTAATGCACGTTCCAAGAGTAAAGTTCATTTCTTTGAGGGGATATCGGAGAAAAAAAACATCTCTATTTTCTCAAATTCTATATATTACAAGTAAATAAAAGAGGTAAGTTTGGTACCTCAAGACCAAGGCCTTTGATATGAGTATGAGTAGCTATCCTCTGCTTCTTAGTGGTAGATTGCACTTCCTCTATTCTCATCTTGGTACTCATATACCTCCCTTTGCCTTCTTCCTGTTTGGGTTTCGGTTAAAACTTCTGTAATCACAAGCAAGAAACTTTGATTGTCGGAGTGAAAACGCGGCAACTACCAAAAGCTCAAGACTGCGCAACTCGAATTCCTTTTGTGTGAAATTTAATTGAGAAGGGAAGGGGGGCCATTAGTATTTTAGACATGACAAATAAGTTCGAGCTTAAGGTGTATTCGAGTCAAGTTTCTAACGATACTTTTTAGGGTTTAGCTTGATTTGATAATAAAATAAAAAATCGAGCTCAAAATTAAGTACAAGCTCGATCGAGTTATAAAAAAAAGTGATATTGAATTTGACTCGTGAAGTACTCGAACTCGATATAATTCGACTTGTCTTGTAAACTTGATTACATTTTCACAAGTAATTCGATATTCATAAAATACGGCAAGATCGAGTTTGACTCGTTTAATACTCAGCTCAGTTTTAATTATTGATATTGCAAAATATTATTTTCTAAAACTAAATTGAGTCAGACTTTTTTTCGAGTCGAGCACAAGTAGTCCGCTTCAATTACAACCTTATAGTTTGAGGTTATGTATTCATAGTGTGTAACCAACCCAACTGACGATGCCAAAAGCAGGCGCTACCCACGCGTGTCGCTCCGCATCAAAGTGATAATAAATAAAGATAGAAAAGCCTCCTCGAGGGCGGAACCCCAGTACCCAAGCAGCAGGAGCTCGGTCACCATCCTCCGACCCCTCTAGGTCGGCTTGTACTTGTGATCAAACATGTCCCTGACCGACCCTACAGGTCGGCTCAAGTCCCTCTCGGACCAAACCTCGTACGCACGCAAGAATCCGAGCTGATCCCAGCTCGACTACCTTCCCCGACCTCCGTAGGTCGGCCCAAACACATAAGGGTTCAGCCAGTTCAGCTCGAGCCATCTAAGTCGGCCAGAGTCCATCCTCAATCGTATTTCCCGCGTGTGTGATAATCAGATAAATATGGGAAGAATCCCTCATATTTAATACTCTGATTCTGACAGTCAACTATATCCATAATTATCTCCAACAATTAAGGAGATTTTTATCTTTTCCTTAGGGAACACGAAATCCAGGCCCAACAAGGACAAGGCCCACGCCGCCTTAGGGCATAATTCTCCTCTATATAAACAATCCATAAGGAACTACAGAGACTTGATTCCAATACAGACATTGGATACGTAGGCAGCTTGAGAAATAACCTGTCAAGTCCAGTCTAAACCACCACCAAAACACCCCCTCCTTTCTATCATTTTTATATTGTTCTTGAAGCTTGTGATAAATAAAGATCTCAAGTCCAGTCTAAGCCACCACCAAAACACCCCTCCTTTCCATCGTTTTATAGTGTTCTTGAACCTTGTGCAGGTTGTCTTTAGAAGAACGGCCCTGGATTTATTATCGACGATTTTTGTTTCGTCAAATGGCGCTAGAAGGAGGGCTTCCTACTGACAACTTCGTTCTAAATCGAATAGAAAAAATGAAGCCAGATCAACGGCCAATTCCTGGGGATTGAGCCGTCAAAACAAAATTTTCACCGTTCAGATTGAAGAAGAAGATGGAAGGAACAAGCCCTCCAAATTTCGTGCCAATCGGAGTTCGGTTCGATGCCCGATCGTCGCCATAACGTTGTTGTTGCTGCTGTATCATCAAAACACACCAGTCGGATCGGTGGTTTATTTCCAGAGATTGAGCCGTTGAAAAAATATTTACACCGTCCATATTGAATAATAAGGAGGGACGAACAAGCCCTCCAAATTCAGTGTCGATCGGAGTCTGTTTCGATACCCGATCGTCGCCTTATAGTTGTTGCTGTTGTGTTACCCAAAAAACGCAGTAGTCACATCAGCGGCTATTTTCCAGAGATTGCCGTTGAAAAAGGATTTCCACCGTTCATATTGAAGAAGAAGGAGGGACAAACAATCCTTCCAAATTTCATGCCGATCGGAGTCTGTTTCGATACCCGATCGTCGCCGGAAAGTTGCTGCAGTAACACCAAAATAAGCTGCGAGTTTATTCCTTATCCTCCACGATCTGATCCGAGCTCCCCAATTCTCCATGATTCGAGCCGAGCTCCCCCAGCTTCATTATGATCACACTTCTTATTCGTTTTCGGAACTCTCCCGACCTAAAGAGTCGGGACGAGCTTTCTCATATTTGGAACTCGCCTTCGGGCGAGCCTTCTATAAGTCCGATTCAGTTCGGCATCATATTTGGAACGAGCCTTCGGGCGAGCCTTCTATACGTCAGATTCAATTCGGCATCATATTTGGAACTCGCCTTCGGGCGAGCCTTCTATAATTCTGATTCAGTTCGGCCTCATATTTGGAACTCGCCTGCGAGCGAGCCTTCTATAAGACCGACTTCAGTTCGGCATTGACAGATTACACCAATAAGCAAACGGTACGTTAATTTACTATTATTTTGTTCTCCATTATGCATGGTCTTTATTAATTTTACAGGACAAACACATGTGCAACTCTTTCACGTGAGAAGTCAGCACTAGCCTGGCCCTGCTCGTCGTGCTTTACAACGAAGTCGACCAATAGCCTGGCCTGCCGCTTGATACTTTCATGCGAGAAGTCGCGACCTAGCCTAGCCACCTCGTTGTGCTTTAAAAGCGAAGTCGACCTTAGCCTGGCCTGCTCATCCAATACTTTCGCGAGAAGTCGACCTTACACTGCCCCGCGCGCCGTGCTTTAAAGCGGGAAGTCGGCCTGACGGCCGCCTGCTCGTCCAATACTTTCACGCGAGAAGTCAGCACTAGCCCGGCCCTTCTAGCCGTGCTTTAAAACGGGAAGTCAGCATAGCCTGGCCCTGCTCGTCCAATACTTTCATGCGAGAAGTCAGCACTAGCCTGGTCCTGCTCGTCCAACAGTATTCGGGGCAGTCGGTTGCCCTAAATGCCACAACTCAAAGTGCCATCGTCACATCGGTACGATCAACAATGCCTCTGGTGCATCGAGCGGTCAAGCCCACGATAAGGACATCGTCCCATCAGGTTCTCCTTTACGCTATTTTAATGTCATATTGACTCGTTCTATTATGAATTTTATCATTAAGTTCTATAGAAAAAAACGCGCATATATCGAGTTTGCAAAACTTCAAGCTCGTTAAAATAGTCAGAAATATTTCCGACTCCATTAAAATATGATATCTGAGCTCCACCAAGTCAGGCTCAGTAAAAAACACGCGAGGTCTGAAAAATCCGACCTAGCTCGCAGAAATTTAATATGCGAAGTCAGCAAAACTTCTGACTCAGTTTGCCAAAAAATGACATCCGCGCCTCCCGCGTCGGATCAAACGAACATGCCCGCTAAACTGTTTGAAGGCCAGACAAGCCGAGTTCCGCGGCGGACTCCACTCCAAATGCTATGACTGAAACTTGAGCTCCGAAGGCCGGACTCAACCTTATCAGCAAAGACCAAACTAATAAAGTATGCGTGGCAGACTCAAATAATTATGTCTACAAGCCAGACTCGAGGTTAGACAAACAAACAACCAAGTATGCCATCCAAAAACTATTAGTTAGTGCATGGCATACTGAGGTGCAAGACGTCCCCTGTTATAAAGCATTCAAGAGACTAAAAGTTCAGATTAAGAAAACTCATCAAGAGTCAAATTCTAAGTCAGCAGGACTGACATCCGAGCTCCGCAGTACGGAACCAGCTAAAAGTCAAATCTGCGAGACAGATTCGACCTAAGACTTGCTCACCGTAGGCTAAATATAAAAAATCATCCTAAATAAATTAAGTGCTTAAGTATATCTCCAAAACAAAATCCAGAAATTCTCTTTGCTAAAACATTACAATGAGTTCAAACAAAACAAAACAGAAAAGCCCCTAAGCTAAGCAGTGGGGGTCGGATTCTGTGGCTCTGAAGAAGGAGCCGAGGAAGCATCAACAGACAATGTCCACTCTCGCCTTAGTCTTTCACCCGCTCGTTGGGATAAAGAAGATACCTCACCAGCTCAGACAACTTTGTTTGGAGCTCGGACATGGCCTGCTCTTTACCCCTTGTCTCTGCATCCAACTGGCCCGACGCTGACTTCAGCTCCTCCTCTTTGGCTAAAAGCAGATCTTGGAAAGCCTTTATCTCCTTGTCTTCGAGCTCGACGGCGCCCCTGAGCTCCCCTCGGGTTTGCCTCAACTCGGCAATCTTCTTCTTGTTGACATTAGACTCCTTGGAGGCTTCCCCCAACCTCCGGGAAACCTCTTGACCAACTTCACAGGAAAAACTCAGCAAAGTTTGTCGGACAAGCTCATTAGGTCCCCAAGTCAAACTCTAACCAAAGCCCACGGGTCAGAATCACTTGAGCTCCGCAGGTCGGACTCAAGAAGTTTATAAAACAAATCTCTTAGCTGCTTTCGTTGTTTGTAGGACAAACTCGAGCAAAAACATGACAAAACCTTTAGTATGCCATCAAAAACTACAAGTTAATGCATGGCATACTAATGGGCAAGATACCTCACCCTTAAAAAAGTGCTCGGGATAAAGTTAAGACTGAGAACTTAAAGCAAAAAACTACGAACCGTGGCTGGACTCTACGGTGACACGGAAGAAGCAAGAGCCGAGGTAAGAGCAGCCGCAGCACAGCAGGAGTACTCGGACACAATGTCCTCTCCCTCCGAGAAGTTCTTTAAATGGTTGTCATAGACCGCATCCATGTTCATCTTATAAAAATCTCGCTGGGGAGATTGTCCCCGACAAAGTCAGCAATCTGACCCTCTGTGATGTGATCCATCCCGAGGACTTTGGCCTATCATAATGCGAATATGAACACCATTATTAGTGATGTTGGGCCTGGTTAGAGCTTTATTGCGTGGTTTGGCTTCATATTGGGCCAAAAGCCCAAGTTCTGGACGCCAAGAAGATGATGGACGAAATTGTTAAGTGTTGGACTTATTTTACTTGGATTATTAAACTTTTGTTTGATTATTATCTAATAAAGGTCATTTGGGCCTAAGTAGACTAGGTAAGCCCAAATGACTTTTATTTGCTGAAAATAAACACTTGACCCAACATACTAACATAAAGGCAACTCCCCTAATGGGCTTTTGGCCTTTTTCTACTAAAAACATCATAAACGAACAGAAATAAATTAAATCAGGCCCAATAGACCTAATTGGACATAAAGAATGCGCATTGGCTTCTATCTTCGACTGATCTTCTTGCTTCTTGGATGACTGGTGCATCCTCGGTCTTCTTGAATTGAATCACATCACCCTAGCTCTGGAAAGAGCCCGTGGATCCGAACATGTCCTATACGTAAGCCCAGAAACGGATAGGCCCTTCGGCCCAGCCAGTCTGCCCCTTAATAGGCCGGACGAAGCCAAGCACGATCAAGCCCGCGTCGCACCATCACGATTCCCGTCATGAGCTAAGGTAACGAAAATAAAGCAACAAGCAGCTAGTCTGATGCAAAGCACTGGGGGCTCGACCCGCTCGCCCCTCCAGTCCGCCATCCTTTAATGCGAACAAAGCCAACACAACTAAACAACAAAGTAAATAAACAACGCTCTCATGCCTCAAAGCTCTCAGCTCACTATCGTTCGCTTGATTCTTATTTCGGCACTCTAAGATCGATCTCGGTTCGGCGGCTTCCCGATTTTGCGGCTCGTCAATACTGACTGGTGATGACCAACACATGGCCATATAAATATCCGCACACCTTTGACAAAAAAAGGGGCTCTCATCTTCAAATAAATTGGGCTTGATCCCTTACAAGCTGAGGGTACGTAGGCAGCCTTCTACGGCTCAGCTCATAATCATATTCATAATCATAATCATAATCATAATCACAAACACAACATCGTATTCATCCTTGTTCTTGAGTGCCACCGCGCAACCACCATGGTAGGCTAAAACGCCTCGCACTCCGCAAAGTTATAGCAGAACTCTGCCAGATTGGTAGAATAAGTTGCGTATAAACTTTTCAAGTCTAGAGAACCGTGGCCAAGCTACCTTAAGTAGATCCGAGCTGACCTTAATGGCTCAGCTGGATCTTGGGGGGTTATGACGATGCCAGAAACTGACCTTACCCACGTGTCGTCTTCACATCAGCACAATAATAAATAAAGATAGAGAAAAGCCTCCCTCAAGGGCCAGAACCCCCAGTACCCGAGCTGTATGAGCTCGGTCACCATCCTCCGACCCCCAGGTGGATTTGTACTTAATGATCAAACTGTCACGACCGACCTACAGTCGGCTCAAGTCCCTCTCGGACCAAACCTCGTACGCACGCAAGAATCCGAGCTTATCCCAACTCGGCTATCTTCCCCGACCTCCGTAGGTCGGCCCAAACACATAAGGGTTCAGCCAGTTCATCTCGAGCCATCTAAGTCGGCCAGAGTCCATCATCAATCGTATTTCCCGCGTATGTGATAATTAGATAAATATGGGAATAATCCCTCGTATTTAATACTCTGATTCTGACAGTCAAATATATCCATAATTATCTCCAACAATTAAGGAGATTTACTCGTAGTTATCTTTTCCTTAGGGAACACGAAATCCAGGTCCAACAAGGACAAGGCCCACGCCGCCTTAGGGCATAACTCTCCTCTATATAAACAATCCCTAAGGAACTACGGAGACTTGATTCCAATACAGGCATTGGATACGTAGGCAACTTGAGAAATAACATCTCAAGTCCAGTCTAAACCATCACCAAAACACCCCCTCCTTTCCATCGTTTTTATAGTGTTCTTGAAGCTTGTGCATGCTCTCTGTTGGTCCCTTGGAAAGGCTAACACAAGTTTAGAGGGGGGGTGAATAAACTTGTCACCAAAAACTAATCCTGAGCTGGAAAAGCCCCAGAGGCGAGTTTCTCTGAAACTTAAAAGCGATCTTTGATTCGATTTTGTTCATGTCCTTAACTTGTGCGGAGTTGATTAGCTCAATCGAATATAAGTCGATCTTGACTTATATTAAGTCTTGTTAATCAGCGCGGATAAAACTAGCCTTTAGTGCAATAGATGTGTCGATTAAGTTCTAAGACTCTCTATGTATCGATTCTGGTTGACTCGATGTCTCAGTGTTTGCATAGTGATAATGCAATAAATAAAACAAACACAAATGCATAAAGTAAATCAACACAAGATTTGTTTATGGAAGTTCGGGTGGTGTAATCCCGTATGTCTCCCTTTCTCTGTGGCGTAGGAGGTATCACTAGAATAATGAGATAACCGTTACAAAATCCTAGCACTATGTGATCCTTCACAACACCCTAGTTTCACTTTATTTCACACAAAATGAAGAAAGGTGAGATTGCTCCTTCATCCTCGCACTGCTTGATCTTTCGGAGGTGGAATTGCTCCTTCACCCGACTCACCACTAATACCAACACACGATCCTCGGATCGCACCAACCGTATGGCAACCAAGTTGCAACCATTATGAAGAAAGGTAGAATTGCTCTCTTCAAACTATGCACACCAACCCCTTTTCACAAAGGTTAGGTTTATAATTAATCAAGGATTAATTCGGTGAGTATTTGATTCTTACGGATCGACTTTGTAGCTCCAAGATGCCTTCTTTCCCCTTTAATGGGTTCTTTGGATCTTTCTTTGAAGTCTTCAAGGCAATTCCGTTGGCTTCCCCTTTTTCTAGGTATATCTGATTTTGTGGATCTGGATTTGGATCTTAGAATATATGCTTGTAAAGCTCTTTTTATGATCCTCCTCTCCTATCTTCAAGTGATTTTCTAGTGTATTTATAGGGGTGATGTAACGGTCACTAGCTCTTGTAGCCGTTACACCTGTCGTTTAGCCAAAGTTCATATGTACGATCTTTGTCGTATTGTCAGTTCAAATTTAACAAGGCTTTAACTCAGTTTTCTACTCTTCTTCAAAACTGAGTACCTTGTATACTTAATATCTGACTTCAATTGACTAAGTCAAAGTACACCAATCAGTTTCTTCTTATCCAAGTAACTGATAATCTTTATCCTTAAGATTATTCAATTTTACATGATCTATAACTCAGTTTCAGGTCACCACAGACTTGCTCGAATCACGAATTATAGTCACGACTTAATCGACTAAGCGAGTTTGCCACCTCAGTTCTTCAGTCTTCTAAATAAGCCAACTGAGTCTGTGTCCCTCAGCGAACTTATCTTCTTCAGTTCTATCATAACTGAGTTTGAACCCTCAGTTCTTCATGTGCATAAACAGTTTTCTTGCTATAACTCAGTTTTCTTGTTGTGAATCACTTTGTTCGCCTAGTTCTATTCTATTACAATGCTTATGCGAAACAACCTATACAAAGCTCAGACTCTAGATAGAACTTATACATATATCTCTAGACCATTTCTTGCTTCTTCTTTCATTATGCACTATAACAGTTAGTTACGACTTCTTCATCATGGGTTGTAAGAGATTTGTCTAATTTCGTGACGAATCATCATCAAAACATAAATAATATTTCCAACACTCTCTTTATGAGAACGACCCTGGATTTATTATCGATGATTTTTGGTTCGTCACCAACCAACTGATTTTTGGTTTGGCCCTAGACTTGAGAAATAACATCTCAAGTCCAATCTAAACCACCACCAAAACACCCCTCTCCTTTCCATCGTTTTTATAGTGTTCTTGAAGCTTGTGCATTTTGTCTTTAGGAGAATGGCCCTGGATTTATTATCGATGATTTTTGGTTCGTCACCAACCAACTGATTTTTGGTTTGGCCCTAGACTTGAGAAATAACATCTCAAGTCCAATCTAAACCACCACCAAAACACCCCTCTCCTTTCCATCGTTTTTATAGTGTTCTTGAAGCTTGTGCATTTTGTCTTTAGGAGAATGGCCCTGGATTTATTATCGATGATTTTTGGTTCATCACCAACCAACTGATTAACCAAGGAGATTAAACCGAGTCAAATAAAAAAAACACGTAAACCGTGATTTTGTTTTTCTTACGAGTGAATTGGGAGTTTAGTTGGGTGTAATCGAGCCGATTCGATTCGATACTCCTTAGGGCTCAAGATCGACTCGACTAAATGTTCGGGCTCAAAAATCGGCTCAAGCTCGATCGAGCCACAAGATTGAACTCGACTCGCTAAGTACTTGATATAGCTCGACTCGGTGAAAGCTCGATTATTTTCTTAGAATTCATTTAATTTTGAATAAAATATGACAAGATCGAGCTCGACTCGAATAATACATTTTTAAATATAAAAATAATATTTTATGATAAATTTAATAAATATAATTAATTAAATAATATTTAATCAAGCTCGCGAGCTATTCAATTACAATATTTTAAAAATCGAGATCGGCATATGACAAGATCGAGCTCGACTCGAATAATACATTTTGAAATATAAAAATAATATTTTATGATAAATTTAATAAATATAATTAATTAAATATTTAATCAAGCTCGCGGGCTATTCGATTACAATATTTTAAAAATCGAGATCGGCTCGATTAATTATTCTAGTAGCTCGACTCGAACTCAAACTTGAACTAAAATAAATCGAATCGAGTCAAACTCTCGATTTGAGTCGAATAATTTTCATTAGTATTTTTACCAATTACAACCCTATTTTTTTTTTTTTGAGAGTTTATGTAGGTATAAAAGTCAAAGACGTTTCATGTAATATGGTTTCATTACCATAAAAAAAGTAAATTTATTTAAAATAAAAAATTTAATGCTTGTAACGTCCCGTTCCCGGATACCAAATCCTTATCCGGAAATAGAACGTTCGGCACGTATAATATAAAATAAATTCTATATTATACGTAAGCATCTACTATGTCGTATCGAGTTTCGCATTTACGGAAGCTAAGAGACACGGGTGTATTTTTTTATAGATAAAAGTAGAAACACAACACACTAAAGATAGAAAGATATCTTTCAACAATGATACATAAGTCTTACAACCCTACGAATTCTTAAAGAAAGAAAGTACAACAAGTATCTTACAAGAAAAGTCAAAGAAAATACAACATGTCTTGAAATGAAATTACAACATAAGTATTGAAGGGAACAATATAGGCTAGTAATAACGAAGTATGATAAAAGCATAGCATGACAAGAGCATCAAAGTCCTCATCGAACTCATGTTCAACATGTTCATCTTCTCAACCCCAAATACAACAAACATGCATATGAGGTAAGTACAAATGTACTTAGCAAGAAACAGAAGCTATTGCATTAATTAGATTTCACAAAGAAGGATTTACATAATTATCAAGTTATCTTTATTTTAGCGACTCTATTCTAAAGTTCACTTCATGCTCATCAACATGTTGTGACTAAACATTTCTAACTTAACACAAATTTGTTACACTGGCACTCAAGAGCACTACGCATGGTGCTACCCACCACGAGGTATCGTTTGCAACCTATTAATGGATCACACCAATAGCCACGGGTTAAGACCCGATAGTGTACACGTTCGGCAAAGTCCCCCTACCATTTAGCCGTTTATAGGTCAGCAGAGTTATTCACTTTATCTGACCGCCCACACATCGCGATATGGACAAGTGCCTTACCAAAAATGTTATGACGTTTAGTCTACACATTTATGTAAATTATTAATCATTAACTAGCCACCTAAGTGTTTTCAAGGTAGGAGCTCACTTAACAACTCGATCTACTCCCTCGCTTAGACTCTGGACATAACACCCTGGGCACATACACAGACATTGATGAATACTAATTCATCAAAGCACAAGCCATTCATACCCTTCGACGGTCCCGAACTTCAACTCTATGGAAGAGTACATCCGCTGCCGGAACTAAACGCATCGGAAGCTTAATCGAGGCTTATTCATGTTCATTTAATATTATTAGGTCAAGAATAACATTTAAAACTAGACTCGGGGCTCAAAACCGATCAAACACAAAAAAAAGCACAAGCGATGCGCCAAGATCGCTTCGATCGCGCCAAGATCGCTTCGAGTCTCTCAAGATCGGCATCGGCAGCTGCGGCGATCGCTTCAGCCATGCCAAGATCGATTCAAGATTCTTTGCGCCCAAGACTGGATTCTTGTGCGGATGGATTCTTGTGAGCCTGCACCAAGCCTCTGAATGTAAAATCGAACTTCCTGTCTATCCAGTGCGCCCTCACTGGATCTGGTGCACCTGCACCATGTCTTTGAATGTAAAAACGGACTTCCTGCTCTTCCAGTGCGCCCGCACCAAACGCAACAAACCCCAAAAACTTAGTTTTTCTACACTTTATCGAATCCCTACCACTTCCAAACATGTTATTCAACCATATACTCATCAAACAGCAGAAAAGTGCCACTTCAACAACATATAGCATCATATACTATCAAGGTAAAACTTATACATGAAATTTCATATTACTTCCAACACCAAGCCTTAACTCTACCAAACCATAATCAAAGCAATAGAAAAGATTTTTCTTACTTGATCAAAACACAAAACCAAAGCAACTTGCAGAAAATCTGCAGCAAGACCTTCAACTCCAACAAAAACCTATTTAATCCACAACCAATTCAATAACTAGTTAGGATCAAGGTTTCTAACTATAAGGAACTATGAATTACACCCTTTCATCAACCCAAACATGATCAACATGAAGAAAACCATATTTAGGGCCATATTCGTACCTTGATAAAACTCCCAACTTTTAGTATCAGCACGATCCTTGCGCTCTCACGATTTTGTTGCTCTACTTGTATCTGAAAACGATCAAAGACTCACTTAGAACGTTGAAGGAGAAATCTTGCTCTTTTCTTTTGCTCTCAATTTGCAGGAAAATGTATTCAAAATTCTGACAAATTCTTTACATGATGGGGGGTTATTTCTCCAAAAATAACTCTCATCCTCTTAATTCCCTTTAACTCCCTTAATTAATTTTTTAATCACAGTTTAGTCCCCAACTATATATATAATTATACTTTCTTTATTCCACAAAAAGAATGAATCTAACATTTCGTTTTATCAAAATGACACGTCTGCTCTTTCCCGAAAATCGAAATACAATGCTATTCAAAGAAAAATAAATGTCAATATCAGTGACGTTTCTATCCTTTAAAGGGTCACATATACATCATACTATATGGATTGGCGGGTTGTCTAGCCCATCTGTTTTTCACATGTTGTTCAGTATATTAACAGTTAGCTCACTGATAATAATCTATGTGGGTTAATCTGCCATCGATGAACTGAATGAATTAAGAGACAATTTTGTCCCCAGTACATGACATAGTGGTAATAGGTTTGAGTGTCATAAAACGGCAGCTGAATCTGTAGCTCAAGTGTGGAGATTCGAACCCTGTAAATGGATGAATTCTTTCAATTGTTTTATATAATGACAAGCACATAACTCTGGACCACTAGGTTACCTGATTAAAATATCCATTTATTCCATAGAACGGGGAGAACGGAGACCCTTGTGATTAGGGAAGTAAGAGAGAATTCTTTATTTTATTGTCTGTCACTAACTAGGATGTTTGGTCATAGATGTTGGGTTTTGTTATTTTGGATAAGTTTGTGTTAATAATTGATTTTAAAAATCTTATGTAACAATGCTATGAATGAGTCCAATACAAGTAATTTGTTAAATCATTATTTGACCTTATTTACTATGGGAAATTAGGGATAAGGACACAATCTGGAATATTTTTAAGTAACATGACAGCTACATATTTTTTATAGGGAGAAGGACAACTGCATAATTTTATAGCGAGAATGACAAATAAAGTGAATCCAGAAAATCGATAAATCTCAGGTGAATCCAGAAATCGTTGAATTTACGATAATGAATTTTGATGAATCTGAAAATCGGTGAATTTAAACAATGAATTTTGAAAATTAGTGAATTTTTAGCGATGAATTTAAGCAGTGAATTTGAACAGAAGTGAATTTAGGCAGGTGAATAAATAGTTTTGTCCTTTATGCAAAAGTTTCAAAAGACTGTCCTTCTACTCAATTGATGAAATATTTATGTCATTCTCCCTCATTCCCCCTATTTACTAAAGTTTCAATTATACTTCCTATGAAGGAATAGCTAGCACCGACGTGTTGAGTTATAAAGGCGATTGTTAACAACAAACTCATACTATAACGACAGATTTATCTTTATTTAATTCTTAACAACAAACTTGAATTATGTGGTCACCAATGTTACATTTGTTTTCACACAGAAAACAAGACAATAAATCATTAAGATGACATCCAACCAGAATGATTTTGACACCAATTTACTACTATATAGTGGTACTAATAATAAAATAATATATAGTACATCTGTGGAAATTATTTATTACTTCGGGAAAAGTATGTGTCCTCTTTTTCATATATAGCCTTGCTGGCGTGGGCAAATATAGTTTGAGGCCACAACTTGAAACAACTCATAATGTCCCCCAAAATTATTAGGGAAAAAAAACAAAGAATGTGAATACAAATATATAATACTGCTCTAATTAATTATTAAAAGTACGTAAAGTTACCAATCCAATATTTAAATCGTAAACTCATATGTTAGAGATATTAAAACATGTTCTCCTCTAATGATCAGCGCAAACTATTTGCTTATTTCTTAGTTTAATTAGCAAGTTCTATATACACAAACACTTTTTTAGTTACTACATTTGTGAAGAAAAATGGTGGATGCCAGTTATTTTTTATTTTATTACAATATTTTATTTATAAAATTTAGAAATTATAAACTGTATTCTACATCTATGGTATAAAGTACATTGTTTGATAGTTTTGTTCCGTTTTCGTTTAGAAGATTGTGTTCTTCATAGAAGAATTGATTTTGGGCTACAATTTATGTGGGTAAGGTTTTCTTAGATTCGCAATCATTGTATTTTTGGGAATAGAACTTACTGAAAATAAGGTAAGAAGATTTACTCAAAAGACTAGTTTTAATTTCTTTTAATGTTTTTAAGTAATCTGTCTTTTGAAATTATGCACGTAAATTGTTAGATTAAAACTACTATGTGTGTATGTGCCGGGTATTTGTAAAGCTAAAATGCGATCTAGAGATTTTGTCAGGTGTGTCGCTGCGGGCCTGTATGCCTCTGTGATATGACTTCAGGTTAGTTTTTGAGTCTATAAAGTATGTTACGTTAAATCAATATATATATATATATTCTGGTAGGTATTCTGCAAATTGTTTCGTGCTTATGCTACATAGATTGAAGATAGAGTTCGGAAGTAGTGGTGATCATTGAACATTTATGTGCTAATTTTGGTTGTTAGAAAAATGTAAAACGAACCTGCCTTAACTGCTACTATGTGTACATGATGATGGTTATTCTGGGTTAGGTCCTAGATAAAAAAACACAATCATGTATTGTTCGAGTACCTTAGAGGGTATCTGCTTTGTTGCACCATGGCATCCTGATAGGGTTTCAACACAACGTTATACCCTTAAATACTCGGTTGAACATCTTTCCTATGTATGCGTTGACTCACTTACGTCATACATAGGTTACAATACATGTTTTACATAATCTCTATTTTGTTAATAAGATACATGTAATTCTGAATGTGGACTAGAATATAGGGTGAGTAGGTGAACACACAAGGTGTAAGACTATGTTTTGTGCATTTTAAGTTATCTTTGAAGTACTTTGCTAATTGCAATATATAATTGGTCCTTTAAATAATTTTTAAAACTCGGTAAGAAGATTTATGTCACCTCTCTCTGCGTTATTACAAACATGAATATTTCTATTTGATTTTTTACTTTTACTGAGTTTATGCATGAGCTCATCATTCATTTTGGAATAAGAAGATAAGCATGTACAAGATGGTGATGGTGGTGAGTTTGATGAAGAAGTTTAGAAAGAAATAACGTAGTTTATTTACGTTTAGCCAATTATTTTATTTTAGGAAACGATCATTTTATTGATAAATAGAGAGTGAAAATCCACAAATTACAAACTCAAAAGCTTAAAAGGGAAAAAACATTTTTAAACAGTATCTAAATTCCAAGCTAGTCTCAGGTTGCGAACGCGAGACTCCGACTTCGAGAGCATCATATGTAAGGGGGGATGAGTTTCAGTAGTTCCATGATGAATTGAATTTCTCCAGAACCAAATGTTGTAGAGCAAATCTCTGAATTGATAGGACCACTTCTTATGATGGCCATGGGTCATTAAAGAATTTCGAATCCATGTTTGGGGTGTTGTTGATGAGAAAAACACGTTCCACTGTTGTCTAGGTACCAGAGATCTCCAAAGCTTTTGTGAGAATCTACAGTCCCTAAGAGCATGAAGACAGGTTTCATCATCAGAGTTGCAGAGTCTACACCTTGCCGCAGGGGAGACATGTCTTCTGAAAAGATGGGACATGGTGGGCAGGGCATTTTGTGCAGCTTGCCAAGTCAAAAAGTTCAAGCGAGCAGGGCCTTTGAATTACCATAATTTCTCCCAAAAGTGATCTAGGCGGATTATTAGTTGAGGGAGTAAGGAATGAGTAACCATCAGCTACAGAATATTGATTATTAGTTGAATTTTTCCAGATAATAGTATCACTTGTCACTCCAAACCCATCATTTAGAGCTGAAGCCGCAAGACATATGCTCTTCCAGACAGGGGAGCTGGTTGGCTTAGGAGGCTCAAAAGGACTCCCATATTTCTGGATCAGGACTCTGACCCATAAAGACTAGTCATCAGTAAGTGTTTGCCAAACCAGCTTTCCAAGAAGAGCAAGATTCATATTATTCAGGTTCTTGAAACCCAAACCACCATAATTTTTTGGCTGACAAAGAACATCCCATGATAAAGTGTGTAGCTTGCGTGCTCTATCCTCTTCACCCCAGAAAAACCGCCTACAAATTTTTTCCATTTCTTCCATACAAGATTTAGGGGAGTTTGAGGGATTGCATGGCATAAAAGGGGTGGGTACCAAGGGAGCTTTTAATAAGAATCATCCTACCTGCTCTAGAAAGACTTTTGGTCTTCCAGTTTGCCAATTTTTTACGCATCTTGTCCATTATAAAGTTAAAGCTATTTTTGGTAACTCGAGAGTGGAGGAGTGGCATACCCAAATAGAGTCCCATATTATCTGTATGTTGCATACCAAGCTGCTGCTGAATTTGAATTTTAGTAAGATGGGTGATTTTCTTGGAGGTATGAAATTTGGACTTGTTAGTACTCAAACGGTGTCCAGAAAAATCACAAAAATCATCCAAGACCTGTTTGATGACCACAACCTGTTCCACAGAGGCTTTCCCAAAGAGAACCAAGTCGTCTACAAAGAAAACATGGGAGATGGGTGGGGAGTACTGCTAACTTTAACCGGTTTCCAAGCTCCATCATTAACCGATTTGTCAATTTGCTGGCTAAGATATTCCATACACAAATCAAACAAATAAGGAGCCAATGGGTCTCCTTGTCTGAGTCCTCTTTCGGGTTGAATGGGACTCAAAACATTTCCATTCCACAACACCCTGAGCTTGGACGTTCGAAGCGTGAACATAAGTAGATCCACCATTTTTCAGAGAGAAGCCAACCTCAGTTAAGATCTTCTCCAAAAACTTCCAGTCAACTCTGTCGTATTCTTTCTCCAGGTCAACTTTTAGCATCATGTCTCCTTTCTTACCATTTTTTTGCTTGAAATAGCGAATCACTTCTTGAGCAATGATGATATTGCCAATGCTGCCTCTTCCTGGTATAAAGGCTGATTGCGAATGGCTGATAAGTTTTCCAATTACCAGTTGAAACCGATTGGCTATCACCTTTGAAATGACCTTTACACATACATTAGTCATGGCAATATGCCTAAATAGGGAGACCTTTTCAGGGTGGTTTATTTTGGGGATCAAGGATATAATTGTCTAATTAAGTCTAGCATCAAATTTTCCTTCTTTAAAGGCATTAACAACAAAAGGGATAATTGTCTTACAGATTATGGGCCAGCACTTTTTGTAGAAGTCAGCAGGGATGCCATCCGGACCTAGAGCTTTAAAGTCGCCCATATCAAATAAAGCATCTTCAATCTCTTGTTCGCAGACTCTTCTGTTCAATAGGGTAACATCAGAGTCATCCAATTTGGGCCGATGAAGATTCGGCCAAGGGTCATCATTAGAAGATTCAGATTTATATAGCTGAGCATAAAAATTTCGCTCCATTTCTTCCAGCTGAGTTGTGTCATAAATCCAATCACCTTGGTCATTTTTGAGGCAATTTATGGTTTTCCTCTATTTCTTTCTAATTGCAGGAAGGTGGTAGAAGTGAGAGTTTCTTTCACCTTCAACAAACCACTTGAGTTGCGATCTCTGATGCCAATAAATCTCCTCTTGAATCAGAATATCATCCAGGTCCTTATTAAGCTGGTTATGGAGTTGGGACAAAAAGTGAGAGGATGCAGTCTCCAGGCTACGTTCCACCCCTTGCATTCTAGTCAGGCAACTCCTTTTTCTATGAAATATATGACCAAAGACTTGCTTGTTCCAGATAGTCGCTGATTTAGCAAATTTTCGGGTCATATTAAACATATTGAGTTTGTCATCCCATGTGTCTGTAACAAAGTCTCAAAATTGTTGTGTTCCATCCAAGGCCTTTGGAAAAAGAAGGGCTGAGCACTTATTCTCTTTAAAATCTCTAATTCGGTACCAGGGGCGGATCTACGTTTAACTAAAGGGGGTCCACGGACCTCGTTAAAGATAAAAATACTCTACATTTTACCTATAGAAAAATATTCGGACCCGGTGAAAAAAAATTATTTAGTGTGTTAAATATTTATGGACCCCGCTGAAAACACATTCTGGGTCCGCCGGTACTAAGAAGGATAGGGTTATGGTCTGAGTGTTCCCTAGGTAGATGTTTAATAGGGGCATACTCAAACTTCTCCATCCAAGCATGTTACCCCAGCCCTGATCCAATCTTTGCCGAATCCGTTGGTTTCCATGAAAGGACCCGACACAGGTGAATCTAGGCCCCTGAAAAGGAATTTCCAAGAGCTCACATAATTGTAGCATATTCCAAAGCTTTACTCTGTTGTAGCCTCCAACACTTCTTCCCCCTGTTTATCTCGTTGAAAAAGAACTTGGTTAAAGTCCCCCAATAAACATCCTGGCCTCGAGAACACAGTGTGAAGCCGGCGAAGGTAATCTAGAAAATCGTTTCTGGCATTGGGAATCGGGGATGCGTATAACAAAGTTAAGATCCAATCAATCTCATTATCCTTTAACACGGCCATGGATAAAGACTGATTTGAGTACGATATATATTGCATAGGAGTATTCTTATTTACCCAGAAGCACTACAGACCTCCTGCAAAACCTCTGGCTTCCACTACAAACAGATCCGTGAAATAGGTTTTGTTAAGGATCGCTTCGGCTCTAATGCTTGAACACCTAGTTTCCATCAAATATAGATCATTAGGTTTGTGGTCCTGAAGAATGGATTTTAAATGTTGAAAGAAGCTACTGGACTTGGCTCCTCTGCAATTCCAAGATAAAATCTTCATAAAATTATGTAGAGGGATGGGAATTTACCACCTCCACCTCATAAAGAGGATTCAGACCTAGGCTGGTCATTGCATCATCACCACTGCTGCGATTTTTAAGAGTATCAAGGGGGAAGGTCTTATCAGAAAGTTCGTGTAGTTGGGACGCAACAGCAGGAACAACCCAGTTAAGAATTTTGATTTGGCCATGCTGAACAGAGGCAGCAGCTCCCTGATCGGTATCAATTGAAAGGTTAGAGAGAGCCAATCTTGTTGTGTTTTTTTGTTTGGAAGTGTCCGATCTTTTCATGTGTTGCCCTTGGATTCCTAACTCAGACCTCTGATCTTTATCTTTCCCCGCATCAGAGCTTTTCTGGGTCGATCTGTTTCCTCCCTTGGAAGATTTCACTCTTTGATTGCTGGTCTTAATCCCTTTGGAAAGTTGCTTTTCTTTGGCATTTGGGCGATGGGAAGACGGTTTGTGACTTTCCCTAGTCATTGCGTTACCTCCATGTAATCCTACTTGCATCACAGAATCTCTCAAATCCTTGACTACACTAGAAATACTAGCCAATTGTTTCTTTAATATTGTATTCTTTCAATAAGATCTATGTGTCAAGCTAGTTTCACTAGTTCTTTCTTCCATACATGTTGGTCGATCATTTGGGATTTGTAATTAATTTTTAGTTATTTATGATTTAATTTAACAATAATGATGTTCTGTTGAGTTGTATTTTTATAGAGGGGCCCAAGGATGTGTTCTCCCGGGTGTGAGCATGTTTATATTTTTCCGCGTATACTCTGATATGACTTCAGGCCTACATAGATTTTTGATATTACTCTAAATCACACGTCGAACGTTCCATTTCTGCTGTAAAAATTGGTATTGGAATATGGGGTGTTACATGCCTGAATTATACATTTATCCCTATGAATATAATTTATAAGGTGAATACATCATAGAATATAACAATGATTAGAATAACAAAAAAAAAAAAAAAAAGTAAAGCAAAAAAGCAATCAAGCCACTTGGTTACTTCAAATTTGTATACAAGTATAGTTTTGAGCAAACAAAATTTATAACTTGTTTTTCGAGTGAAAATGACAAGATACTCAATAAGGTTTATTGCGTTTTATGCAGGTATACACCTCGAATTAATTGACAGCAAAAACTGGTAAATGTGACAATGAGATTTAATTTATAATCAAACAATAATAACAACAACAGTTATAAGAAGTGAGTAAATAGTGCGACAAAACTCATTTTTCATTAATATAGTAATAGATTTAGAGTTAAGCTAATTATGGTTATACTAACTTTTTAGACTGTACTACCTCTATACCAAAATATAAGTCTATTTAGATAACAATAAGCATTAATTACATTTTTCCCATTTTACCATTCATTTATTATATACTCAATCACTTTTTATTATTTGCATTAATAACTGTCAAAGGTCATTTTAGTCTTTTTCATTAAAATTAATGACACATAACCAATTTAATCAGTTTTCTTAATCTGTGTGAAAAACTCAAACGGATTTACATTTTGGGACGGAGATAGTACAACATATATAATTATTGAGATAAGTCGGTAACTTTTTTGGTAATTTGATACGGGTAATTCTGATGCAAATCATTGAACTCAGCCGTCGGATGTATAAGACAAATTTTTTTTTGGTATTATACACACGTGACACAAATTCGACGACTGAATCCAATGATGACTCCCTGCATCAGAATCACCCATCTGATACCTACCAAACTATGCATGCATTTCAACGCAAAGTAGTGTTTTTTTAAATTATGGTCCACACATCTCTATTAAAAATTAATGTTCTTGATTAACCACACGTACTACTAAAACATTCCGACTCTCAAATATTTGATTAATTATTAGGACTTTCATGCTTATATAATATATCAAAAGATATTCTGAAAAGTTTTGATCAATATATTATATATATCTTCGTAGAAAAGATATTAATGGTGTATTATATTCCTCAAACTGTTATTTTTTAATACTGTTAGATTTTGTATAAAAAGTCGCGTTAGATTTTGGTTTTTTTTTGGATTTCCGTGATATAGGCGAAAGACCAAGAAAAACAAACCAACCACTCAATGAACGTTGCAAGAGGCAACTCGCTTCCAATCGTAATCACACCAACCTTACCTTGTCCGGGATGTTTTTTTGAAACATCCCAATGATCAAAAAGGAATAAATTGAACACGTGGGTTGGGAAGAGAATATGCCGATCGGGTCAATTTGAATTTGCTTTCTTTAAGCAAGAGCCAAAAACGGAAATCTCGTTTGAAACGGTTTAGATAATACAGAAGATCAAGAAAAGCAACTTAATTTATATAAAGATCACCAAATTATAATAATTCAATGGTATAAATCCAAAAGATGTAACATCGAATGAATACCACCCCCGATGTAAGGTAAACAATGAGTAATCCGAATATGATTGACGGAAACATACTCACGCAAAGCGGAAGCAAGCTTTGCAAACCAACATCTAGTGCCTGTTCAATCCATACAACGATTTACGATCTTGCACACCACAATAACGTTATGGATATCCATCTCGGTGAATCTCCCACTGTTTAACCGCCGCAACATCGAGGAATGTGCGAACAGAACCATCTTCACAGGCGGGCGAACGCCTCGGTATAATCAATACCTTCCTAACTCGATGATGCCCAAACGCCACCAATCGTGCTTTCAACCATTTGCAAAACTCCATGCTCATCATATTTCTCAAGATACACCCATTTACTTCCCAATGCCTTCTTCCCGGAGGAAGAGGTGTAACTCCCATGTACCCCTGGTTTTCCAAAGCCTGAATTTTTTCGCCATGGCCCGACGCCAACCTCATGTTTGAGGATTCCTAATCGTAATGGCTGCAAGATACTTCATGTGCTTATCGTAAAACCGATCATAACTAATAAAACAACACCTAAAATTGACATCTCGGGATACAAAAATTTCCTCAATGTAACAATGAACACACACACTTACGACTACTGTGGCAAATTTATGTGAGGACGATGGTCGTGGGCATAACACAAACACCCCAAAATTCTAAGCATCGATAAATCCGGTTCTTTGTGAAATGAAGTCTCATAAGGTGTTTTGTAGTTCAAAATACTTGACGGGGTTCGGTTAATTATAGGCGGGCCGCCATAACACGCTCTCCCTGTAACTTAAGGGGTAAATGACCATCAAACCTAAGGGCTCGCTCAGGCAACATTTAGGATGTGTTGATGCTTACGTTCTACTCTTCCATTTCTCAAGTGACCAACACATATGAAGTTTCAAAAATTATACCTTCTTTACGAAAATAAGGAAGCAAAGGCCTAAACTCCGTCCCATTGTCACTACGAACTCGTTTAATCGTGAACCTCAAACTGAGAAATCAAAGCGACAAAATCCGGGAAAAACGGTTTCAACCTCCATTTTATTTAACAATAAATAAATCCAAACCCGCGAGAGTAGTCATCCACAATAGTTAAAAATAAGTAGCACCACATGTATGGAGGGAACACTATAGGACCCCATAAATCGCAATGTATCAACTCAAGAATACGTACTAGCTTTAGTTTCATTAATTGGAAAAGGTTCACGGGCTGGTTTTGCCCGAAACAAATATCACATCCATCTTTATTTAAAGGTTGGGAAATAGAAATATTAGGCACCGCCGAAGTACCTTTTGATGGGTGGCCCAAACGCCGGTGCCACAAATCCATCATCCACCATCAATCGCTAGAACCCGAACCTCTGGAACTCCCAAGAACGAAAAAGTCCATCCACACGCTTCACCCAATCCAATCTGTCTCGTCACTCGGTCCCGTATAACACATAAACGAAAGCAAATGATCTGCATAACACAACGATGTTCATCCAAGAATTGAGAGGCCGAAAGCAAGTTACAAGTTAATTTCGTACATATAAAACATTCATAAGCCGTAAATTTCCCGACAAGATAATAGTTCGGTATGGGTTGCAAAAGACGAAGTCCCGTCCGGCAAGCCAATGGGACATTGAACAATTTCTCGAGGATCAACAAGCCACTAAAAATCTCATCACGTGGTGAGTTGCTCACGTGTCAATAATCCATGCAGAGCTACCTCCGTCAAGCAATCATGTTGTTTTGGAAGGCTTAATAGGTCCAAGATTCCCCCGCCATCGTGCGGTGTAATATTGACCAAACCGGATTGGTCTAAATTGCTTGTTTGAGCGGGCGGTGGGTTGAGTCGAGCTTCCATCGAACCACTCAAGATAATTCTGGTCACCAACGGTGTGAGGGGCTATAGCTTGCTCTCTCTTCCCCGTCCATCTCCACCGTCGGTCACCGCCATAATTGCCGTCGTGTCACAAAAATAACACTCACACCTGGTCGCGGGACGATTCAGGGAAATTGAACCGTCCAAAATAAAATTCCACCGTTCAGATTGTAAAAGGTAAATATAAGAATTATTCCTCCAAATTTTCGTCACGATCGAGTCCGTTCGATGTCCGATCGTTGTCGGAAAAACTCTCTTGAAAGCGAGAAAAATACCCGGTAATTCGGTTCGGTCGTGGGGACGATTATGCGAAATTGAACCGTCCAAAAAAATTCCACCGTTCCGATTGTAGGAGAAGGTGAAACGAACAATCTGTCAAATTTTCATCACGATCGGATCCGTTTCGATATCCGATCGTCGGTGAAAATGTCTGCAAAGCAAGAAAAATTGCCAATGAATTCGATTCGGTCGTGGACGATTAGACTAAAATTGAACCGTCAAACAAAATTTCCACCGTTCAGATTGTAGGAGAAGATGAAACGAACAATCTGTCAAAATTTCATCACGATCGGAATCCCGTTTGATTTAAAAACCTCTTTTGAAACTTAGATTTACAGAAGATCAAGAGCAACTTAATTTATATAAAGATCACCAAATTATAATAATTCAATGGTATAAATCAAAGATGTAATCCGATCAACATACACAATAACAAGTATATCAAAGTGCACAACACCTAAGCAATGTAACAATGAATAAGGGTATGTGAGCTTATGTGAGCCATGATACTTAAAAATAATTAAGCAATGCATGATGATCGAGTATAAAGCTCTCCATAAAATAAAATAAAAGTATAAAGCTCATATACAGTGATCAAATATCTTAGACATAGTTTTGACTAAGATACGAACACAATTCAGACATGATTAGTCAACGGAAAGACAAATGTCATTGCATCTTCATTGACAGTTATACTGTCAGATTAGTATGCTAGATTTCAGCTTTATAAGCTATTCAAAAACTTGTGCAATTATCTTTAGTTGATGTGTGAAAATTCGATTTCATAAATAAACGTTTTCTTATAAATAAATTTAGTGTACGTATAGACACTTCCTGCACGCTGAACTACTTAGACACTCAAACATAATTTCAAATATTCGTTTAAATGGTTTTATATACAACATTAATTCGAGTTTTCAACCTCTACCTAACAACTTTAGATCTAAAGCAATTAATTCATGACAAAAAAATCAACTTAAAACATGCATGAAATCATACAGGAGCTCAAAGTATGTCTTATTCAATTATTTCCGAATCTTCAAAGGACATAAAACTCATCTTTTAATCTTAGTTTATTTATTTACAACCCAAAAGACAGATATATATATATGGTAGTATTTCCAAGAGCAAAGAGACAAATTAGATACGGTGACTCAATTATTTATCCGGTATAACAGAATACTCCCTCCGTTCCTATTTAACAGTCACACTTGTATAAATGAAATCTTGATTTTGATTTTAACAACTTTAACAGTTAAATAGAGAGAGTAAAATATTTTTATTTTATTTCTTATTTAGGCAATTTCCCGTTCACACAAGTGACATGAGTGGGTACATTGCCCTAATGGTATATATTAGGGTTTATCCTGGCTATCCGGTGGGAGACTAGGATTCGAATCCTGCTCGGGACGTCGTCTAAAATGGATGTGTGCGTCTTTCGTATCCGAACATGAAAAAAAAAGTGACACGAGTCTTCTAATCAGTGAGTAAATAATTGGACTGCGACTGACACATGAATAATTGTAGTACTATATCAAACTTTTTCTTTCTTTTAATTTTTAATTTTTAATTTTTAGGAATCGAACTCTCTTTTAAATGCATCATTTCCTATCTGCCTTTTCCCACTCACTTCCTTTCCCAGTTTACTTGTACGTCTTTTTAGTAGATCTAAATTGTAAGGTGGATTTAGACGATTGATCCGAAGAAGGATGAGAACTGGGTAATGACAATGGCGAAAACAATTCCTAAGAGGGTCTTTTTTGGATTACAAATCTCAATTGTATTACTCGTGGGTGGAAATCACACCTCTTCCAGGTTTTGTACTCGTTAAATTTAAACTGTTTTATTGAAATTATCTGGCTTTATTCTTGATTCTTGAAATTGCAAGTTTTTGCACTCAAAAAAGATTGAAACTTTAAAGAGGGTTTTGATGATTTGATCCCCTGCTATAGAGAAAGAAACAGTTGAGAGAGAGAGAGAGATAATATGAAATTGGGAAATAATGATTCTGCTTTTTTGAAATGGCAAATGCTACATGGTTTAGTTATGAGACGTATGCTTTTTGGAGCATTTGCTTTTGGCTCTGCATTTCTACTTGTTTCAATTATTCAAATGGGCTATCATTTTGAGCAAACAGAGCAAATTATGTGGAAATTTGAGAAATGCCCTTTGAATTTTGAGAATTGCACTGAATTTTCGAATCATGGGATTCCTATATTAAGGGGAATCAAACTGTTTGGCCAAGAGAGCCATTGTATGGTTCAGACTATCTTTCAACAGCTGATTGATAACAATATGTTGAATTCTAATGCCAATGTATTGTCTGTGGGAGAAGGATCAATGTCTGCTATGTTGGCTATGGGAGAATTGGGATTCACGAGCGCGTACAACGTCGATTTCTACCCGTTTTTCTCTTTTCTAAGAGGCAACTTTGCGTGTGAGCTTAACTTTTCTGATGGCTATTTTGAGTTTGTGTTTTCAAGAGCTGTTGATAAGGTATCAATGCCAGCTCATCTTGTGCTTGAAATCGAGCGTGTTCTTCGTCCAGGGGGGATTGGTGTTATGCTTATCGGTACCTGGGATCTTTTACCAGGAAATTTGATTAGTTCAATTGATGCAGTTTCATCATACCTGAAAAGCTCTCACGTCATTGACATTTGTGTTGTTGGCTCATATGCACTCGTGGTGTTTGAGAAAAAGTCCCAAAGAGTCATTTCATTTGATCAGTATCAGCTTCCAGAGAACTGTCCAGCAATTACTAATAACAAACCGTTCTCCAAATACATCGAGCCTTTAGGCGATGAAAGAGAAATGACAAGATTCAATAGGGATGTTTCTTATTTGCCAAAATATATGAATATCACGTCCCGGAACAAGTTAATTTACATTAATATCGGTGTAGAGGAATCCACCGACATGTCTGTTTCCAACCTTGTCCAGCCTTATAGATCCATCCATTCAAGAAATTTCAACATTTTTTTAATAGACCATGATATTTCTATGCTGTCTTCACACGTGAAAAACCCCGGGATCGTATTCATTTACTATCCTGGACTATCTGAGGACAGTGTTGTTGTTCCAGAAGCTGAATCTGATGAGGGTATGGACGGTGAGGATTTCGACTTTGATTTCATTCATTGGTTCAAAGAAACTGTAAGTGAAAATGATTTCGTGGTTTTGAGAATCAATGCTAAAAGAGTGAGTTACGATATTCTGGGGGATTTGTTCAAAAGCGGAGCAATCTGTTACGTGGATGAAGTTTTCTTTAACTGCCCGGATATTCGTACCTGCAAAGGTGCCATGTGTGGAGATTGTATAAGCCTTCTCAAGAATCTTCGGGACACCGGTGTCTTTGCTCATCAGTGGTTGGGTGACTAATTAAAGGGGAAATTCTTACGCGCAGTGCAGACTCTGTATTGCACTGATACCGTCGTTGGATTGATGTCACGTGTGTGAAAAGACAACGGTTGTACAGATGCATCGAGACGTACTTGCGCAAGATCGAATTTTTCGTGTATGGTTTGCTTTATGTTGAAATAAATAAAGGAGAGTTTTGTAGATGTAACATAATATGTCTACTACTCTCATTTGTGAAAGAATTGTGTGTATTTCTGTTTCTGTGATTGTATCCTTTCTGGTTGTTATTTGATATCTTTGTTAAATACTTGTATGTTCAAGGGTGTAATTTAACAGCAACCATAATTGATTATTATTATTATTACTGTTTTTCTTATTCTGTTATTGTATATATTTTTAAATTTGTACCGTAAACTGTAGATTTTCAGTACACAAAACTCAACAATAATTGAAAGGAAAAAAAAAAATGTTTAAAGCATTATTCCAAGAAGCACTGTCTGGAAAAAGGCAAAGTGAGCTGGCTAAAATAATTGAGTAATTTAACAGATTAGGCATATATGCTTTTATGTAGGTGTGATATCTTGAGAAAACTGTCAGCATTTCACACATGACTCTCCAACAACCATTTTCCAAACTAAAACAGCAGTATATGTGCATTGTATCTCTTAATTTGAGCCTATTATGTTGAAATCAATTGTGTTTAACGTGTAAATTATCTAAGAACTTTAACAAAATAATTTAATATGGTATTAATGTCAAAAACCCGTGCTTTGCCATGTTCATTGAGGCACAGCGCGAGAGGGTTTTGTTAAAATATGTTGATGTGCACATAAATAAAAGGGGAACTTATTGGTTGGTCTCTCCACATGCACCGAAGTGACCCGTGGATTGATTTGAGCCACACAGTTTACATCCTGGATGTAATTTGGTGGTTCCGATAATTTCACAGGTCACTTCAATATAAATTCCCTCACCGTCCAATAACTTTCTAATAAAAGTGAGGGACCTGTGCCTAATATGTTTGGGCTTTGGATTATCATGTTTAACTAACAAGCAAACACAAGCTTATACGAGGCGACTCAGAATTCTCTTTACAAACGGCTTATGCTCAATAACACCCCTAGAAGCACCGATGCAGAATCAAACATGGGATCTTGTTCTGTTAGGTGTGATGCCCGAAAGACAATTTTGTAATTGTTTTATGGGGGAATGAGGGAGAAGGACAAAAATATTTCATCAATTGAGTAGAAGGACGCTTTTTTGCTTTGCGACAAAACTATTTATTTATTAAATTCACTGTCAAATTCACTGTGTTAAATTCATTATTTAAATTATTTGTGAAATTCGTAAATTCACTAATTTTCAAAATTCATCGTTAAATTCACTAATTTTCGATTCATCGTCGAAATTCACCGTCAAAATTCAATGATTTGGGATTCATTTGGGAGATTCACCGATTTTCGGGATTCATTGTTTGTCTTCTCGCATTATAAAATTATGCAATTGTCTTCTCCCTATAAAAAATATGTAGTTGTCTATTCTTAAAAATATTTGATTGTGTCTTATCCCTAATTTTCCATTGTTTTATTTAATAAATGAAATGATATTATTATTCATATTTATTATTCTCATATTCACCGATGTGACAATAAGTATTTTTACACTACTGTAAAACCCTAAAGTATATCGTTTATGTAATCACTTAACTTAGTGTATGAGATATACACGGGAGGATTGAGTTAGTGAAGATGTACTTAAAATACAATTAGCCCGTAGTGAAGTTAATCGAGAGTATCGGTCTCTCCTTTAACGTGCTATTAATGCGCCTGAGAGAAAACAATAGTGTGATTGTCTTATCCGGACTTTCGGTTAAGAGAACCTAGTGGGGCATTTATATATGATAGATATATCATATAAGTCGACCGATTTGATTAAAGTTCACGATATAATTCCGTAATCGAGAAGTCTTATCGAATCAATGGATGATCATATTTATGGATATATCTTAATCTCGAGGTGATCACAATGATCGCTTGAATCGGTATGAGGTTTGACTTGGACGGTTAAGGATTACTGCGAGTCGTGATCCGAATTACCCCATCTTGGCATTTATCTTTGGATTGAGTGAGTAGTCGTGTTATCACAGATACGTAATCCATTCCTTCCATTTATGGAAGTAGATAGACGATTCCTCATTTGTTGATCCTAGAAACTAATCGATCGCGAGTTCATATTACATCGATTAGCTACCAGTGAGTTGTATGAATTAATTGATCACTAGGGGTTAATGGTAAATAAGGATAAGAGGTTCGAAAATGGTTAACGGTAACTTCCCGATTTAGAATGAGCGATGCATGGAGGATTAATCCATATGTAATGATTATATCAATGGACGCTTATTATCATTCTCGTGAGGAGATAAATATAATCTCATAATCGGAGGAGTGCGATCACGGGATTATGGTGGCATATTCTCGTGATTGATTTATCGAATATAATTATTCATTTCGTAAGATAATTATTTATTTGATTTATCGGAGTCACTGATTATTAGTCCATGGCCCCCGACGCGTGCTTCAAATATATAAGATAGCTATTCTCGGACGTCGAATCCTAATAATATTAATTTAGTTCTTGTTGGACTTTATTAAAACGATATGTGAATTAATTGTTTAGTGGACTATTAAATTAGTTTGGGCTAAATAATTAAATATGTGGAAAATACATTTTCCATAATCTTGCCCAATTATTGTGTAATAAGCAAAATTAATATTGATTTAGGTCAATAAGTGAAAATTTCGCCCCATGCTCTTATTTATGGAACAAGAAATTATTTTTTGTGTATTAATAAAACATAATGCGATATAAAATATTTATTTGATAAATATTTATGGAAAGAAATAAAGATAAATATTATTAGATTTGTTACAGAATATTATGAGATTATCTTTTATTTATTGGATTTATTTATTTGCAAAATAAAATCATTGGAGTTAAGTTTTTACTCTCCTATATAAAGAGAGTTCTCCTGCCTCTTTACACACACATGTAAAATTAGACTTCTCCTCAGAGAGAAGAAGAAAATTTTTGGCCAAGGGTTAAAGGGAAAATCTTGGAGGTTTTCCGGAAAGATATCGGAAGGATTCGAGGCGAGATTTCCTTCCACGGAAGTTTCTTGGATCATAATGCGACGGAAGATCGTGGTGCTCTTCACATCTTCGTTTGTTATTTCTATTGCGGCTCTTCTACTTGGATTTTGAGATCCAGAGATGATGTTCTACAACCCCTTGTAGATGTAGATCTAGTTATTTTATTACGTGTAATTTATAGATCTAGATCCTTAAATCGCTTCCTTTATGGATGGTATTACTTACGAGTGGTATCGATCGCTATGGTGATGATCTATATTTATACGTATAAAATATTATTAGATCTAGGAGCCAGAACATGTAGATTTTTTTGTCCCAAATTTTTTTAAAAAAGGGGCGAAAATTATGTTTTGATTATGAATGTCTTGGTTGAAAGATGGATTGGGGTTGGTATTGTTTAATCCGTAGATCTATTTTGTAGCTCTTTTGATTAGTATCAATTGAAAGATAGGCATGTAATTTATTTTATGTAAACGCGAAAAATTGTAAAAGGTAGTACCTATTGTATTTAATTTTGATCCGGGTTCGAGGCACGACGAAGATGATGTGTTGAAAATCGTGGTATTGAAGATCATCAACATGAAAAAAGCGGGAGGTGGCCGAATTGTTTAATTTAATTAGGTCTTGGTATTTTTTATTTTTTTTTTTGCGGCGGCAGCATTGTTTTTTCCTTAACTTGCATCACCAATTTTGGTTAACTTGCATATTGGTTTTGCCGACATAAAAATAAAAATAAAATCTAATTTTTTTTTTTTTTATGATAAGTTCTGCCGTGAAGATTTTTTTTTTTTTTTTTTGTTATAAAACAATTTGATAATATAGATATATTTTAAATATATTGGTATATTACTGGATCCTCTCCTAAATCGTTCGTGGTTAGAGTGCACAAGATCGAAGGTTTGAGATCAGGAAGTTTGAGATCAAGATTTCAAGACTTAGAATTTATTTATGTTTTCCTTAGAAAATAGGTTAGTCGAGTCAAACGATCCATCTCAGGTGTTTAAATTTTCCGCAATTTATTTTTTATGTGTTTGATCATAAAATAGATATAAAATCGAATCGCTTGTGCGTATACGATCATATCATAAATCCACTCCATGCATACATGTAGAATTTTAATTTTGGTAATTAAAATGCATGTATACAAACTCGCGTAATTAGTTGAAATTTAATTAAAGGGCTTAAGGTTAAAAGGGTGTTTGACCACAAATCTTGGGGATATAGTCTTTTTGTTCAGAAATTCACAGTAAATAATTTTTTGAAGCCTCTAAATCTTCGCGTTTTAGGTGTTTTTGAACCAAACTAAACCCTAATTGGGAAGAGGAACAATAGGATTTGAGGACCTTAAGATCGTGCACATTTGTGAAAAAAAATGGAGAAAATCGCGGTCAAAAAAACGGAAAAAAACACAGCCAAGAATTTGTTGAAAAAAGGCTATATAGCCAATTCTCCCTTTAATTAATACGTGGTAATTAATTAATTTAGTAACTAATTAAAGATCCGAGGACGGGTTATGAAATCGTTAAGCCTTTCGGTGTGTGTTCTCGGTGAACCGCCGTAAAAGCCCAAACGAGATCACGTTTTCGATTCGTAGTGTCTACGAGATTGAATGATGGTAAAAGAACAATAAATCTTGGATAAAAACGGTTCGCTTTATAGGTTGAGTGGTCAACGAAATGGGCTCGACCGACTTAACCCTCCTAGTGTGATGTATGCACGGGGTCCGGCAAGACTAAGCTACACCAATGAGCGGAGGGTGATTCCTTCTTATCTCAATGGGGCTCTCTTGACCCGACTTCGTCCGTCCGGATCATCACATATGTTCCAACGAATAGGACGGGTAGGCTTGCCTACGTTACCGACACCACCATTCGGAATCCTTGATTTGATGTGCTTTTATGTTAACATCAAAAAGACGTGGTTAGTTAACCCACCACCACTTCCAAAATATTGAGTGGGAGCGGGGGGCGGCTGACCAACCCACGGCCTCTACTATAGATACAAGTAAGTGAGAGAAGGGTGACGCTCGAGGCGCTTTGATTTCGTCCCCACAGGATGGTGTTCACCCTATCAACATTCATGGCTTGGTCTCCGAAAGGATAGGATTTCCGGTACTCGTCGGGTCACCGACCTATCTAAGACGGCACACTCGGGGCGCTCTAAGAGATCCGATATAGTAGGTCACACTCATAAAGGATATTCTTGATAATATCTAGGCTAAAAGGAAGGTAGTCAATGAATAAAGGATGTTCGATTCTCTGGGATGTTCGATTCTCACAAGTTATTCATTGATGAGATTGTCTCGATTTAACCGTTATCTCTTTGACTACCCTAAGCGCGGCATCGAGATGCTAGGTTAAAACCTTGGAATGGTATATAGTAGACTTAATTTTAGTTTACAATTCCTAAAATAAACTTATATAGTAGTGTTAAACTTGAATTAATATATGTCATTTTATTTACAAAGATGTCAAAGATTATATCCCTTACTAAATTGCTTAAAAATTAATAATTGACTAGTATTGACTTCGTTAAAAAGTGGAAAGTAACTAGGACGTTGAACTAGTTAATCGATAATGCAATTATTTTTCGAAAGAGATATTTTCTCTTAAGCCTTTTAAAAACCAGAGTGACATGTAGGTATGTCACTAGTGTCATTCGTGTCAAACGGGAGACAAACTTAGTTTGATCAAAGGTGATTTCGGACTTTGAAATTCTTCTAGTGAATTTTGAGTGTGTAGTGATTACACGAGTAATTTTCTAATTGAAAAATCGGAAAATCATGAAGTGTTACTAGTTGGACGATATTTGGAATCGATGAACTAGTGGGTGCTTTATGATTTGTTATTTTTCTAGAACATTAGAAAAGTGTAACTGACTACACACGTAGCCGTTCTAATTGAAAAACCGGAAAGTCATGGAATGTCGCTAGTTGGACGATATTTGGAATCGATGAACTAGTGGGAGTTCTATGATTTATTGTTTTTCTGGAAACATTGGAACTATGTACGAAAGATTTTCTAATCGAAAAAATCGGAAAATCATAAAAAATAAAGCATTGCTCGTTAGACGGTATTTGGAACCGATAAACTAGTGGGAGCTTTAATGTTATGATTTATTGTTTTTCTGGTATATTAGAAAATCCGAGAAGTCCCGACGAGCAACACTCAAAAGGGACATCCCACGGTTCAAGAGTAGTGTCTACTCGAACGAACCGCTGGTTCAAGACTGTTTCCATTCACGGAAAGTCAAGAATGGGAGAATATGTCTAAAAGTGTTAGTCATCTAAACTGAGAAAACTTTAAGGCTGAACCGAAAATTAATTAACTGAAAATCATAGGATAAGGACAGTGATTTTGGATCACCAACCTATGAATCCTTGGCGATTTTCTCGAGCTAAGTTCTTTGGAAGAACAAGGTAGCTTGCATTTAACGATTAAAGGAGTAAACAACGGGCAGTTAATTTTAGCTAGAATAGTGGGAGTGATATAAGGAAATGAATCTCGGATTCAATCCTTGGATATCGCGGAAAATTTATTTTCGGTTTAAGATTTGTTGGAACAAATGGATTTACCTTCTATTTGATAATTTGTTTGTCATATAAAAAGTGAATATACCATTTGTAGTACGAATCCAAGACTCGGACTTTTGTTTTATAAAGTCAAAACCACTTAGAACTGCTGAAATATGTATATAAAACACATCTTACGAACTGTTAAAAGCAATTGGTTTCTATATTTAGATAAACGCTTCTTCATATTCCATAGTTAGTGCATAGTCCCTAAAAGACTAGACCTGATGACTGGCTCAGGGTGATTCTTTTCTCCCAGTCTGGTTATATTGTCTCAAAGGTTCAATGACTAAGTTTCCTTTCAACCGGGAAAGGATAATGGTTATAAAGAAGTAACATAGCTTGTTCATGACGACCTTCGGGGTCTGATGAAAGATACAAGTTAGAAGGAGCTTCCGAGTAGTGACTTCTTGTCTGATAACTATTCAAACACTCCGGAAAGTTTATCCAAAATATTTTGAGGTTTCTCTGTTTTCAACAGAGATACAGTATTCTATACTCGGAATAGGCCATTCATAGTCCTCGAGACTGATGCTCAGCCTGCCTTATTGTGACAAGTTCTCACTAAGTGAGAAACCGTTAAAATTGCCTTATATAGTTTTAAATGTGCTACAATACACTGCTTAACTCAATAAAGATATTGGAAGCAAAATAACGGTTTACATTGAAATGTAAGACAAAGAAGTCTACCTACAATATGCTTTGGAATTTACGGATAAGGTGTGGATTCGGTTCACCCCACTTCCATAAATATAAGCATTTAGCACACGGTGCTTGAAGGTAAGACTGGGAATTTCGAGCATACGTTCGGTCAATGACCATTCGTGATATATCTTTTAACCAATTGTGTATAAAGGTTAGAAATAGGATTCTTGAAATCGGGAAGGGACAATTATACTGTTGCATCCTTTCTGATAGAGTCCATGAACAACAAAACCTTTAACCTTGAAGTACGTTTACTCAAGGTAGTTACTAACTGATTAAAATCAGACCACATCCAACATTGGTTGTTGGTGATAACACTAAATACTACTAAACTAGATCAGAATTTCGATCCACCCAGTAGGTATTGGGAGTATGGTTTATCTATTACCCATTACAGTTTCTGCGGACTTTGTAGTCTGAGGATCGATTGATGACCTATGGCTCTTTTGTGAGCAAAGATAGGATTCGATAATAGAGGTTGGTTTAATAGCCATAACCCGTGAATGGAGTTCGGGCACTCCACCTGTTTCATACTCTTGTAGAACCACCCGAGCGCCTCGCACTAGTGGGAGTAATTGGATCTACACGGAAAAGAGTAGAATGAATAGGAAAGTTTATCTTTCAGAGCAAAACCTGAGTGGTCTCAGGGTAATTCCAAGAAGTAGTAGAGTTAATCGGACCTTGGACTCTCTTACCACTTAGTATTGCATGATTTCGTTCAAAAGCGGAAAATAGGGGTGATTCCTCGAGACTTTCTTGCCAAACAAACGGAGTCCGGATTCATTCAAATGAATGGTATTGCATTATGAACTTATGACGGGATGATGATCGCCAAGGCTTATGTCCTTTGTGGATAAACAAAGAAACCTCTCGGTCATTGGAAGTCATATATTTCTACAATATGTGGATTTGACGAGAATATTGATAAGTCTTTTGTAGATCAGTATATCAATTTTAGTACTGAAGAGTGAATATATACATATATTAGTGTTTGTGAAGGATAACACTGCACCAGTTGGAATCAACATGGGAGTGTTATCTGAAGTCAGAATCTGACAATGCCACAATTCTCTACAATAGAGATTTGGACAACATCCTAAAGAGTTTGACTCGGTCGAATTCTTTAGAATCAGTCACTGGTTTCCCATCCATCTTATTGGTTAAGATGATGCATCTGTGTATGCAACATTCAACGAGGAAGTTCTACCCTATGCCTCAAGAATGACTCTCTAAATCTTTGGATCAAGAGAAATGGGATAGATTCTCTTTCTAGTAAGAGATGGTCAGGTTATTGAACGTCAACTTTGATCGAATCTTAGATTCGGCGGTTAACAAAGCACGTTTAGTATGTCCTTTAGTATCTTGGAGAGAACGAGGAATAATATGCGGACATATTCATGTGTGAACTTGGATATGTGTGACACACTGATTTTGACTTTAAGTCAGATTGAGGATGATCGTTAAGTCGATCTCGGGCTCAGTGTTTACTCTTGTGTTGAAGCTATTGCCTGGAGGAATCCAGAAATGCCAACTCGACTTTAACTAGTTGTGTGGTTAGCAGCTTTTGTAGTAGCTAGAGAGACGATATAGCTTAAGGATTTCCTTTTCATATCTGGGAGTGATTCTAGATTTGGAAGCCGATACCACATCATTGTGCAAACGATGAAGGGGTAGCTTATAAGGATTTTCAAATCCTTCAGAGGTCAATAGCATATTGGGAAAGTACCACATGATTAGATGGACCGTAACGTTCGATTCCACGGATCGCCTCGAGCCGACAACGACTAATCATTAAGACCATGACATTTAGATGTAGGTACTCCCGAGTCACCGACCTATCCTACGACGGCACACTCGGAGTGTATTTTGTCATCTGCAATGGTTATGATATGCTTAATGGGTACTAGAATACGGGATGGGTCTCCATTGCTTTTAGAGCAAGTGGGAGATGTAGTTTGTTGTATTTTAAATAATAGGGTGTCTTTCTAAAACAATTAATCACACGCTTTCGTGCAAGTGGGAGATTGTTAGGTGTGACGCTTGAAAGATAATTTTGTAATTGTTTTATTTAATAAATGAAATGATATTATTATTCATATTTATTATTCTCACATTCACCGATGTGACACAGATTACACTACGTAAAACCCTAAAGTATATCGTTTATGTAATCACTTTAACTCGGTGTATGGGATATACACGGGAGGATTGAGTTAGTGAAGATGTACTTAAAATACAATTAGCCCGTAGTGAAGTTAATCGAGAGTATCGGTCTCTCCTTTAACGTCTTTATTAATGCGCCTAACACATAGTGTGATTGTCTTATCCGGACATTCGGTTAAGAGAACCTAGTGGGGCATTTATATATGATAGATATATCATATAAATTTGACCGATTTGATTAGAGTTCACGATATAATTCCTTAATCGAAGTCTTATCGAATCAATGGATGATCATATTTATGGATATATCTTAATCACGAGGTGATCGCAATCATCGCTTGAATCGATTATGAGGTTTGAGCGATGTGGTTAAGGATTACACTGAGTCGTGATCCCAATTACCCCATCTTGGAATCAGACTTGGATTGAGTGAGTAGTCATATTATCGCGATCAAAATCCATTCTTTCCATTTATGGAAGTAGATAGACATTTTTAATGCTTTCCTGCCTCCCTTATCTATCATAAAAAACTAAAAACAGCTGGATTTTCCCCTTCAAAGAAAGAGAAGAGGAAACCCAAATACACCTGCTCGCTTGGAACGCCGAGGAACTGAGTTCCGTCCATTACCCGCTGGATCTATTTCCACATGTGATACCTGGCCCGTTAATGGGTTTATGTAAAGAACAGAGATTCCGGGTACTGTCCATTACTTATTCTTCTTAATTAGATGGATGAACTTCGGAGTTCTTATTTTATATTTTTACTTATTGCATTTTCTGCGTACGATCCTATCCCCATTCTTTATAAACGAATGGTTTCTTGCATCAAAATTCATTTTTTTTCCCTTTTTGATTTTATCCAATAAACAACAATCTGGGTGTTTTTTTTTGTGTGTAAGTGTCTTATTTTGTGTGATGTTGGCCAGACCATTAGCGGTGCATGTTCAAAGCCACAAATTTTTGGAGGCGTTCCTATTTCTGTTCCTCATCAAAGTCTTCCTTCTCGCAACATTTTAGCTGGGCCAACTGATTCACGGTAAGAAATGAAACCTGCTTGACTCTTTAAAAAAACAGAAGCCATTGATTTTTTTGTAAAACAGAAGCAGGTATAACGGGAAGCCTGCAGGTAGCACTCCTGCCCAATTGACCATCTTCTATGGAGGGAAAGTAAATGTGTTCAATGAGATCACACCTAAGAAGGTTCGCTTTACGCCTTACCTTTCTGTATGGTTCGTATTTATTTCTGTTATATTCTCTACGTTGTCATGTTTAACCAGACACAAGCTATATCATGATTTTGGCCGAAAACCACTCTTTAGCACAAAATATTGCTCAGAAGAGACTTCAAGTTCAGTCACCTACCAACAAACTAGCTGCTAAAGATCTTGGCTTGGAGTGTAAGAATTATCATTTAGTAAAAGATAATTATATGTGGCCCTTAAGTTATTTAATAATTATGTTGGTAAATATATTATTGGTTTATTATCTAATTAAGGGTATTATGGGAAATCCTATGATGGTTAGGGTTTTATTTCCGGAATATTCCATAACGCTTTGGAGTCCTGTCTTGCTTATATATAGATCGCTGCGTGTACTCATCGGTTGGTGATCATCTGAGAAAAAATGGCGTAGACAGGAAGGCTGCAATAGCTACATATATATGCCACCACTGTGCGTATGGAGTTCTCCTTTTCTGTTTTAGGGTTTGGATCCTGGCGGCAAACTGAGACGGAGTCGAATAAGAATGGATATAGGAACGGTCCTATTTATTTCTTCCGCTTCCGCTTATTCAGGTAATCTGAATCTATCGTTTTTCTATCATGTGGTATCGAGACAACCCTATAATCCATGTTGTTCGATGATTATAGTTTAGATCCTTTTAGACATGAATCTGATGATGGATCGATATTGATTTGTTTCGATATATTCACTGCTTATTCAGATCAACAAAATATATTATTATTTTATATCTAGGGTTGATCTTTTGTTTGGGTCCGTCAACTGCTTTTCCTCGCCGGATCCTTTCTGGTGCATATAGATAGCACAAACCTGTTCCATATAAATTTAGTAAAATAAAATAAAAATTTGTTCTTTTACGGCTGAATACAACCTTGATTTTTCGTTTTGTGAACCGTCGCCGGACCTGATTCCGGTATATTGATACCGGTTGTCGGGTTGAAACATTTTGTTTCTGATCATCATCACCGTCGTTGTGACCAAGACTGTATTGGCAGCCATGTATCTCGATCATCTTCTTCATGATGATATAAAAAAAAAAAAGGAAAGGGTCGAAGATGATTAGTGAGTCGGTTTCTTGCATTCACGATGGAGAGTGGTGGCGTTTTGTCCCCTGCCGGCGGCGGCCTTGTTTGAACAGGCTTGTTATTGCTGCCGCTGTATTTATTTTGTTTAAAATATTAGGGTTGTCTTTTGTGGCGTTGGTTTATTCTCTTCTTTAATATTTACCTGTACGCCATTGGGTCAGCATATCAAAATATATAAAATAGAATGAACAATATATAGTCAATATGGAGACCATCTCCATATTTTTTTTCGTACCCTTTTTTAATTGTTTTATATTTTTTATATATATACTTGAATAGTAATACTGCAGGGATCACGGGTGACGATCCTATTTTGTGTCAAACGCTTGTTATATAAAATTGTTAATTGTTGCATTTGCTACCCGATTAATAATTTATATTTGTTATGGTATGATTTAAAAAATAAAAATAAAAAAAAAACCAGTAGGGTTGCCGGTAGTTGCTTCATTGTTATGAGCCGACGGTACTTTGGGCAGTATTGTTATAATTATTATTTCGCTATTGTTTCTCAATTTTTGATTGCAATAGCATTTGCCCTGACAGTATTATTTGTTTTATATATGTTATTATAACATGTAATGGTCAGGACAGATTAGTTGCATGCCTGTAAAATTGTAAATAATTTACTGTATTTTGTTTTCACATTAATGATTTACGATTATAATTGTCAAGGAGATATGATCAAAATTAGTCCATTGATGACTCCCGTAAGTACGCATTATTTTGTTTAATTATGTATACTTTTAGTAGAGATTAATTGATCATACCTTATGTATCACAATGAGAGATTATTTTTATGCATTTTAGAGTGTATACAATATATATATATATATATATATATATATATATATATATATATATATATATATATAAATATATGTGATTAAAGTAGTGATACATACCTATTGATTTAATATCGTTGAAGTAATAGTTGTTGGTTCGTGAAACACACGTCATTAAGTATATGCCTTTAGATATTATTAATTTGCAACATTGAGAAATATGTCGTATAATTGTGTCAAGTTTAGAGTTTACCAACTGCGGCTCAAACTCTGGACATATAGAGATTGGTCGCATTATGTTTAGTGATCAAATCATGACATATTAATGTTGTAATAATTTTAGTGTGGAAATAAATATGCATACTTGAACCATATTTAAGTATTAAATTGCACATGTTTTTTTTGTCAACATAAGATCTAGTTGACTTATGTAAAGTTGTCTATATTATGAATGTCGATGGTGTCAAATGTTAGGTGTAGCCACAGCAGCCTGACGTGATGATGCATAAAAGTATTGATCACATTATGTGAAGTGATTGAAAATTCATCGATATTCAGTTGAATTGACAAATGGTTCGATTAAATGGTGCGTCAATATAAGAAATATATTTGTATTTACCCTTATTTAGTAACTTCTAAAATATGTCATGTCATCATAGTGGTCGATTTTGAGTGTGGCACAAAATGACTCAATGATTGACAAAATACTTAATCACATATTGTTGGTGATTAAATTAACAAAATTGATCGCATCATGTTTAGGGATCAATTAATGCATATTTTAGCTACAACTAAAGGGTTTATTGACATATATGAGTGAACCATATCTTGATTGTGCATTTGGTGGAACCTAATAACAAACTGGTTTTATTAATTAAGGTTGTAGTCTCTCCATATCGTTATTAATATACATAATTTAATTGTTTGTATTAAATGGAGAGGCTATATATCAAACCGTATGTGTCATCTTAAGATATTATTTCTCTTGCATCTCTTGGAGTAGCCACAGCATCCGGAATGCATGAGGCGTAATCTGGCGATTAATCACATAATGTTCAAAGTGATTATATGAGTGACATATACATTTCGACCAATTAGTTCATTTAGATAATGCCCGGCCCCATTGGAGGAGGCAATTATCTTTATGAGACTAATTGAAATAAGATGGAAAATTAGCATAAAGATGAGGGGATTTATCTTATGCCCACAGTACTGATGGTCTCACTCTACATAGTTAATTCTCGGTCTTATTATTTATGATAGTAAATTCTATGTAGTGATTACGACCTCTACCCACGGGAAGGCCGTGAATTTACTTTTAAAAGAATTAACATTGGTTGATTCTCATGCGAGGCAACTCATATGATTGATTTTGGAATGCATTGGTTAGGATCTTGTAATTCAGATGGTGCTCCACCACTCACTACGGAATCACATTTATCAAGCGATGGGTTGATTTCTGAGCATTTTAGCGAATCAATCGCTTATGCAGGTGCTCTTAAAATAAAATTAGACCATTTTAAATATGCATTTCAATTAAGAATAAAGTTTATTTTGACCACCGTAATGTTAGAGTTGTCCTCAATGACATATAATAAAATTGTTCAGTACATACTCCTCATAATAGAAATTCGGTTATTAGTGTTGGTTTGTAGATCATTTTGGATTACTAATATTGTGATTTTCCTATGGTCATGGGTGATTTCTATTTGTGATAGTGTAATTAAATACATTTGTTATGTTCGTGAGTGTTCATAATTTTATGAACATAGAGAAACACGTGGTCTATAGTGTATTTGATCATTTGTATTTCGGCATGATGAGTGAATTTTGTGAGACATATAAGGAATATCGTATTGTCTCATTTTAAGAAATTACACTTGGAGGAATCTTGTTCTATTAGTCAAATGTTATCTTAATTTGGTTAGGGACATGTAAGTATGTTACCTCATTGGTAAGGAAATTGCTATGTGTAAGATCTTATATTTAGTTGTGATAAGGTGAAGTGTTTTAGATATTTGCTTCACATTGTCAATTATACGTAGGTAAAATTTTCATCATTAGATGAAAATATGAGGCTATCATCTTTTGGATAGTGAATCTCTCGTGCTCAACTTAAGATTTCAAATCTTTATTACGTGAAACACGATAGCCTATTAAGTTATATCTAACCTACATTAGATAGTTGACGTCGATGAATATATCACTGTTTCGACATATGAAGTTGCGATATACTTCTTTAATGTAAACTAAAATTATGGTGGGTTGTAAGGCTTAACAGCTTTGTGTATCGCCATGATTGAGTTTGTGGGGTTTGTATATGACAAACCATTAAGTTCACTCATTATGTCTAATGATTAGAAGAGATCATGATATTGTATAAGTGTCTATTGTTCAATACTTAAATGGTTCGATAATTTGTCTTATATTTTGACATCATCCATTATCATGGCTACTTATCCATATTAAAGCTTATATTGTTCATAAAGCTTTTATACTTGAGGATAGAATATGCTATTTATGATAGTATAGAACGAAAGACATTTATGGCAGGAAAATATATGTCATTTTCTCCTTGAATCATACAATCACACTTGTTTGTACTATCGTGTGATTGAGTGGGAGAATCCCGTCGAAAATGACATTTATTAGTATCCTAAGGAGTTAAGATCTATTTGAACATTGTGTAATATTATTAGATTCTCTTCAAGGTTGTCATTTTTGTGAGATTGTGTTGTGGAAAGAATCATCTTTGAAATATTATACATCCGGTTTGACTTTAGTGAGACAAAACCTTACTTTTGGTCAAATGCAATGTTCATGTGTAAATAGATATTTTGATTGATTCATTGAAATCACAAGAGCTTGATCATATAATGTGAAGTTAGAAACCATAAGGATTTTGGGAAATACTAATTGAGTGAGAGTGATTGTTCTAAGTGATTAATCATAAGGTGAATTGCATCATTCTGCATTTCATTGAAGAAACTTAGTTGATTCTAAATGGAATATGTTGTATTTCAAATTCAGAGAGTCAATTATAGATTGATCACATGTTGGGGACAATCACATATGGTATCTACTCATTTCTAAACCACTAATTACGCAAAATAGTGGGAGGAAATTTCTCAATTATTAAAACCTAATTATATTTTGAGTTGTGTGAATGAATTAGTTCTTTTGAACATTGTGAGCATGAGTTTCATTGTTACATCTGAGAAAATTCATGTTTGTACTAGTCTTTTGTTATTCATTACTGAGTTTCATATGGATGATTTAATAAATCACTTGGGAACTCATTCTTGTTGTGATGAGTAAAATAATGCTAGATTTGTTGATGAGAATTTTCTCTGAGATGCACTTAAGATTATCAATTCTTTTATATAGTAAATGAAGAATTGTGTGCCCTATTTTGTTGATTGTAGCTCATGATAGAATTATGGTTTATTTGACCTTTATAGTGGTTCTCATTTTTGAGACGAGCAATGAGAACGCACACAACATGTGCTGAACATTTGTTTTCGGTTAGCAAGTATTTATATGGATTTTGTAAGCTTCTGATTTTTGTTATACTGGTTTACATTGTAATGATGTTTTCGACCAGTGGGAGTATTAACCATATTTTAGGATGGTACACTTGCATTTTTGTTAGAGCTATACTTATGACAAATAGTTTCTTTAAAAGGATATGTTGTATGATTTGGTGAATCTCATATCGATATAAGAGGTTTGATGAGATCATCTATGTCAGGATCTCGTTAAGCCTGCATCAACTACCTTTAGAGGTGAACTTGTGGATTGATTGAAGTAGCTCATTATGGATGACCGAAAATTTTGTGTAGTTAAGTCACAGGCTTTATGAGTTTTGGCCTATGGTTGTTGGTCGATGTTGCTTCTGGCCAAATTTTTGACTCATCGCATCCTCACTCATATGAGGAATGCTTTTGATGATGAAATTAGCAAATCGACATTTATGGGACACGTTGTCAGAGGTAAGCTAGCTATAAGACGAGTGTCAAGTAAGTAGAATAATATGAGAATAAAGATTGTGTATTTTGCCGGCTTATGTTATCTCACAATCATATTGTACTCATATTTGACTTATTGACACATAAAGATGATTCGTCCGAATTCTCTGAAATTTGTCAAAATAGACATCATAGTGATGTAGCAATTACATGAAAGTGCACCGAGTTCATGTATGAGTGAATCCATTTAGATTCTGGGACCAGAATGACATTTTGATTAGTTCATTCATAAAATGTTTACTTGGCTGGTTGATATTGCACATTGTAATTTTGGAAGGGAGTGTTTGTTTTTATTGAGCATAACCGCCATTGTTCTTGTGTTAGTATTGATCGGTTGAAGTTGTGTTAATAAACCAAAGAGTGACATTTTGAGCATGCAAATTCGTTGTCACTCATTAATGATGTACCGACATAACTTTTCGGGCCAAGTGGGAGAATGTAAGAATTATCATTTAGTAAAAGATAATTATATGTGGCCCTTAAGTTATTTAATAATTATGTTGGTAAATATATTATTGGTTTATTATCTAATTAAGGGTATTATGGGAAATCCTATGATGGTTAGGGTTTTCGCTCCGGAATATTCCATAATGCTTTAGGTCCCTAGTCTTGCCTATATATAGACTGCCTGTGTACCATCGGTTGGTGATCATACAGAAAATAGGCATAGACCAGAAGACCTAATAGCACCATATGCCACCACTGTGCGTATGGAGTTCTCCTTTTCTGTTTTAGGGTTTGGATCCTGGCGGCAAACTGAGACGGAGTCGAATAAGAATGGATATAGGAACGGTCCTATTTATTTCTTCCGCTTCCGCTTATTCAGGTAATCTGAATCTATCGTTTTTCTATCATGGAGATCCTAATAGTAAACAATGCGTCTCTTAATTCCACCCTTTCAATCCCCATCTCTGTTTCACTCATCCTGTTGGCCAGATTGGTGGTAGTTCAACTTAAAACAATGAGTATAAGCAGTCAAACAATTGGGATTTCGACTAATCCTCATGTTTCCCTATTTTAAGCTTTCAGTTAACATGTGGTATAATTAGTGAATCACCACACTCACACACAATTTTATGTTTTGACTGTTGCTTTGTTTTTTTATCTCTACAGCAGGGATGTTCATCTGGCATTGTGGTGGGGTACTTTTATTGAGTTGCATTCATTAAAGGTGAGACTTTTGATAGGTATATTTCTTTTGTGTTCATGTTGTGTGTTTATTTATTAATTATCTTTTCGAATATGCTACTATGATACATTTATACATTGTTGTGAAGGTGTATGTTATGAATATGGTACCAATTGGTTGGAAACATAAATCATACAAGGATGTTGGGAAGTTTTTTGTTTCTCCTGAACCAAAACAACAAATATTGGACATCAGCACTACTATTTCCACCATTCACTGTAATATATTTTATTAATTTTCAAACGTAATAGCTATAAGGTTTTCGAGATTCTTTACTTGCTTTTAATGAATTGTGTAGACAAACACAGCCTGGGTGAACGCAAAAGTGATTCAAAATCACACTTAATGCTCTGTACTCTGTGTCGTGTACTAATTGCTCGAAGATAATGGAAGAAAACTTTAAAGGGAATGTAAAATGTACTTGCTGCCACACTTGCTCTCCGATGCATGTCTGGTAATTCATAAGAATATACATGTCGTCTTAATTGTAACTTCTGCACGATACATATGTTCTTCCATAGTTGCATATTGTTGAATTAATTTATTCTTTTTTCTTCAGCATTAATTAAACTGCCAGTTCCCCTGTTTGATGAATCAGAAAAAACCAACAGCTGATCAACCACGAAGAAAGTCCTTGAGGAAATTGCGGCACAGACTGACCTAGGAGAAAGCAGCAAAGGACAACCTACAGGTGCAAAATGAACAATTAATTTATGAAGTTTTACAGCCGAGGACATTAAAGGCTTGTGTACGCTTGCTTCCAGTTGAAGTTGAAGTTGAAGTTGAAGTTGAGCGGATGGTGAAAACTCCACATAAGAACTTTTGTAACCATCACATTCTTTAGCAAAAGAAGATGGTGTTCTAATACCTTGTTGATCATGCTTATCAGATAATTTTGTTATTATCAAGGTGGTATTTCAATCTTGTTATGTACTTTTATGTATATATGATTTTGTCTGTTGTTCTAACGCCTTAATAGAACGATGTGTGTGTTCCTTGTATGCATGGACTTGTCTTCAAATGGTTTATACCATTTTTATTTACATTTTACCATAGGTCAAAACACACATTTCAACGAACACCGCCATAAAAAATTTCTAACTTCATTATTAAAAGGGGCGTTGCAAGGCCGAAACAGCGCTAGTATTTCTATGAAAGCATATAATCATGGAAACCGATGGGCTGCCGGATCATGTATCAATTTTATTTTATTTTTTCAGAAAATATATGATACTCATAAATAACACTAAACCGATGCATTAATCTTTTTGTGATCGTAATACTCTATTCGTTTCGAAATAACTGAGACAATTATCAAAAACACGTATATTAAGAATATAAGTTAATGCTTTAATTTCAATGTCAAAATGACTAAAAAAACCTTAGTCTATAATTAATACAATGTTGTATTTATTCTCTTATTCATTAATAAATAAATGTTGATGTAAGAAAAACACAATAAATGCTGCATTATAAATGTAACTGCTCAGTTATTTTAGAAATAATTTTTTGGCAACTGCCTCAATTATTTCGGAATGAAAGAGTACTTTAGAAAAACATTCGAACATCAAATCCAATGGGGACACATGTCTCATGATACACATAGACCCGCCTATAGGTAATACTCCCTCCGTTCCGAAATAACTGATGCAGTTGCCAAATGCACACAGATTAAAAAAACCATTTATTGTATTGACTTTTATATGAAATATACTATAATGCCCTCAACTAAAAAAACCTTTGAAATACAAAAGACATTTGGAGTACCAAAAATATGCATTTAATGAAGGGTAAAGTAGAAAAAATACATTAAATATTCCATTGAAATGCGAACTGCCTCAGTTATTTTGAAACGAATCTTTTTAGCAACTGCATCAGATATTATGGAACGGATGGAGTATAACTTACTCCCTCATATCAAAATATAAGTCATTTTGGATGTTTTCATCCAGATCAAAAAAGTGGTTGAATGAATATCTCTTCGTTCCTATTTAACTGTCGTAGTTGCAAAAAACGCACATATTAATTAAGCATAGTACATAGTTTATGGTTTGACTTAACATCAAAATGTATTACAATGACATCCCTTGAGTATAATTAATGCAAGTTGTTTTCAATCTCTCAACATTTTATAAATAATGGTAGATGTAGAAAAATATAATAAATAATGATTTAGAAATTTAACTACGATGGATAAAAATAAATTTTTATTTTTAGCAAATACGACAGTTAAATAGGAATGAAGGGAGTATAAATTATAATGGGAAATGACTAAACTATCATTTGAATATCATTAATGAAATGATTATAAAAATTTTAAAATTAGTTTGATTGTTAATAAATTAGAAGTAATATAGAGAAGATAATAATAAATACTTTATTGATAATTTGAAATGACTTATATTTTGAAACAAATTAAAAGATGTGAAGTAACTACTACTCCATCTGTCCCATAATATGTCTTTTTGTCTTTTTAATGGTGTTTCAAAATATAAGTTTTTCTCACAAAATAATACAATATTAAATGCATTGTTTTCACTTTCACACTAAAAAATGTAATATTATTAGCCAGTTTCAGAAAACAATACAATTTTTGCATTGAAATATTAAAAAATAACTTATTTATTATGTTTTCTTAAACCGTGTAAAATGGTCAAAATGTCTTATATTATAAAACTAATGGAGTAATATTTTAACACGGAGAGCGCATTAGAATGTAAAGGGTCAAAATCACAACAACTTGAACCAGGGGCGGATCCACGTGCCTAAAAAAATACGTGACCCACCGAATTTTTAAATTTTTTTTTAGTATTAAAATTATGTAGTTTTAAAAGTGTTGTTTCTTGATAAAAATTGATGTTTTAGGCTACTGGTGGCCTCATGAAATTTTTTTGGATAAAAGATGTAGTTTTAGACTCCGATGACACCATTGGAATAAATTCCTGGATCCGCCAGTGACTTCAACAGGCTATATGCACCAGATAACATGGCTTGGTATAACCTATAGTGTTAAGCCCTTCGACTTAAATGTGATCTCATTTCCTCCTTTTACGAGCCAATTTGGACTTAAGTGCTTGGCATTTTCATTGTTAATGTGTTTTTTTTTTTTTTTTTTTTTGGTCAATTCAGATTGGGATGGTATATTCCGTTGGTAAAAAGTGGGAAAAGTCATTGACTTTTCATTTACATATGTTTAGTCAAGTTGAGTCGATCAGTTGACTTAAATCTTGACTTTTTGTGCAAGTTCCCAAGTAGTTAACCGGTGATTTTTTTTTACCATTATTTATAATGCATATGAAGGTAAATAGGCATGATAAATGACAAATTGTTGGACCTGTACACTTCTTTTAAATGAATTATTTTGATTTGATTCGGATTTAAATATTTGATTTGTATTGACTTCTATGTTGGATAAATTGAATATGATGTTTTTGTTGAGTGTTTACTCCTTTTGGTGAAGTCTATTGTTTTTTTCGTTGTCATTTAATAAAGACAAAACATATCAAAATGTCCATTTTTTTTTTTCAATTGACTTGTTCTAGTGTATTTCGTTACTGTAAAATAATATAGTACCTCCATTTTGATTGGTTGATTCATGCGTGATGTAAAAAATTAGAAAGATATAGGAAGAATAACAAGATAAGAGTGTAAATTAGGGGAAATGACATTATATCAATTCTTTTATGAAAATAGACAAAAATATTAATGAGAAAACAAAATAATCATGCGCCGGAGATGTAATTAAAGTTTTTTCTTATTTAAGAAAAGATGTAATTAAAGTTGAGATAGATAAACTAATACAATTATCTCTCATCCATAATTATTACACACTCGTGCATTTCATCAATCTATAAGTCCAAATATGTTAATAATTTCAACATTTTTTTAATAATATTTTCATGCTCTTTTCACCGTCAAAATTCAATGATGTTCGACATTCACGGTTGAAATTACCTCAATGAACTATAAGGTCTCAAAACAAAGATGATTAAAAAAAAAAAATTGGTAAAGTTTTATTATATTTGAAGACCAGTGTTCAAAAATAATGTAACAAGAGAAATGTTAATGACGTGAGAGTAGGAGAAAAGAGAGTAGAAGGGGATGAGATCACCTGTCCAATTTGTGTGTCTAATTTCGGTGTCTAAGTAAAAACGACGTCGTTTTATTGTATTTTATTTCTTGAAGAAAAAAAAATAAATACAGAAAACCAAAACAAAAAAAATAAAATACACATAAAACGACGTCGTTTTTACTTAGACCCCGAAATTGAACAGGTGATCTCATCCCGAGTAGAAGGCACATTTTTTTTCCGGATTATCTTAAAAATCTTTTAAAATGTGGTATACTAGCAAAATCTTTTAAACGGGAAATTCTTCTCTCTATCCCGAGTTCCACTTGTATCCAATGAAAATGTAACATGTGGCAATAAATTCATTATAAATAAATAAAAAGCAAAATAGGCGATTGCAAACACATTAAAATATTGCCACATGTCATGTTTTTATTGGATGCAATGCAAGTGAAACTATTTTTTTTTAAAGAGTATATTGTTGTATTAAAAATGACCATATTGCCAGAGAAATAGGAAATCAGGTCCCTATAGGGACCCAATTTTTTCTCCCAATGTTGTATCGATTCGACATTATTTTCAGATAGCTAGCACGTGCGAAATTCTCGGGCTGACACAGTAGGTGCAAATTTGCACGGGCTGAAACACATGCCACATGAGAATTTAATACTATAAAATTTCACCTTCTGGTGACCAGTCCATGCAAATTTTCCCAGACTGGCAAAGAAGGTGCGCACAAATTTCACCGGGCTGACACAGAAGGTGAGCGCAAATTTGCACGGTCGGGCTGACACAAAAGGTAGAAATTTGTACAGGTTGATCACCAAAAGGCGGAAATTTGCACGGACTGTTTACCAGAAAGTGCTAATTTGCACGGGTTGAAAATTTCTCAATTCAATTCTCACGTGACATGTGTTTCAGCCCGTGCAAATTTGCACCTTGTGTGTCAGCCTGGAGAAATTTGTACGTGTTACCTGAAAATAATATTCAAGTGTGGCACAACCTGAGAAAGAATTGGAGTCATTACGAGGACTTGAATTCCTATTTTTTTCTAATTGCCGAATGTCTTGAAAAAGAAGAAGAAAATTATGGGAGAAGACTAACCTAATCCATCCAAAAGATAAAAAGGAAAAAGAGAATCTAGTTGGAAAGTTTAACTACTTTTTCAACGTACTCAGCCACACATTATGGACAATAATTTCCAGCAAAAACGTATACCGGAGAGTAAAAAAAAAGGAGAAGGAGTTGGGCATGGATGATAGATAGCTGACCGATTAAGTTGAAGGTCAACACTCAAGGGGCCTTGAAGAAAAAACACCATTATTATTATTACCGGGAAAAGAAAAAGAAAAAGAAAGAAAAAGAAAAAGAAAAGCTGTAATCCATCAAACTCAAAGTCTACCTAAAGTGGTCCAATTTACAATAGAAACAAAGAGATAATCCAAGTAGCCTTTTGCATGCTGTAGACTGTAGTAGTAGCATTATTCCATCTATGATCTATTGCCTGCCTATGAGAGTTGCCTCCTTGTGATCCAGGGCAGTAATTTTTCATTTTTTTAGTTTTTTTTTGGTAAATGAAATGTTGATTTTCAATTCAAAGACCCTCATCCGTATGGTTTCAAGAGTTTCGTAAATGATATAAACGATGAGTTATGCTTCAATAATTGTATTTAGTTTTTTTTTGGTAAATGTATTTATAAAATGTATTTAACTTTCACACCTTAGAGCTCAAATACACAGTTGTGAATATATTATCGTATTCTTTAACTATTGTGTGTGTGTGTGTGTGTTTTTTTTTTTTTTTTTGATTCTCTAGATGTGTCAATGTCAAGTCCCTTCAAAATGCATAGTGGCTCCACCAATAATTTTTTTTCTGACAATTCATTCACATGATTTCTATTGTCTTTCTCTCCTAATTGGAAAATGCTATATTAGTGATAAAATAGACATCTTCCTTAAAAAAAGAGAGTAACAAAATAGATATAATATAAAGATGGTTAAATCCTAACGATAAGCTAGAGTTCCTATCTCCGTCTTACAGAATAAGTAAAAATATTAATCGGGTAATTTAGTGGTTTAAAATCATAAACTTGTTATTATACCGAGAGAAGTTGTCTTTTTACGGAATTCGAACTTCCACATTCCACTCCAAGTCTAACTGCCTTTACTAAAACACTCAAATCATTTGCCACTAGGTAATGTCACTACTATAATAGACATAATAATCTTATATAACTGATTATTATAGAACGTTTATCGATTTATGAATGAGTCATACGTTATAATCAATAGTATAAGATATGTCGTGCCTATTTTATTGTGAATGTAACATTATCCCTTCTAAATATTCATAACCAGATCGATCATATGTCTTAACTTCCTTGTTTAAATTGTCTATCCTTCTAAATATTAATAACCAGATGTATCATATATATGCCTAAACTTCTTTATTAATTTAAATCGTCTATTCACATAAAATGAAGTTGATTGCTTTTTATTGATGAAATTTCGTCTTTATAGATCACATTAGATCATAAATCGTCACAACACATAGCAAAAGAATCATAAAAGACATTGTAAATCATCGTGGACACGGCGTTAATTATTGTACAACATATGACAATCTAGGGATGTCGCAAACATCACAAGAGGGCTCTTATAAATCGTCACATATTATTGTAAGACGTCGCGATTCATTCAACACGGCATCGTTTTACATTGAAAATATAGAAATTGAATCGAGGAATTAGACGAGATGATCCTGCTAACTAAGCTAGCCAATTTTACTAAAAGGCATTCTTAGAAAATCTCTAGTTAAACTGCCATCACCTTCATTTCCTCTACTATGATTTGTATTACTACTACTTTGCAAAATCCCTTGCAAATTTGTTCGATTCCCAATTAAAGAACCCGAACCCATGTTTCCAAACAACAACCCATCTCCATTTGTTGATGTTAATGTTGAAGAAGATGATCTTGACCCGAATAACACATTCAAGTTTTCACCTTGCCCGCTGCTTCCAACATTTGTTAATGAGGATGAACTCATCAATCCCCCAAACCCAAATGCATTATTGAAAATTGAAGAAGAATTATTACTTCTTGAAGATCCAATTTGAGCTGCTTTTTGTAATAATCCAGTCGCCGACATATTAGCTGTTGCTGTTACTTCTTGATTACTGTAATTAAACAGTGAATTAATTGTATTATCTTCCTCCTTTAAAATCCTGTTAAACCCATAATTCTGTGAAGATAATCCCAACATATTTGCTTGAGGAATATGCATTAATTGATCATGAACCAAGCTTGTTGAATTTGTTTCTAAGAACCCATTTGAATTTCCAATGAAATTTGAATTGTCTAACCACAGTGGAAGCCTGTTTTTCTGTCCCGGCGACTGATCAGTACTTCCGGCTATCTCCGGCCGGAGTATTCCCGGAAATTGTGGATTCATGGAGTTGATTTCAGCAGCATTGAATAACTCGTTTCTGAAACTGAGATTTGGTGTTGAAACTGTAGAAAATCTTGAACTTTCTTCAGCTAATGCATCACAAAAAGCCCGATGGGTGATGAAACTGTCTTTTCTGTTTCATATAAATAAAAGAAAGAAAAAAAAGAACTTTTTGTTAGTTATTGCAATTACCTCGTACCATTAAATTTACTATCATTAATGATGTCTCGGACTACATAAATGTAGCACATACGTACTTCAAGATGCTCATTTGAAGTAATGATATCTTGCTGCAACACTTTATTGATTAAAGGCTACTGTCTTTCATACACTGATCCGTTAGATCTATGACATGTGTACAATATCAGGAATACTATTTTGTCTTTTTTGTATATATTTCATAGATCTAACGGATCAACGCACACGAAGACTCGCTCCTTGTGTAAAACGTATACGAGAGTGTTAAAAATTACATATAACAAAGCATATCAAACAACACGGGACATATCCGAGGAGCATATATATCACAACGGCTTTAATTTGTAACGTTATGTCCGCACGATACTTCGAGATGATTTGTTATGCTTATTGTGTCAATTCGTTGTAAACTTGAAGAATAGTTGTAGAAGAAAGAATGTATTTTTATATATATATATATATATGCTAGAGAAATATAGATAGACATGTTAATAATTACCTGGAAAAGAGAGTTCCACAATCACACTTATATTCCCTAGTCCCACAAATCTTACTATGAGCTTTCCAATCAGATTGAACTGCATATTTCTTTGAGCATTTCTCACATTTCCATTTCTTTTCACCATGTTTTCTACTAAAATGTTTCTTGATCCCTGTTAAATCTCCAAGTGCCCTTAAAGGGTCATGATGAACACAAGTCTTTTCAGGGCAAATATAAACCTTCTTCTTCACCTCTTTGTTTATTCTTTGCTTTAACTTCCATGGCAGATTGTGCCCTCTTCTATGTAACTGCAAGTTTTGGTCCCTTTGAAAACCCTTGTTGCAGATTTCACATAAGAATCGATTCGTCGCCATTAGTGACTTTGGTGATAGAGCTATCACTTCTGCTTCAGGATCTATATACCAATTAAAAAGGATAACTTTAGAACTAGTACTATATATATACACACAATTAATGTGCGCGCATTCACACAAAATAGTAAACACAATACATGCACCATGGTTGCACTGATACAAATACGTGGGTATGAATTAATATTGCAGATATGGGAACGGAAGGTATATGCATAAATATTGAAAATATGAGAACCAAATAGTACTATATATCAAAACACATAAAATAGTAATTTTTAGTGGTTCCGCCATTCATGTTTAATAATTTTCATTGTTTTTAACAACTTTTCATTCATTATCCTGTGCTACTTACTCGATAATCAATATGCTTCACATATTTAGATATTATTCAGAGCAAAACTATATCATTTTATAAGTTTAAAAGTTTCAGGTTTCAATGGGACTCACCTCAGTCCCTAGCTCCTTCATTTATAAGGCTAGATTCGTCTCTGCCCATCTGTGTATCCAAAGTATTCTGTGCATATCCAAAGTATGTATGTATTCGGCGCATATCTTGATTAATTGGATACATATATGACTATCAAACCGAAGTATTAATTCGTGCATACAATAATTCAAGATTTACTTAATTATTGCCCTGGATGTTTCGAAACATTCAAGACTTTTAAAGCGTCATCGGTTAAGCTAGGCTTTAACTGAAACTAAACTTTTCAAATGATTAGATATCAAGTATTCATCTATTAACAGAAAGATTATCAAGATGCCTTTTAATGGATACACTACGTACTTTTAGATCTCTATATATCAATATTATTGCACTTGTAAAGGCCTAAAGTGTTATAATTGTGAAAATATAAAAAAATGAATATACAAAACACATACTTTGTATAAAGCTGACTTATTTTATGAATTTTCACATAAGAGGAAGAGGAATCACAAAGCTACAAGAATATATATACTTACCAGGGTTGCCAGGATGATTTCTTTTCCTTTTGGAAGCATTAGAGGTGATAGGGTTAAAAGAGGGATTTTGAATCTGGTCAGGGTTTGTATCAGAACAATTGGGATCTTGAATGAAACCTCTCAGTGAAGAAAACCCATCATTTGACATCATCTTTTCTAGCTAAATTTTGGAAGAAAGTAGCAGTCTTGCTATGTATCAGAACCAACTTATAGAAGAAGAAGGCAATAAGCTTCTATATATTAGCAGCTCAGAAGCTGAGACAAAAACAAACATAAAAATACAAATGACTTTTTCTTTTCTTTCCTGAAAATAGTTAAAATCGAAACCTTTTTCACAGATTACAAAGTGAAAAAAACCGGAAGATACAAAAGAAAATTAAAATAAAGAATCCAGTTTACATATCTTTGAATCTTAACAAAAAAAAGAAAAGAAAAGAATATGCTATAGAATATATATGTATATTATGAAATGAAGCTAGAAGTTGATGCAGCAGAAAAAAGGAAAAGCAGAAATCTGCAGTGATATTCACCGTTGATTGACAGTTTGCCGAAAAAAAAAGAAAAAAAATCTCTCTCCTTTGTACCAAAAGGTGGAATCGCCTTTGCGCCCCCACCCCACCCAGGCCGAGCCAGGATTGTGGGAGGATGTAAATATTTCATTTTGAAATGAGAGCCTCCCAAAGGATTTTTCTCTTTCTTGCTTGATTGTATTGGACTGTCAAAGGCAGCTTTCTATGCGGGTTGAAATTCTCTCTCCTTGATTGTATTGGACAAAGGCAGCTTTCTAGGGTCCGTGAGACAGAGACTGAACGTGGACCAGTTTCTCACGAGAGCACAGAAAAGATATGCATGCACACGTCAACATCCTGTTTTTTTTTTTTAATAAAGGAAAATATCAATAAACTTAGTCCTAATAGTGAATTAGTGAATAGTGTACATATAAATAAGGAATTTATTTAAAAGGTAAATGATTATAAATAGAATATGGATAGCTCGTTTTAGATGTGGATTAGTTAGGTTTTAGAAAAGTTGATCATGTGAATTAAAGGAAATGATCGACATGATGATGTAAGAAAGGGAGAATATGTGCCCACCAAAACGTGTATCACAATAAATAATCGATCTCACAATTGATTAGCTAGTGTGTATGACTCATTAATCGATATTGTCCGACTACAATCAATGGTGGTGATAAAAGTGCTTAGAGTATTCACAATGACAAACTTAATTGGGGGTGAAGGCTGACACAATTTTATTATTTTTTTATGTTCTAAATCGTGGATAAATTTTTTGGTACACTATGGCTCATCTCCACCAAGGATAAAGCAGGTAGGAAAAAATATAAAAATATACATTTTCGGAGATAGAAAATATTTTTTTATATGAAAGTATTGGAGGAAATAATATTAAATGTAAAAAAACAGCGGGGTATACTTTGAGATTTGTGCACAAGGGTGAAAGTGGGGGGGGGTTAGACCCACTCCCACCTCCACATTCAGCATACTTCACCGGTCCAAAAATAGGTCATAGTAAACAAAATTGTATTTGTATTGACAATTTTCTATATTCACAGGGTGGATAGATGGATCATAGCTGATGCTCTTAATGGAAGACAGGGGCAGCGGCATACAAAACAAATTGGGTCAGTTGACCCTCAATTCGAAAAGGAAAAATTTCGATTGTCTTTTTTTACATTGTTTAAAATTTTTATATATTAATATCGACCCGTTTTGTTTTGGGGCTGTTTTTTATTTTTTCAATTGGTTTTGTTGTACTCTGAGCTTCTCACTGAATATTTTTCTAATAATAAAATTTTTCTTTGGCTGTTCAAAAAAAAAAAATAAAAAAGATATCTACCTGCTAAAATTTTAAAGTATTAACTCTCGACCCATAATTATACATATATATTTTTATATAATATATTAGAAACTTATAATACGATTTGTTGTTATCGATCTTTCACTCGTGTCGCACAATTCCTGCAACAGCCTCTGATGAAAGATGTAGTGGATATATATTTGTGAGTGTATCACTACCTAATTCATTGTTAGTACAATGATCGCAACAATTATGTTTTAGTAGAATCGTGAATCAAGAAATATTATATCATGATTAATTATCTAAAATTATGAGGAGCTGTGTTTAGAGTAATGTTTACCCAAACTCTTTGCTTCATATATGGAGAAAGAAAGCAAAGGTGAGTGGCAAGGAAGATAATGTGGAGGGTGTTACAAAGAGAAGAGAATGCAGTGAATTTGTTTGCTGCTTTTGGTCCTAGGGATGTGGCGGTTTAAGATAGAAGCTTCGATGTTGTCTTTTTTAGGAAGTAGAAAAATCAGAGAGACGTTGTTAAGAGACATGTTTCTTGCGACAGAAAATCGTTTTGAGAAACATCTTTCAGTTTCAGTTGGTCTAGTTGTGCTTGAATTTATTCGGCTCAGTTTTTGTTCCAACAATGCTTGGATTTTTTTTAATTTTTATTTTTCACTTTTTTTCTGAAGCTCCTGTGTATAAGGTGGAGAAGTATATGTTCCTATTTTTGAGTGTGGACTTTTGTCCCGGTTAACGTAGAGGTATGTTAAGTATGTGAGACTAAAATCCCAAATTGCTTATTTGTATGATTTGACTCTAACGGAGTTTGAACACTGATCTCTATGAAACGTTATAGTCTAGCACACACTAAACCGATGCACATTGTGTTGCTTATTTGTATGATTTGAACCTTTATGTTCGAGTATAAATAAAGTCTTCAATATTTTGTGTAATTGCTCATTGAGACATATATCATTTAAAAATAAAAAAAAACCTCTATTGCCCATAGCCTAATGTTTTGCTTTAAAAGAGTTTTTCGTATTCTCTAATATAGGTAATAGATATGTGGTTTTCTTTCTTTTTTTTTTGTTTTTGTTGAAAAGGATATGTGTTCTTATTGTCCGTGGACATAGGTTATTTGACCGAACCATATAAAATTTGATGACATGACGGAACCATTTTAAAATTAGGGTCTCGTCTCTCTAGTTATATTTTCTTAATAAGTTATATTTTCTTGTGGCGGAGTTTCTTTGGAAGGTAGAGATATGCGTTGGCGCATAGGTGATGGAAGCTCTGTCTACGTTTTCATGATGCTTGGGTTTCTAGACCATCGTTCTTTCGGTTAGCTCACTCATCTCACTCCTTACCTACGGATAGTAAGGTACAAGACCTGCTCTTACCAGGAACTAGACAGTGGAATATGCCTCTCATTATGCAAGAATTTCAGGCTTAGGAAGTGGATGCCATTCTACAGACTCCAATTGCAGGCAATTTGCACCCAGATAAATTTATTTGGCATTATGATTGTCGGGGCAAGTACACAGTGAAGTTAGGATATTTCCTTGCATTGAGTTTGTATAGAGGATTGCCTGATGCGGTACATGCGTCTTCGTCTTCCGGACCGGACAGAGTATGGCGGGATGTTTGGAAAGTCAATGTGCCGCGTGCGTGTTCACCATTTTATGGCGATGTCTGCAGAATTGTTTGCCGATTAGGGAGCAGCTTGTCAAGCGAAGTCTGGGCTCGAGTCTTTGTTTGGCATGTGGGAGGAAGATGGAGTCCTTACGGCATGTGCTTTTGATTGTGACTACGCTAGGGCTATCTGGGCAGCTTTGCCGTTTGGCAGCCAACGGATTCAACATGGGTCGATTTTAAGGAGTTTTTTGAGCAACGATGGCGCGTTACACTCCGGATGAGGTATCTACTTTTTGCATGCTTCTTTGGAATCTATGGAAAGCCCGATGCAGTGCGGTCTTTGAAGATGCACCTATTTATGTATCCCGTGTGGTCTCTATATATATCCTAAGCCGAGGTAGTGGAGTTTCGTCAGGCCATAAGCTCGTCGCATGCGGATTTTGCGGGGTCTGTCCATCCGTTTATTTGGAGTGCGCCGCCTGAGGGCAGTTGGAAATGTAATTCTATGCTTCATCACGGACTCGGGTTCTGGAGTGGGTTTGATCTTTAGGGATGCGCTTGGCTCGATTATTGCGGCATTATCGTTCCACTTCGACCCTGATATCAATCCAGAGACACTAGAGATGCAGGCGATTCTTTTGACAATGGAAGAGGCTATCCGGCTAGGACTCCCTATGGTCATCTTTGAGTCTGACTGCCTGCCTTGCATTCAGGTGTTACTGCGGCCGTTGGATGATTTGTCTGTCTTTAGTTGCTTAGCGCGTGATTGTCTTGCGCTTTTGTCATCCTTTGTTTCTACTACTTTCACCTTTGTCAAACGCAGGTGGTAATTTTCCAGCGCATCTATTAGCTAGACATGGGTTAGGTCGTATTGGTCGCGCGGGAGATTTCCTCTCCTCATGATATAATTTCTGCCGCTATTGCGGACTTAGCGTAATAAAATACTTGTTTCCTCGAAAAAAAAAAAAGTATTCTATTTTTAAGATGTGTATGTTCATATATAGTTTGCACCACGACTTATATGTTCAATATTTCTACGACATTAACATATGTCATTATTACATTTTTTTTTTTTTTTAATTTTAAATTTTGCTCTTTTGCATGTGAGCACGAGCCACATGGACTTCACAAGAACATGGTTGTAAATTGTAACATTTTCTTTTTGATTCTATACATGTTTATTGTTCAACATATATGTATGTTTCGTATAAACAAACTTCATCCCAAACTTCCGAATATATCATACTCTATTATAGATGATCCAAGTAGCTATTTCCGGTAATTACGGTGAATACACCTGCAAAACGCACAAAGCATTAGATGAGCCCGAATTGTGTTCGAGCGGCTACTCGACGCTCATATCAATATAATTTTTTTTTGAAGGGCTCATATCAATATTTGATAGATGAGTTTTTGACTTTTTGTAATTGACTAGAGTTTCAAGAGGATGTGTGCGTATCTGATTATGAGGGATGATGATCCCTTTATATAAAGCTCCTTCATGGATTTAATGCATTGCTGCACATGTCGATGATCATGACGGAGATCATTGAGCAGTTTATAGCTCGTGCCATAATGGAGAGACAATCACGAAGCAATTATTGTGGCAGTTACAATCGTGGTGTAATGCATATCATGCCAAATGTCCAGAGTGCCTATTCAACAGAGAATAACTGCTGTATGAGATCAGGAGCGATCGGCTCAACTTCAAATACAGATGACTGATAGGAGACCGTAGACACTATCCGTTATGCCGGTTATATAAAACAGATGATGACATGTGCAATGTCGGCTGATTACGTATGTGTGCGACCTACACTGTACTGAAGATGACCGTGTTGATTGAGGCCCAATATCAAACTGAGTTCATGTCGATCTATTTGACCCGATTATACACATGTCGGGTAAATGTTACCATGTCATACATAAAAAAATATGAAATAGAAGCCTATGTAATCGAATAGTTTAGTAGATTATATATTATATGTGTTGATCATTCTCTCTCTAGGTACACATATGAAAAATAGTGTCACTGTAACACGTAATTTAAAAAAAGAAATATATAAAATTTAATATAATTGCATTATTGTATAGAACAACGTAACGTAACTACTTCATGGTCCTAGTTACGTACCGTTTGGTATATATGATAATGAGGCACAATGTCTAAAGCTCAACCACTTTTGGCATTAAGCTTTCGGATTTTACTATCCAAAAGGGATATATTCTTTAATTAATTAATTAATTAGTCATCTTTCTCTCTGAAGAATAAGTCAGAAATTCACATTCACCAACCCAGATATTCCGGAATGTTTTTTTATTTTAGTTACAACACCAATACTATATTTTTATAATTATAACATCAATCCATATATGAGGCTCCTCCTTAAAATTTCCGTCTTCTGTGTGGATTTCACTATTTAATTAATTACTACTATTCTGCCAAATTATGACGCGTACAGGTTTCATCAATTCAATAAACACTAGACAAACACCCTTGGGTTATGAGCAGTTTGATGGGCAAGAACAAATTATGACGCGTACAGGTTTCATCAATTCAATAAACACTAGACAAACACCCTTGGGTTATGAGCCGTTTGATGGGCAAGAATTATGACGCAACGATTATTTTCGGGTTATATCAAGTGGAGGTTCTTGATTAATCCAACTCACACATACACACTTCTTAGTGTGTAAGAGAGAATAAACAGTAATCATTTTTTTTTATAAAAATCATTGCCTTCTATTTGAAATAATTAATTTGAAAATACCCGTTACACCATAAATTTTCTCTTTTTGATCACCCATTAAATATGCTCAAGGCTGGCCTTGGTCCTACGGCTCCTAAAAAATGTCACAGTTTAGGGCCTTGGTTTTGTGGTTCGTTTCTTTTCATAAGGATCCGTTAAGCGGCCCAATAGTATTTGGATGAAAAAAATAGTACATGGACAGATTATTCACTCCATGCCGCATAGAGCAGAGTAGTGGGCAACCTAGATGTCAAAGCATTGGAGGTCATGGCAATTTTCCAGACAATTCAGTGGATTATAATGAAGACAGATTCCCTCGTTTGCGTTCATCGTCTACACAAAGGGGGTTCAGACAAATCTTCGTTGGGGACCTTGAGGTGCTTAGTCTCTGATTGCTTGAGTTCGGCTAGAGCTTTCGTGTCTTGTTTTTTTTTTTCTTCGTCGTTCTGGCAATGAGACAACTCATTTTCTTGCTCATACCGGTTGCAGTAGGCACAGTCAATTGAAGCTTGTATTAAAATTCATAAATGAAACAAGAATTTAAACAAGAACTGATTCGATTTCCAGAAAAACTAAATGAATAAGATGAAGACCTTCTTCACAAATTCAAAACAGAAAAATGGCGGGAAAACTGAAAACTAGCTATTTTGATCAATAACATCTCTAGAATGAATGCTGTGTATTCTTGATAGTTAATCACTACTCTAATTACACTTTATATAGGATTAGGATCTCCAACTTGCTGTAACTAACTTGTGGCGGTTGTAACTAACTCCTCAATTAACCATGTGACAAAAATGCACTCCTCTTGTGTTGTTTTGAGCTTTAACAGCTTGTGGTTTGATTTGCATTGTTAAAATGGATCATATCAAAAGAAAAGGTTTTATTGATATTGTAATTTAATGAAAATTAAAGAGAAAGAAAGAGCATCCATACACCGACATTGTACACAATATGCTCACCGAAAAATAATCTTACACCTTCCATTGACTTTTAAATAAAACAAGGAAAAAAAATGAAGGCCAAGATCACTTTCAAAGGGATAATTCGGGGGATGACCTCGGTATATCTATCACCTTCCAAATTTAATCATCAACAAATCAAGTGTATTCTCAAGAAAAAAATAACAATATATACACACACACATTTTGTAGAATCCATCATCTCTTTGTAAGGATATTTTAGTCTTTTCGATTTTTTTAAAGTTTTCTTTTCCTCCAAGATAAAGGAAAACCGACATAAGCTTTAAAATTCTATAAAAAGACTCCAGGAAGGTCTAGACTTCATAAGTTTCGTGTTTTCAAGGATTACAGAAAAAAGAGTGGGCCGCTGTCCCGAGAGAGCTGTCAGGAAAGCACACCAGTCGAATTCTACGGAGCTCTAGTTTGACATTTCTGGGTCTTTTTTGCAGGTCTGAATTGTGAAATCAAAGCAGTTTTGGTTCCAGAGTTCATTTCAAGCTTAGATTCATCCTTCAAGGGTAAGATCGTCATATTTTCTTGTTTAATTCGTAGTTTGATGTTAATTAGGTTAGTACTTAGTAGTATTCATGTTAGATTCGTTGTTGGGTGTAGATTTGCATACCTTTGGGAGCTAATTGCATTTTGGCTCGTCTATAAGGTAAGTAGTTATTCTTATCAAAAGGATTCATTTTGATCTAAAGTTATGCTTTGAATTCGTTTTACATTTGTTTTTTTGTTAAACTGCACGAACATGGACATGATTACACGTTGCCGGGTATTTGTGAGGTCAGGAAGTGGTTCTACAAAAGGTGTCTCTGATCATACTGAACATGATACTATAAATCATACCCTTATTTGCCCCGAACCATGCTCAACAGAATTTTGGCTTTTTCTGTTTTGCCAAAGGACATACAATACAAGGATGAATATGTACTTTAATACTACTGTCAATAGCATTCAAACACTTCATCCTTTCTACAGAAGGATGGCCTAGCCTAGCATGCCATAACAAAGAATTAGACTTATTACAATTCTGACAAACACTATTAGACACTGAAATATGATCTTGTTGTGAATTGATATGAGGATCTGCCACTAGAATGTATAACCCCTTTTTTAATTCAATTTGTACCAATCCTCTTCAAAGTTAGTTGGTCCTGCACAAGACAAATGTTAGAAGAAAAAATGATCAACAAAAAGCATCGCTCGATACTAATTTCTTTGACAGATGATGAGGTTATACTTGAAAGTGGGTATACAGAAGACATTTTGCAGTACTATGTGTGAATTTATTCTGACTTTTCCTATATTATTGACAATAGATGTCCCGTTAGGTAATCTCACAGATAAATTCTGTACATGGCTTATATTAAACATATTTTGTATGGAGAAAGTTATGTGATCAGGAGCTCCTGAATCCATGATCCATTGGAAGCTACTGACAGCAATACCTGTCCCTTGTGAGACATTGTTTGCAGCTGAAATTACAGAATTGCATTGATTGGTGTTGGACTGCAATCCCTGAATGAGAGACAGTAAATGTTCATATTGAGAACGTGAGATTCCACCAGCAGTGTTTGAATTTGATGCTTCTTGGCCAAAGACTTCAGTATCATGCTCTTCAATATTATCTTCAAAATTGACATTGTTAGCCATAGAACCTCCTGCACCTCTGCCACTGCCAAACTTTGGAGGAAATCCATATTTTTTGTAACATTTATCCACTATATGACCCTCATTTCCACAGTATGAACATTGAGGCTTCTTGTAACTGCCCTGTCCTCTTCCTTGTGCACCATAACTTCTGCCTTGCCCCATTCCTTGGCCTTGAAACTTAGATTGCATAGCAACATTAGAACTATCAGGAAACTGAGGCTTATTGTCAGATTGTGTAGCAATAACCACAGAATCAACAGACATAGAATTATAATCCAATTGCTGCTAATGATTGAGTGCCATTACAAAGGTTGTTTTAACACTTGGCAAATGAATAGTCATCAACACTTGAGATTTAACCGCACTAAAATTGCCATTCAAATTAAACCTTTTACAAATCTGGTTGTGTATGCATTATCAGAGTATTCCCTGATTATTTGCAATGCAGGATATACACAAGGTGGAATAGGCTTCAAGATTAAGTACTGATCCCAAAGAGATTTAAGTTTTGTGTAATAATCAGTAACATATAATGCTCCTTTAATCTATTCTATTTCTTCTTCAAGATTTGAGATTCTATAAGCATTACCTCAACCAAATCTCTCTTGAAGATCAGTCCAGATTTCCCTTGCTGTGTCAAAATACATGACACTTTCTGCAACAGTAGGAACCATGGAATTGATAAGCCATGAATGAACAAGATCATTAACTTGCATCCAAGCAGCATAACCTACATCAGTAACTTCTGGTATCGTTGATGAACCATCAACAAGATTCAATCTACCACGAGATGATAAAACCTTGGTCATTGACCTTTTCCAATGATTGTAATTGTCAGTTCCTTTCAAGAGAGGACGAACAATCACCAAACTTGGATTATCAAGACTAGAATTAGAACTTTCAGCCATTGATGAACACCTTCAAACAATTGATAACAGAAACGCAATTTCTCTAGGAATTGAACTGAGAATGATCAGCGGATAGTTTGCTCCGATACCATATTAAAATTCAGAAAAGAAACAAGAATTTAAACAAGAACTGATTCGATTTCCAGAAAAACTAAATGAAGAAGATGAAGATCTTCTTCACAAATTCAAAACAGGAAAATGGCGGGAAAACTGAAAACTAGCTATTTTGATCAATAACATCTTCAGAATGAATGTTGTGTATTCTTGACAGTTAATCACTACTCTAATTACACTTTATATAGGATTAGGATCTCCAACTTGCTGTAACTAACTTGTGGCGGTTGTAACTAACTCCTCAATTTACCATGTGACAAAAATGCACTCTCTTGTGTTGTTTTGAGCTTTAACTGCTTGTGGTTTGATTTGCATTATTAAAATTGATCATATCAAAAGAAAAGGTTTTATTGATATTGTAATTTAATGAAAATTAAAGAGAAAGAAAGAGCATCCATACACCGACATTGTACACAATATGCTCACCGAAAAATAATCTTACACCTTCCATTGACTTTTAAATAAACATGGGAAAAAAATGAAGGCCAAGATCACTTTCGGAGGATAATTCGGGGGATGACCTCGGTACATCTATCACCTTCCAAATTTAATCATCAACAAATCAAGTGTATTCTCGAAAAAAAAAACAATATATACACACACACACATTTTGTAGAATCCTTCATCTCTTTGTAAGGATATTTTAGTCTTTTCGATTTTTTTTAAAGTTTTCTTTTCCTCCAAGATAAATTAAGGAAAACCGACCTAAGCTTTAAAAATTCTATAAAAAGACTCCAGGAAGGTCTAGACTTCATAAGTTTCGTGTTTTCAAGGTTTACAGAAAAAGGGTGGGCCGCTGTCCCGAGAGAGCTGTCAGGAAAGCGCACCGATCGAATTCTACGTAGCTCCAGTTTGACATTTCTGGGTCTTTTTTGCGGGTCTGAATTGTGAAATCGAAGCAGTTTTGGTTCCAGAGTTCATTTCAAGCTTAGATTCATCCTTCAAGGGTAAGATCGTTATCTTTTCTTGTTTAATTCGTAGTTTTATGTTAATTAGGTTAGTACTTAGTAGTATTCATGTTAGATTCGTTGTTGGGTGTAGATTTGCATACCTTTGGGAGCTAATAGCGTTTTGGCTCATCTATAAGGTAAGTAGTTATTCTTATCAAAATGATTCGTTTTGATCTAAAGATTATGCTTTGAATTCATTTTACATTTGTTTTTTGTTAAACTGCATGAACATGGACATGATTACATGTTGCCGGGTATTTGTGAGGTCAAGAAGTGGTTTTACAGAAGGAGTCTGATCATACTGAACATTATACTATAAATCATACCCTTATTTGCCCCTAACCATTCTCAATTGATTAGTGATAGATGGAATATTATGCGAAATACTTGTCGATGGCCTAATGCCGGTTCCTCGGTTATTAATTCTGCATCTTTATATTTTATTCCGATATTTCGTACTGTATCGTCTCATTTTATGTGATTTTCAGGAATACCATAATATGGTCTAAATAGAGATGGATCCGGATTAGAGGAAGAGACATTGGGCCAAAGCCTGAAGAAGTCAATATGAAGTCTGCTGGACCAGAAAAAAGAAAAAGGTCCGGAGGCTGTGGAAGCCCTAGCCTCAGCCGCGGAAACTTGGAGGACACGAAAAGATGATAGCCGTAATCTGCATTAAGTCGGTTAGGTTAGATCCACTTGGTCGGTTTACAGCTCTATATAAAGGTTGTGCCTGTCTATTGTAAAAATATACAACTCATATCGACTTTTCCAATATACACTTTTCTATGAAATAAAGAAGTTAGTTATTTTCTTTGAGTTCGTTGCTTGGTTATCTCCTCTAATCCATCAACTAGCTTGAGTTGATCAAGCTAGTCACCATTGATAAAGGTATGAAGCTTTGAACATTCCTTCATACTTTGATCATGGTAGATTTAGTTAGATTAACGTGTTGTACTTGATCTACATGTCTAAACGAATCATAATTAACTAGAGTAATCAGAACGGAACGATGTAGATTTCAAAATTAGGAACCTTCGCCGCCGGTCCTGCGACGGTCTATATCGCAGCCGCGACAACCCTAGGTCCCCCTAAGCTGAAAATTTGGCGTCAGCTACATTGATCGATAGATTTAATTAACAGTATGTTAGATCTGGTCAATCTGCTAATTGTATTCGTAAATTAACATGAAGGACTTGCAAGGTGAAGTATTAATTAGGACATAGTCTGATCAATCCCTAGGAACGTGCTAGTCAATCCACGATAGCTGCTTAGGGAGGTTCTCGGCTTGAGCTGGCATTTTCTAATACTTATTGCGTGTGAGTTAATACAACCAATGAAGGAGGTTAGCTGCACATAGACGTCTACTGTACTTTCAATGGAAGTAGATAAGATTAGGAGAGAGCACCCATAGCTAAATTGAATTAGAAAACGTTCTGGTTGATCTAGTAATTTACGAGGAAAAGTAGACATAACGATTAATGGTATCAAGTTAGGAGATCGGAGATGAGAGATATACCAATTACGTTTTCTGTATTTATGTTGGTTAAGGGACCATTGTTTGTTTTATTGTTTAGATTTAGTGGGTTTTATCTAAGTTGCATTGTCTCTGTGGGATCGACATTGACTTGCATCTACTATACTACGATTGACCTAGTACTCTTGCTAGTATTTCGTGCATATTAGTGGCTTACACGCGGATCAGTGTCCCTGGAAAGCGCACAACCAAAACATCAGAATAGGTTTTTGGCTCGTATTGTGATGTAAACTTTTTTTCAACAAGTTATTCTGTTTTTTGGATACTTTTCTGTATTCGGTTTTTACGTGATTAGTGAAAATATGATGGTAGTTTGGTATTGCTATGGCCTTTGTATGCTCACGTAGGTTAGAATATGACTTGCCTTATGTGCTCCCATATGCTTTTATGCTTCCCGGATAGTTTTGGTGAGGTGAAATTATTTAACCGCAATGAGTTACAAGAGCACTGCGATCAACTCAAGAGTCGTATTTGGATGTATGTCTGGTTATTACCTCTGTTGAAATTCAGTGTATTACAAGAATAATGTGATCCAACGTGTCACATGAGATGTGCTAGTCATATTACCCAAAGTTGCACCATGGCTTCCATATTGGGTTTTCATCACGGTGTTGTACCCTGGAATATATGGCTTTTATGTGTTAAACAAGAAATATGAACATGACATGCAACATGGAAAGATACAAGAACGTGATAAGAAACACACGAACATGACAAGAACACGAACATGATAAGTAAGTAACTAATGAAACCGAACAACTACATGCAAGACGAACTGAATGTAGGTAATACGACATGTTTTCCATGCATTGATCAAGTTAGGTTTTAAAAGTAGTTTTTTTAGGTTTCAAGTTATGTTATAAACTAGATGTAGTAGACTCATGTAATGTCTCCCGGCTTATGACAAACATGAATATCTCTTTTAATCTTCTTGTTCTTTACTGAGTGTTTCAGCTAGTGCTCACCACTACTTTAGTTGGAATAAGAAGATATTTGCAGGTTGAAGACGAGTTGAATGAGGAACTTGGAAAGCAAGCTTACGATGAAACATTGAGTTCTTATAAGTTACGTTTTAGTTTCCTTTTTAGTAGTTGTTCCTTTTGATTGAGGCAAGGATGCCAAGTGGTTAGCAGTTTCATTTTGGCTGAGTTGAGTTTTAATGGTTGTTACCATTTTTTATGACTATAGTCTGACAATAGTGGTGTTCTTGTTGTTGGTTGTTTTGGAAGACCTTAAGGGTCTGTCCCATGTGTCTCGTCATGTTTTTCTTTTCCGAGCCTTCTTATTACTCTGGTATTACATGAGCCTTCTGTGGTTTTAGGGTTTTGTTTAAAAGTCACGTGTCGAACGTTTCATTTACGGATAAGGGTTCAGTATCCGGAAGCGAGGCGTTATAGACACAAATACATACATACATACATACATACATACATACATATCCCTCTACTCTATATAAGAAAGGAAAATCCCTCATTGTGTGACACTTGTTTTTTTTAATTGGTCCGTCATTTTACTGTTCATCGGCCCAGAAGCCCAGACCAACTTTTTTTTAATTTTTTATTTTACTGTTCACGGCAGGCCCAACCCAGAAATTTTTTTTTTTAGAAGAAGGGTTTGAGTTAAATTGTTCCATTTTGGAGGACTCAATTGTATCACCTTTTAATGTGTGAATATATGTAGCAAATGTATGACTATTTTCAAAACATAAGGCCACGACTTATTGCCGACACGATCTTTGTATCATGCCAAAACAATTTTGTTGACGTCTACTTGAAATATTATAGATTTTTAAAATAAATTCATTTCATAAAAAAACATATCGTTTGTACACGGCGATATGACTATTTTCAAGATATAAGTCAACGACATGTTGCCTACACGATCTTTATGCTTAAAAATATTTGGTTTGACAATTACATGACATATTAAAATTCTTGAAATGAATTTTTTTTTTGTAAAAAAACATATCTTTTTTTTTTTTTTCCCTATCTAAATAAGAAAGGAAAGGGTATGCCACGTGGCACCCTCCCTTTTTTTCTCCCGGCTCCTCACCTGTATAAACCACCAAAAAATCATCTCTTCTACTCTCATTTGTTGCTTTTTGTGTTTCGGACCTTTTTGTTATTTTGGACCGTCTGGTTTGTAAGGCCTGACATTGTAGAATTAATTTTTTTTCATAAAATGAAAATTGACCAGAATGAAATCGGATGGAATGAAATGAAAATCGATAAAACACGTGGTGGTGTGTAAGAGGAAAGTGATGTTAGGTAGGTGGTGGGTAGGGTGGGTTGGGTTGGGGTGGTGGGAAGGGTAGGGTATAGTAAGATGGGTGGTGGGCACGGTAGGGTAGGGAGATGTAGGGTAGAGTAGGATGGGGTGGTGGGTAGGGTAAGGTAGGGTGGGATGAGATAAAATAGGGTGTAATAGGTTTAGCTAGGATAGTGAATTAATATGTAGGTTGGGAGGTAGGTTAAGGTTTGTATGTATGTAGAGAGGTAGGGTGTGGTAGAGTGTGCTAATGTAGGTGAGGCGAGGTATGAGATGTAATGCGGTGATGTATGGTAGGGTAGGATGGTATGGTTGGATGATGTGGCGTAAGTTAAGTAAAGTTTGGTAGGTTGAATAAAGTACGTAATATAGGGTAGTGTGATAAGATAATATGTGGTGTGGGGCATGGTGATGTAGGATTGGATAGGTGAGTGTTAACAAATGTTGGGATAGGGTGCGGTTGGGTGATTGATAATGTGTGTAGTAGATAAGAAAGAGTGTGTTGACTAGGGTAGAGTTGTGTGGTAGGTTGTGGTATCCGAAAGGAGATCGACGTAAAATGTTTTATTTTTCATTGTTGCGCTTAAAAATTGCGTTACGAGCGGTTCGTTCGCTATATGCCACGTTTTCTTCAGTATTTAATATCGTCAAATAAGTTAAAACTTATAGATTGTGCACTCCGTGCGTTGCACGGAGTCGCGATTTCACTAATATATATATAGCACAACAACAAATCAATTGTGATAGCTAGAATGATGGAGAAAAAACCGGCAATTAAAATAATTTAATTCCCCTTTATCAATACAAACCTAGCTTTGGAAAAGAAAAGCAAAAGTGATATCTATAACAAAGTCATGCAACAATGAAAAATGTAATTTGGGATGATCTGCGTATATAAATTATGTAGAATTTTGAGGCGTAAACTTGATTGTGGCAGTAACATTGCGCTAAACATTATCATTTTCCGCATTAAGTAGGCATAAAATTGACCTTGTTGTTTTCCAAATCAATTTCAACGAGAAAGTTGATCATGGAAAGGTTACCAAAGATAGAAATATCATCGTTTGGAATCATGGCTAAACAAAAAGAAAGACTTTATGGTGCAACGGTTGTAAGAAGGTTGTACCAAGTGGCATACATTAGAGCCTCTCATTTTTACTCTCTTTCACATAATACACTTTTATCGTGTGTGAGAGGTTAGAAATGAATGGTTGTAATGTATGCCACTTGGTACAACCCTGCTACAACGGTTGTATTATAAAATTTGTCAAACAAAAAACACCGTCATCGGCTTCAATGAATGAGTTCGGAAACCGGACATCTGCATCTTGAAAATGAAAAACGATGTCTGGAAACACTGGATCATGATCACCATCTTTTTTGTTGTAGCAAAGGCCGAAACTATCATACGGATCCGAAGTATTTCGATTCACGGATATGGATATTATTAATGTCGAAACAAAATCATTATACAATTTGGTAGGAAGGTTGGTGAATGTTGTCCCCGAATCAACTATCATGTTTCCTTTGTTAATTTGGTAGGAAGGTTGGTGAATGTTGTCCCCGAATCAACTATCATGTTTCCTTTGTTACTGTTTCTGTTAAAACCAGACATAGGTCTAAATCATATATATTAAGGAAATGAATTAATACTTTTGACTTTGATAAATGAAATGTGTGTACGTACCTGTTATGATCCCGATGTGAATTCCGTATCCTCGTGTTTCCGACAGAAATTCCCTGTAAGTTGATGTAGTAAAAAGTGTAATCTTTAAACATAGGAGTTGATACAACTTTTTTAGAAACCATAGCATCATTTTTACCGAAGTAGATTCTACTTGTGAGATTAGAAACTAATGGGACAAGACAATAAGAGAACTTTTTGTCAATACTATTGTATTTAGATATTTGGTTGATTAACGATATTAACGAAAGCGGTCCGCCCCGAGGCCCACGATTCCCGAGGCTGTATCGTTGTAAAAGCCTGCACTATCGTGAGTGCAACCAAAAGTAACATCGGGAATCATGACCGCACCTTCTCCAAAGCTGAAGGTTTCAGTTGCCAGGTTACCACTGGTGTAGGTTCCATCGGGATAAGTGAGATTATATGGACAACTTCCATGATGTTTGCAGATTATGGAATCACATAGATTCGAACGGCACGATAATGGCTTGTAAGTGGATGTATTCTTAGGGTTAAAAAAGGGTAAACTCTGTTTATTGCATTGAAGACATGGACTGCATTGAGTCCATGTCAAGTCACTACCGGTATCAATATGTCCCGTCATCAATACCGGGGGTGTTCCGATGAATATATTCATTATGTATTCACCATCACCTCCATATGTACTAGAAGTTGATAATATTAATGATGAAGATGCATGTTTCTTCTTCTGCAAGAAAGATGAACGTAAAAGGGATCGGTTAAAAGCTTGATTTAGCTTGACGAAATGAGAGCTAATTGATGGATCGTGTAATGGGGATTTGTGTGAGTCGCGATGAATAAGATCAATTGAGAAACCTTGGTTTAGTGAAGAACATTCAAAGAGATGAATGAATTCAAAGCATACAACAACTGCAAAAACAACGAAATAAACGGATACGGTGGCCATGATAGATCGATTTTTGTTGGAAAAAAAGCAATAAACTTATAGCAAAGTTTACAAGAATAAATAATTGAGATTGTTCAACCAAGAAGTTTGGCTTGCTAGAGTTTGGTTGACCAAGGACATCATTATTAAAAGAAAAGGTTTTGTGTAATTTAAGTGGTACTACCTCCGTCCCAAAATAAGTGTCCACATTTTAGAAAACAATTGTCCCATAAAAAGTGTCACTTTATATTACCAATGTATCATTTAATGCTTATTTTCCAAAGATAACCTTAGTCCAACATTTATTTATGACACTCATTCAAACATTTATTATTTGTGAGGGGTAAATATGTCAATGTAGTATAAAACACAACACATTAATTACATTTCTTAATATGTGTGAAAGACAGCTTGTCAACATCAAACAACTCTACCCTCAACAAAAAAACATCAAACAACTCCGAAGAGTATGCTTTGACAAACTAGAAGCAAACTAGGCATACAGAACATCACCGACATCAAACACAAAGGAAAAAACCAACATAAATTACAGTATTTGTTGAAGTTCAAGCATGATGATCAAGCTGATGCTACATGTCCATGTCATAAAACTGATGATCAAGCTGATGCTGCATGTCCAAGTCATAAAACTACAAGTTCTCTTAGGCATTTCGTCGAACACACGTGTAGAAATGCGGTTGAGTCTATTGGTAGTTGACTAGACTGTTGTAACAAACTTAACTGCCAATTAGATGATTAGGAGGTCTATATATAAGCTCAATTGTAGTCTAGAATCATCACATTGTAAACACAATCTAAGATCAATGAAATTGAACTTTTCCCGCTTTTCTGTTTTTCGAATTTCTTCTTCTTCTTCATAGAATGTTCTTCATAATTTCTGCAATTTTTCGTTCATGATTCAACATGGTATCAGAGCAAAGCTTTTAGCTGTGCATTTCTTGTTGATTGCGGTGTGGAATCGCAATTCTGAACTGTAGTGTGGAACTACATTTCTCATCTTTTATTCGGTTTTTCCTTCTTTCTTGAGTTCTGTTTTCTTGTTCTTGGCAATGGCTGAAGAAGGAGATGGTGCAGTTGTTAATCCCTATCATATTCATCCTGGGGAGAATCCTTCAGCTGTGATTTTTCAACCAGTTCTAAAGGGAGCATAAAATTATCATTGTTGGAAGAGAGCAATCTCCATGGTTTTATCAATGAAGGGTAAATTGAAGTTTGTTGATGGTTCACTGCCTAAACCGGCAGAAAATCACAGGCATTATGAAATTCGGTGCCAATGTAATGACATGGTGTCAAATTGGCTTGTTAATTCTGTGGATATTTCTATACAGCAGAGTATTTTCTGGTTGAATACAACAAGGGATATTTGGATTGATCTTGGAGTTGGTAATGCCTATCGTCTGTCCAATCTCCAAGAAGAAATATATGCAACAAAGCAAGGTACATTGTCTGTAACCCAGTATTTCACAAGGCTGAAGAGTTTATGGGATCAATTGTTGGTTACGAGGCTCGCTCCATCACACGACGTGTGCACTTTTACCGCCTATAGAGAAGCGGGATGAGGCCCGACAAAGTCATCAGGTTCTTGAAAGGGTTGAATGATGCTTATAGCAATGTAAGGTCACAAATCTTGATGGCAAACCTATACCAGATCTTCATACTGTGTTCAATATGGCATTACAACATGAAAGTCGGCTCAATTATGCAGATATGGGAGTTGATAAGGCTATATTAAGTACACATGCAATTGGATTCAAGCAAGATAATCAAGATTCTATGGCTGTAAATTCCCATACTAATGCTTCCTATGGAAGAGGTGGAGGAAGAGGTTCTGGAAGGGTTTTTCTGGAAATAATAAGAGACCACAGTGTTCCTATTGTGGTAAAGAAGGCTGATAGGAGTCAACTTTACGTGACTCCGCTACATTGTTTGGCCTCCGTTTACCACATTTTCAAAGACATTTTTGGATAATTTAGACCGCTGGGTAATATTGTGAGTTCCTCTCTTGCACGGGGTAATTCCGTCATTTTGATAGTTTACCACCCTTTTTTTTGATGATCTGACCCCATTTCCGAGCACGTTTACCCTTTGGAATGTTTTGGTTGTTTTTGGTCATTGTGATGATGTAGGGTATTGGTGTCTCGAGGACCCGAAGGCAATGGTTTACAATGAGAAACATGACCGAGGAGAAAAGAGGTGGAAAAAAGGAGAAAAAGTGAAGAATTGGTGGCACAGGGTCAAACGCACGTTTGGAACCCTCAAACCAGCGTTCAGTCTCCAAACCGGCGTTCCAACCTCAAACCCGGCGTTCAGAGTTGCCGAGTCATACTGAGTTCAGCTCCTTCAAACGCTGGTTTAGCAACTACCCCGAACGTGCGTTCCAGGCCATTCAAACGCACGTTCCCTACCTTCAAACGTGCATTCCAGGCCTCTTAAACGCACGTTCCATACCTGTAAACCAGCGTTTCGAAAGACAAAAGCCCTAAGTCGCCTGAGATTTCAAGCAAAGCGCACGTTCCACTCATCTCAAAACCAGCGTTGAACCAAAATCTGCAGGATTTTCCTCCACCTATAAATACCCCCTTAGTCCATTTTGGGATTATTATTCATCTTCTTAGCCAAACTCTACCCCTTTCATAGCTCGAATTTTGTAATAGCTTAGAATACTCTCTCTTAGTGTAAATCAACAACATCTTAGCTTAATCTTTCCATTTCTTAGCTTGGATTTTCATTTCAAACACTAAGAGACCACCTTTTAATTACTTCTATATTTTGTACTTTTGGGATCTCAACTCGAATTTCTGCAATTTTATGGTATATCTCTCTTCTCCTTTACTTGTTATGGCTCTTATTTACTGTTTTATGCTTGTTTTGATTAGTATAATGTGTAGCTAAACATCTTCATAGCCGAATCATGTGAAATTTGGTGAAATCACCCTTTGGGTGATGAAATTGGGAGTGGGTAGTGCTTTTTATTGTTGTTTCTTGCATTTTTCACGTCTTAGAACTTGTTATAACGGATTTGGGCTAGATTGATCACCTAGGTCAAAAATCACACACATCAATCTTGAGAGTTGTTCAGAGAGAGGGGTGTGGGAAAAGGGTTCTAGGATCGCATTGTAGTGCGAGGTTACTCGTTTTTAACGTTTAAATGGCTCTCGTGCATGATTGTCTTGTGAATGAATCTCTCTTAGGAACGGTTAGTTGTCTTGGCATAATGTGTTGGGGAAGAGTTGTTCAGAACCTAACACCGGGATTAGGAGTACGTACCCGTGAAATTGAATGTAAGAGTTCGTTCGTTTATTGCACACTCCCGGTTTTGTCATTCCTTGGGGTGAAACTAGCTATTTTGATCATGGTTCGGCTATGTCTCCTTAACTATCTTTAAAACTTAGTCGTTTAATCTTCTTTCTTTCTTTTTATCTTTAGACTCGTTAGTTGGAATCACTTAGTGTCGTTGTAGTAACAAAACCTTAAAACTTTGATCACCTAGACTGAGCATTACGTTCACTTTGGTACTTGCAAGCACGATTCCTTTGGGTTCAACCTCGTACTCCTGTAGCTATACTAGCAATCGACCCGGTCCACTGCCGGTTAGAGAGTTAGTTTACCCACGGTTTCGAGTCTTTACAAATTGTTTTTGAAGGGTAGATTAATTGCTCATCAAAGGCCACGCTGTTGAAAAGTGCTATAAGAAATATGGATACCCTATTGGTTCAAAAGGCAGGGGAAGGGGGCAGATGTTAGTAATATCATCCGCAGCGGAAGCGATTTAAGGATCTAGATCTATAAATTACACGTAATAAAATAACTAGATCTACTCTACAAGGGGGTTGTAGAACATACCTCTTGGATCTCAAAATCCAAGTTGAAGAGCCGCAATAGAAAACAAAGAAAGATGTGAAGAGCACCACGATCTTCCGTACGTGTGATCCAAGTAACTCCCGGTGGAAGGAAATTCTCGTCTCGAATCCTTCCGATATGCTACCCGGAAAAATCTCCAAGATTTTCCCCTTTAACCCCTTGGCCGAAAAAATCACTTCTTCTCTCTAAGAGGAGAAGTCAAAATTTATTGTGTATGTAAGGCTTGGGAGAACTCTCTTTATATAGGAGATTAAAACTTAGCCTCCAAAGATTTTTATTTTGCAAATAAATAATCCAATAAATAAAAGATAATTCCATAATATTCTAGAACAAATCTAGAATAATATTTATCTTTATTTCTTTCCATAAATATTTATCCAATAAATATTTTATGCACATGTCTTATTAATACACAAGAAAACAATTTCTTATTCCAAAAATAAGAGGCATGAAGTAAATTAACAATATTGACCTAGTCAATATTAATTTTGCCATCACACAATAATTGAAGCAAGATTATGGAAAATGTCTTTTCCACATATTTAATTATTTAGCCCAACTAATTTAATAGTCCACTAAACAATTAATTCACATATCGTTTTAATAAAGTCCAACAAGAACTAAATTAATATTATTAGGATTCGACGTCCGAAAATAGCTATGCTTATATAGAGGGCGCGTCGGGGACCATGGACTAATAATCGTGGCTCCGATAAATCAAATAAATAATTATCTTACGACGAGAATAATTATATTCGATAAATCAATCACAGGAATATGCCACCATAATCTCGTGACTGCACTCCTCCGATTAAAAGATTATATTTATCTCCTCACGAGAATAATAATAAGCGTCCATTGATATAATCATTACATATGGATTAATCCTCCATAGACTATTCATTCTAAATCGGAAGTTCTGATTAACCCTTTTAGAACCTCTTATCCTTATTTACCATTAACCCCTAGTGATCAATTAATTCATATAACTCTTTGGTAGCTAATCGGTGTAAAATGAACTCGCGCGATCGATCGTTTCTAGGATTAACAAATAAGTGGGCGTTTATCTACTTCCATAAATGGAAGGAATGGATTCCGTATCCGTGATAAACACGACTACTCACTCAATCCAAGACAATGCCAAGATGGGGTAATTCGGACCACAGACTCGGTGTAATCATTAACCGTCAAGTCAAACCTCATGCGATTCAAGCGGTTGATCGTGATCACCTCGAGATTAAGATATATCCATAAATATGATCATCCATTGATTCGATAAGACTTCTCGACACGGAAATATATCGTGAACTCTAATCTAATCGGTCCGATTCTATATGATATATCTATCATATATAAATGCCCCACTAGGTTCTCTTAACCGAAAGTCCGGATAAGACAATCACACCAATTGTGTTCTGGGCGCATTAATAGCACGTTAAAGGAGAGACCCGATACTCTCGATTAACTTCACTACGGGCTAATTGTATTTTAAGTACATCTTCACTAACTCAATCCTCCCGTGTATATCCCATACACTGAGTTAAGTGATTACACAAACGATATACTTAGGGTTTTCTGTAGTGTAAATACTATTGTCACATCGGTGAATATGAGAATAATAAATATGAATAATAATATCATTTCATTTATTAAATAAAACAATTACAAAATTGTCTTTCGGGCATCACACCTAACAGCAGATACATGCTAATCATGTCAGTCTGGATCAAGGCTTTCTACCAAATGTAGAAGACACAGCTACAGGTACTTATCCAAGTGCAGATTCACAAAGATAAGACACGGTGTCATCAAGTTTAAGCACATTGACCAGATCACAGTATGATACTATCATGGACATGCTGAGAAATGTACAAATTCTTTGAAACACTGGTCTGGACAAGCGGTGGCACTTTATCGCAAATATTCACACTCATCATAGTTTCATCAGGTACTATCTATGAATGGATAGTGGATTCAGGTGCCACTGATCATGTTATTTACTCATTGTCCTTAATGACTAATGCAAAACCTGTCATTGTCACTGTAACCTTACCTAATGGAACACATACATCAGTCACACATATATGACAAGTTAAAATTAATGAAAATCTGACAGTGGATCATGTCTTGTGTGTGCCACATTTCACATACAACTTAATGTCTGTTAGAAGGCTAACTAGTAATGAGAAATATTCTTTGTTTTTTGGAGCTAATGGTTGTACTATGCAGGACAATACCTTGAAGAGAATGATTGGTTCAGCTGAATTAATCAAGGGCCTGTACATCCTAAGAGCTGATCCTACTGTTATGGTTTCTACACAACCAATGGCTTGTCAATCTGTCATGTTACCAGAATCTTTACTATGGCATTATAGACTTGGTCACCCTTCTAAACAGAGATTTCATGTTTTACACAAGTCTATTTCTGATATCAAACCTTGTTTAGACAATGAATGTGATGTGATCCGTGATCGAATCAAATATGAAATTGCCGAAGGACCGATTAAAGGTATCAATAAAACGAGCACCGCGACCCTCAGCTAACTCGTAACTAAGAACCTTGGTATGACCTCAACCCTTAGATAACCCGTATCTAAGAACTTTGGTATATGAACGCCACAAGGTATGCTCAGATCGAACCTTGATAAGTTCAGATTCGAATACTCTACGAATAGAATACTCACAAAAAGCTAGAAAACTTTATAATAATTTCACTCAATAAAATATGTGTTCTCCTATAAAAGAAACACCTAAATGCCTTATATAGGCTACAAAATCCAAGCCAAAGACATTTCTAAGCAATGTGGGATAAAGTTCCCCAAAAATTATAACTCAAAATAAATAAATAATACCTAAACAATGTGGGATAAATTTTCCCAAATAATAATAACTAAAAATAAATAAAAATACTATGAATAAATTCAATAAAGTTTTTCTTCATTGGGAATCACATCAGAATGTCTTGTATGTCCCTTAGCTAAACAAAAGAAACATAGTTTTCCTCATAGTGATTCTGTTTCTGCTGATATTTTTGATTTGTTACATGTAGACATATGGAGTCCAAATAGATTTTGTACATATAATGGAGAATACAACTGTTGTTGATGATCATTCTAGATTCCTTTGGATTCATTGTCACGGATATTTGCAATGAAAATAAACAAGTAATAAATTTATAAATCCGGTATACCCCAAGTGTAGGGATCGTAGCATAGCGATTAATACCGGAGTCGATCTCAGGGAATCGAGGTATCTAGTTCATTATTTTTCCTAAGTTTGATACCATTATTATTAAAGCCTAAAATAACAAAAGCGAAAGATAAATCGACAGAAGAGGATTGTCACCCAAAGCCAGGAAAGATCGTTGCGAACATAACTAAACTATAAACGAGAAAAACAATAAAACTCATAAAAGCATGATAATGACTATAGCGATTAAACATAGAACAAGCAATGATCCACCATCCCGCAACCCTTAATTTCCTCTCTAGATTATCTTATGATGATTTAACTAAAATTGTGATTCACCTATCAAAGGTATGAACTCCTAATCTCTTAGAAAAGTTCGCCTATCAATCTTTTATCTCTCGATCTTAAAGATTAACGCTATCAAACCAAGGTGCAAGATTTCTCAATCTAACAATCTAGATATTCAACCTAATCAACTCTCGTTACTTATAGGTTAAAGAAAATCTATTCTTTCCTATGGTGATCTAGGTTTACACCGACTCTCGTCGCATAGTAAACATCAATAGCAAAAAATCTCTCGATACAAATTTGCATAACACATAATCATAGGAAAGAAACAACTTTAATTAAAAACTCATGAAATCATCCAAAGGGAGAAATAAAAACGATGCTGAAAAGTTTCACATGCTTTCTCCAAGTTTGATCAGCTTCAAGCCATCCTCATGAATCGAACAAGAAGAAACGACATAAAATAAAAAACCTAACTAACCTCGGTCGACAGAGCACAAGGCTCTGCCGACCGAGCCTGCCTCTGCTCAGAATTTAGGGTTCTCTGGCGGCTGCAGTCGATATGATGATAAGATGATAATTAGGGTTGAGAATGCGGCTATATATAGAAAACTAGGTCGGTTTCAGCATGGCGGCGGACGGACGCCCCGTGCGGATGAGTGGACGACGCCCGGTCTTGATAAAATCTTGAATCGGGCGAGTCACGCCAGGCGCCCGTCCTTAGTAAACTTGGGCGCTCGTTCATCGATTTGTCAAAACTACGAATCAAACTTCTTCAACCCGGACGCCCGTCCAGAATTTCAAACGCCCGTCCAGATAGACGGGACTTCAAACGCACGTTCAGTTAACATCTCAGCTTCCTGAATCCAATTGCTCCTCCGGGCCTTGATTCGAGTATTTGGACGCTTCGTCTGCACCTTTTCCTTCCAAATTCATCTTGATCTTCATTCCAACTTCATCTCTATCTCTTTCCTTCCATGCAAATCATCACTTGAACATCTTTTAAGCTCCTTTCATCCCTCTCCATGACATGTAAATGTACCTTCAAAACCATAAGAACACGCAAAGTGTAAAACCATAGATAATTACCAATAAAATCATGAAATTAGCTCAAGTTTACACTTAAAGACTTTTAAAACTCATTTGCTCAATAATTCGATTAAACCCTTAATTTCTATGCAAATAATACGAATATGGAGGAAATTATTACAAAATATAACGATATAAATCATATAAAATCACCCTTAACATTCATTTAATGAAAGCCAAGTCTGAAACCAGGGCCTTATTACAAACTTTTTGTAACACTGTTTTCATACAATTCAGTAAACAAGTAAAAAAAATCAGGTATGATAATGGCCTAGAATTTAAAATGGATGCTTATTATGCACAAAAGGGCATCATACATGAAACATCTTGTGTTCATACACCACAACAAAATGGTGTGGTGGAAAGAAAGCATCAACACTTATTGAATGTGGCTAGGACACTTAGGTTTCATGCTGGTTTTCCCATGTCTTATTGGGGTCTGTGTGTCAAACATGCTGCTATGCTAATTAACATTACACCTACACCTCTGTTGCAAGACCAGACACCCTATTTTCTTTTGTATGGGAAGCAACCTAACTACACTGATTTAAAAGTTTTTGGTTGTTTTGCATATGGCAGTACAATTTCTCAAGGAAGAAGCAAGTTTGACAGTAGAAGTAGAAGGTGTGTCTATATAGGAAATCTTTCACATACAAGGGTTACAACCTATTAGATCTTCAAACCAGGGAGTTTCTTACTTTCAGAGATGTAGTTTTCCATGAGCATTCTTTTCCTCTCCTAACTAATGCATTACCTATAACACTGAATGTGTCTTACCTGTGCCTAATCTTCAAAATATCAATTCTGACATGCTTCATGATGGTCATGTGGATGGGAATACAGGTTATAATGATCAAGATAGTGAAGATTCAAACACTGAGGATCTTATTCCATACACAGGAGATGCATGTGATGCAGACTATGATGCCTCACAGCACCTACCACCACCAAATCCAAATCAAAATCTAAGGAGATCTATAAGACAGAGGAAACTACCTGCACACTTGCAGGACTATCAGACTGTAATTGGGACAACTGCTACCACACCTCATACACTTGACAAAGTGTTGTCATTTGACAACTTGTCCAATTCCTACAAAGCTTTTTCAAGCAATCTAGATGCTGAACAAGAACCTGCAACCTATACAGAAGCTGCCTAACATGAAAATTGGCAGAAAGCAATGCAGGAAGAATTGTCAGCACTACATAAGACTAACACCTGGACTCTAGTCACTTTACGTCTAGGCAAGAAGCCAATAGGCTGCAAGTGGGTATACAAGATAAAAAGGAAAGCAGATGGTACTATTGACAGATATAAAGCAAGATTGGTGGCTAAAGGCTATACAGAGACTGAAGGGATAGATTTTCTAGACACTTTTTCACCAGTGGCAAAATTATCTACTATCAGATTGTTTCTCAGCCTAGCATCATTGAACAAGTGGCAATTGCATCATATGGATGTTAATATTTTTTTTTACATGGAGACTTAGATAAGGAAGTCTACATGAGACCACCACCAGGTCTTCCTATTTCAGGCAAAAATCAAGTGTGTAAATTAATAAAGTCTCTTTATGGCTTGAGGCGGGCTAGTAGACAATGGAATGCTAAGTTGACTGAGGCACTTACACAAGCAGGGTATATTCAGTCCAAGCATGATACCTGTCTATTCACAAGAGGACAAGGTCATACCTTTATTGCTTTCCTTGTTTATGTGGATGATATAGTGGTGGCTAGTCCTGATTTGCAAGAGATTCAGATTCTCAAAGACTTGTTGCATCAGGCATTCAAAATCAAAGATTTGGGACAACTAAGATATTTCCTAGGCTATGAGATTGCAAGATCAGAATCTGGCATCCTGATGAATCAAAGAAAATACTGCCTAGATCTACTTCAAGAATTTGGATATCTGGGAGCTAAGCCCTCAAGTACACCTATGGATTCAAAGACAAAACTGGAGGTAGCAGATTCACCACATCTCAATGACAACACTTATTACATAAGTTTAATTGGAAAACTCCTGTACCTTAGCAACACCAGACCTGATATTGCATATTCTGTGCAACAGTTAAGTCAGTTTTTAGATAAACCTACAGAAAATCACTTGGCTGCTGCTCATAAACTCTTAAGATTCCTCAAAGCAACACCAGGGCAAGGTTTGTTATTTCCTTCCAGTGGTAAACCTATCTTAAGGGCCTATAGTGACTCAGATTGGGCTGGATGCACTAAAACCAGAACATCAATCAGTGGTTATACAGTATTCCTTGGTGAATCCCTAATCTCATGGAAGAGCAAGAAACAGTCCACTATTAGTAGAAGTAGCTCAGAAGTAGAATATAGGGCAATGGCCCTGACAGCATGTGAAATTCAATGGCTGCTATATCTTCTATCTGACCTCAAAATACAACACCCTCAACTTGTTCCCTTATTTTGTGGCAATCAAAGTGCAACCTACATTGTAGAAAATCATGTTTTCCATGAAAACTAAACATATTGAGATCGACTGTCATTTTTTGAGGGAGAAGTATCAGCAGAAGATTTTAATTCCCATGCCAGTCAGAACTGAGGATAACCTAGCTGACATTCTTACTAAAGCAGTTGAAAAGGCTACCTTTAATAGGTTATGGCCTAAATATCCTACCAAGGACATCTATGCACCAGTCACAGATCAACATACATGAAGTTCAAGCATGATGATCAAGCTGATGTCAAGCTGTATTTATCCCTAACTACAACTTGAAGGGGGATGTTGAAGTTCAAGCATAATGATCAAGCTGATGCTACATGTCCAAGTCATAAAACTGATGATCAAGCTGATGCTACATGTCCAAGTCATAAAACTACAAGTTCTCTTAGGCATTTCGTCGAACACATGTGTAGAAATGTGGTTGAGTCTATTAGTAGTTGACTAGACTATTGTAACAAACTTAACTGCCAATTAGATGATTAGGAGTTCTATATATAAGCTCAATTGTAGTCTAGAATCATCACATTGTAAACACATCTAAGATCAATGAAATTGAACTTTTCCCGCCTTTCTGTTTTTCAAATTTCTTCTTCCTCTTCATAGAATGTTCTTCATAATTTCTGCAATTTTTCGTTCATGATTCTTTTTCAACAGTATTTTTTCCAATCTTCATCACCCTGGAACCACCGCCAGAAAAGTGTCTGCCACCAAATACATCCGCTTGACACCGGCTAATCAAAGGAAGCCCGAAAGAAAAGCTTACCCTTCAAATAAGAAAGGCGACAAACATATGCAAATGAAAATCACAGAGCATACGACCATTCGCGCTGAAATCGAGCCACACTGATGAACCTCAGATCCAAGCAAGACGACCCGAATCTAGCTCATACTATTACAGCTATTAATGCATCTACTACATAAGTGTGAAGGTCAAATACTCATTTGGGCATTTGGTCGAACATCAATAACAGAAAGCAGTTAGAAGTAGTTATTAGGTTGTTAGAGGTAGTTATTCAGTTGGTTAGCAGACTAGCTACATTCAGCAAGTATATATAGTGTAGCATTACTTAAGTTAAAGGCTAATTGAGTACATTGTATGTAAGAAAGCAATGATCGAATATCCAGTTTAATGAGAACTCTGTTTTACTCTTTTCCTTCTGTTTTTTGATTTTTCTGCATCTTCTTTATGTGATTACAATCCTTGCTTTCAAGGATTCTTCACATACAACCGCATACAACCCAAAACTTAACCTGCAGAGAAAGGTGTGAAAGGAGCCAAGTGTTTATCTTTCTAGCCTTCGAGTTTCTTCCAAATTATGTGTATGAGAAGATATATGATATACACCATAATTTATTTATCCGGTTAAAAGAAAGATTAGTTTGAAATTGTAAGCAAGAATAACAGTACTGCAGATTGTCGACTTTTCATGTTCCTGCCCTGTGAAAACGAAACGGCTGAGACGAAATTCAATGTATAGGCGGTCAATTAAAATTCAAGAAATACCAACAGTCGGGAAGAATTTGAAACTTCACTATATCACCTACAATACATGGGAGGAGAAAGAAAAAAAAATGATTCTCTCCAAAAAGAACAGAAATCAATAGCCATGGTAGGAGGGAAGAAGAATACAAGTGGTGGTGCTTCAACCAAAAACAAAATTTGCTCGATTCTGAAAACCCAAAACACTGCCGCCATTGTTGAAGTAGATGAAGATGCTGGAGTACCCGAAGAAGCAATCTATGCTCCAATTGTGTCATCTTACAATGACAAGATTCGACCACTTCTTGATTGCATAGATAAACTCCGAAACCTTAAAGTTATGCAAGAAGGAATCCAGCTGCCTACAATCGTTGTAGTTGGTGATCAATCCTCTGGAAAATCAAGTGTCCTTGAATCTCTTGCCGGTATAAATCTTCCAAGAGGACAAGGTATATGCACACGTGTTCCCTTAATCATGAGGCTTCAAAATCAGCCTAATTATTCTGACCCTGAAATGGTTTTGGAGTTCAATGGAAGAGTAATTCAAACCGATGAACACAATGTTGCTGAAGCCATTGTTGATGCAACAGATGAAATAGCAGGAAGAAACAAGGGTATTTCCAATGTCTCATTAACTTTAACAGTGAAAAAGAATGGTGTACCTGATCTAACTATGGTCGATTTGCCCGGGATTACGCGGGTTCCAGTTCGTGGACAACCCAAAGACATATATGAGCAGATATCAGGTATTATTATGGAGTATATTAAGCCTGATGAAAGTATTATTCTGAATGTTTTATCTGCAAGTGTTGATTTTTCTACTTGTGAGTCAATTAGGATGTCACAAAAAGTGGATAAAACAGGGGAAAGAACTCTGGCTGTTGTTACAAAGCCAGATAAATCACCTGAAGGGTTGCTAGAGAAGGTTACTGCAGATGATGTTAGCATTGGACTAGGTTACATTGTGGTTCGAAATCGAATTGGGAACGAATCATACGAGGAAGCTCGTGATGAGGAATCGTTTCTTTTCGAAAACCACCCATTATTGTCATGTCTGAACAAGAACATGGTTGGAATTCCTGTTTTGGCTCAAAAGCTTGTTCAAATTCAAGCCACCATTATCTCAAAATGCTTGCCGGAGATTGTTAGAAAAATTAATGATAAATTGGGCTCTAATTTGTCTGAGCTCAATAAATTGCCAAGCAACATATCATCATTTACTGAAGCATTGACGATATTTATGCGAATTTTATCTGATGCAAAAGACACATTGAGAAAGATCTTTCTGAGGGGTGAGTTTGATGAGTATCCTGATGACAAAGAAATGCATTGCACAGCTAGACTTTCAGAAATGTTCAATCTTTATTCAGAAGACTTAAATTCAAAACGAGTCGAATATGAAGACAAGAGAATGTTCTTGATTGAAGAAATATCTATACTTGAAGAAACAAAAGGCATTGGTTTGCCAAATTTCCTTCCAAGAACTGCTTTCTTAGCTTCTTTACAGAAGAAAGTGAAGACAATATCTTCAATCCCACTTGAGTTTATAACTAGAATATGGAATTACGTCGAACGGGTTATAATCCGTGTCCTAATGAAGCGTTCTGATAGCTATCCACAGCTACAATCTAGCACAAGAAGAGCTGCTGAAAATGTAATCTCCAAGAAACTTGAAGAGTCAATTGTTTGGGTAAATAAGTTCATAGAAATGGAAAAGCTGGTTGATTATACATGTCATCCGGAGTATGTGTCCACGTGGACAAGCCTAATGGTTAAACAAAACGAATTCATGGAAATAATGAACGATCATTCAAAGCATTCAATGATTTTCATTGAAGGGTTCGGTTTTATCGACGTTGGACATCTAAGGAACAATGTTTTGCATGTTGAGCAAGCTTTCGATTTGAAGATGAGGATGACTGCGTATTGGAAGATTGTGCTTCGGAGATTCGTTGATTCGATGGCGTTATATATGACATACAGTATCAGGAATGTTGTTAACAATGAAATGGAGGGTGCAATATTGAATGAGTTGATGGGTGGTAAACATGGTGATGGTGGTGGGAATGGGATAAAGAAAATGGTAGAGGAATCTCCTGTGATTGCAGAAAAAAGATACAGGCTGCAAAAGAGTATCAAGCTACTTAAAGAATCAAAGGAAGTGGTAGCAAATATTATGGATAGGATTAACGCAGCTAGTGTTGAATAAACATATGAAAATTTGGCTGAGGACATTAAATTTTCCCCAACAATGTTTGCAATTTTGGTTGATTTTGAATCATTAAATGGTGGGAATGAAATTGTTGATTTGAGTAGAAATTGATGCTAGGCTCTTTTAGAAGTTTATGATAAGTTTTTGAGTATAACAGTGGACATTCTGATCTGTCAATAAGTTATGATAGGCCCTCCACAACAGGAAAAAAAAAACGTGGCGTAGTACTCATGAACCTTATCAAGGCATGATACTAAAATAATATAACATCAGAGTGATAACTCAAAGTGAATGGCAAAGGTATGTTCTTGTTCACTTTCAGTTACTACACGTGATCTTGTATAACCAGTTTACCTGATAGCAGTGGCGGAGCCAGAAAAATATTTTTAACGGGGTCCGTAATTATTTTTGAATGTAAATATTTTTTTAACGGAGTCCAAAATATTAGATAAATCATAGAGTTTTCTTATTTTTAACGGTGTCTGCGGACCCCAATTACTATCACTTGCATCCGCCCTTGCCTGATAGTTGTTAGCTTTTATGTATCTTACTACTTTCTCCATTTCATTATGCGAAAGAGAACTTGAAACTTTATGATTATTCCGATAGTGGTATGGTTCCCTTTCATGCTATGTATCTTTACTGAGCTGAGTTTCATACTTCACCTTTTACGTAACATCTTAAGAGATGATTACCTTCGGTCACGGTAGGAGAATGGGGATGGGAGTAGGTAATTGCTCCTACCACTCCAATCTCAATAGACTTTACCAAGGCTCAAGGCATATATATAATCACTACATCATCTTCCATGAGTTCAGAGTGATCTTCATCATCCGTGATGATAATTACTATATGTGTAGGAATATGCTAATTAAGGTTGTCTTGAAATCTTAAGAATGATGACAGTAGTTATGATATTCATGTAGAAGTGTGAAACATTTTAGTAGTGATGATGATAGTGTACTTTTTTAATCATGAGGATGCCTCTCTTACGTACTAATTATGTATTGAGACTTGTAATAGTCGAGTTTGAGCATATTTAGCTTCTGCATCTATGTCTCTAGCATATCATACGAGACTTCGTGATTTGAAAAAACTTTCACAACATTCTCGTGTTATGCCGAACATTCTACTATTTAGGGGTCGGGTCGTTACATAGATGAAATATGTCGATGGAATAGAAAATGTGGCATGTAAGTATTGTAATTCTTTGATAAAAGGATTATAAGTTTGGTAGATATTCCAATCATTACACTCTTATTCTATATGCCTGACAAAACATGGAAATGTATGACTGAGTTTCCTAAGCTTTGTAAATGGGCAATAGAAAAAAGAAAGATTAAAAAGCTATGGTGATTGATTGGCTCAAAGGTTCAAATATAGAAAAAAAAAAAAAAAAAAAAACATACATAATGTGTTAGACCTGAAAAATGTATAGATTGTATAAAGAAAAACGCATAGGTATCTACCTTAAAAAAACAAAAATACATAGGTGTCTCACTTGTATAATACAAAATACTGTATAAAACACTGAAAACACAAGAGTTAATTTATATAAGCAATGCAATAGTTTACGAAAAATGTCACGATACGTACATATCCGTGTCAGAGATAATCGTAAAAAGTTCATTGATTCAACATAAAGACCTACTTAGAGCATCCACACCACAATGCGAGGTTTAATTTATGAAAATGTTTATAAATTATACCATTAGAGTGATGCAATTAGAATAGAGAAAAGTGCAAAAGGTTTATGTTTATAAACCGGTTTATAGAAAATATTTGACGGAAAAAGTGCAATGGCGTGTGCCCATATTATAAACTTTTTAGAGGCTTATCTATAGTGAACAATAGGTTTACGGAGAAAAACTTTATAAACCAACAACATAGTGATAAACCTTTTAAAAGATTAATGATTGGAGAAGCATTTAGTATTTTACTGATTTAAAAGATATTTAATTATGCAATCCATATTACAAATCCAATCAATCTAGTTATTTACTAAATTTTATGAGATGATTATTCCTCATCATTATCCAACAACATCTTTTGCTCATATAGATTATTACTTATTTTCTTAATTATAATTTATAAACAAAACAATATACTTAAATTACACAAAAACCTTTTTAATAGAAGTTCAATGATGCCCTTGATCAACTAAACTCTATAGCAAGCCAGACTTTTTGATTGAACAATCTCAATTATTTATTCTTGTGAACTTTGTTATAAGTTGATTGTGTTCTTCAACAAAAATTGGAACATATATACAATTATGACCACCATATATGTTGGTTTCATTGTTTTATGTTTCAAGCTCTTTTAATGTTCTTCACTAAATCTTATTCAGTGAAGGTGGAGCCCCAATGCTATAATGAAGTTTTATCAACTCCTATGTTTAAAGAGTACACTTTTTATAACATCAACGTACAAGGAATTTCTTTCGGAAACACGAGGCTACGGAATTCACATCGGGATCATCTCATTTCAGGTACCTGTACATATGATTTATTAAAGTCAAAGTTTTAATTCATTTCCTTAATACATATGATTTAGCCTCATCGATCTCTCGTTTAAACATGAATAAAGACATTAACACCAGAAACTGATTCAGGGGCAACCGATCGACCCCAACCCAAAAGAAAAGGTGACCCTTCCATCATCTAAGTCATAGTTTTTTTTTTTTTTTTTTTTTTTTTTTTGAGGGTAAGTCATAGTTCTAAAATTTAAAAAACTAAGACCGAAAAGAAATGGCGACCCCTTCCGTTGATTTTGCGTTTACCTAAAATTCAATTAGGTATTTCATTATCGGTATGCATATCTTTTTTCCTGATATTATATTATAAAGTTTGAAAGACTATAACTATCATTAATATAATTAATTAATTTGTGAATATTAAATTAGAAGTATGGTGATATGAGATTAAAACATTGAGAATCGATCAAATGGACATAAATACTACTTTCTTTGCTAAAAAAAAATCTACGGTCAATCAATTTCATTTTTTTCGTTGAGACGAAAATGACAAACTATAAAATCTATGACAAAAATATACTTATATGTAATTTTTCCAGCTTAATAACCCTTGAACCACTGTATCAAGTCACACTCACTTAACAGATTATCATTTTATCATTGAATGGGCATTTATACAATTATACAATGTTTGTAATGCATGTAACTTCTTGTTTTGTATGGTCCAAAAACCTAATATCTACTTTTTTTTTTTTTTTTTTTATATGCGTTAATTTATCATGCATGGGATTAATCAGCTACGGTGGAGCTTTTCTGGACTAGTCAACTATGCAATTATTTAATAAATTTGTACAAAAATGTGGGCTGGCCATGCAATTATTTAATTTAAGTACGATACTCTCCTCTAATCGTCTTCTGCTTTATTTAATGGAAATGGTTCCCGTTACGGTGGACGAACTTAATATTTATTTCCGATAATAACAAGGTTTTTTTTTAATTTTTTAATATTTTTCTTTTTCTTTTCTTTTTTTCGATTTTGAGAGGGACATAGCCAAAACGACATAAATAATGTAAAAACCGGTAAATATGACCACTTTGTTATGGAACTAATAAATAACAGAGAAAGAAAGATGAGTATAACGTAGGAAGGCGAAGGAAAAATTGTGTATTATTTCACTGGTATCATGAAGTATTTATAATAGGAATTACAGTGTAGATACAATAGTTCGAGTTAATCCAATATCTAATAAATGAACTTAAATAATAGATAATCCACACAATTTATCTTTTACATAACACTCCCCATTGGATGTCTATTATTCAACTAACACCAGATATGATATGCTTCATTAAAACTTTACTAAGAAAAAATGCAGTGGGAAAAAAAATCTTAGCTAAGGAAAAATAGTACATATTTATCTGTATTGATTTACTCCCTCTGAACCAAGCATCAATTAAGATCTTTCAAACGTCGCATCACAATGTTCTTCACCAGTCTCTCAAATGTTGCAGTCGGCAATGTCTTGGTAAATAAATCTGTCAGGTTGTCGGTTGATCGTATCTGTTTCACATCAATTTCCTCATTCCTTGCAAGTCTATTGTATGGCAAAATTAATTTATCGATCTGAGTTGCATAACGTATATGTCATGTACTATTAACTTTGCTAGAAAAACCCAGTGGGAAAAAAAAACTAGACAAGGAAAATAGTTCATATTATATGCGTTTTTTATGTGTTGTACTGATCGTCTTGTTAAAAACCTTTAACTAAGAAAACCCTGTGGGAAAAATTGGTTAAAGGGAAAAAGAGTACAATCACTAGTTTTAAGACCAAATGCTCAAAATAGTTTTGAAGTTGTCGCTCCCCCCTGACGACAACAATCTTTCTAATGTAACATTTTTCTTCAGAACAGATGTAGGAATGATCTTAGTGAACAATTCTTCTAGATTGTTACTAGAGCGTACTTTGTATATCTGTCTCTTCTAGACTTCATGTAAATAATTGAATGTAAGGGCTAAATACTATCATGCCCACTACTCATTCGTGCAACACATGGAACCTAATCATCACTATAATTATAAAAACAATCGGGAAAGTAATACAATCACAATTTGCATGCATATATTTCCACTATCACATGTCGTAATGCTTTAAATACATGACATTAAGTTTGAGTTACTTATATATTCCTTCCTCAATAGGACTATACTATAGCCATATTACATTCAACATGAATGTTAACGATATTTTTAACTTAATAGTATGTATGTTGCGATTGTCATATTAATTCGTTTCTGAAATCCACCAAGGATTTTTCATATCAATATTAATGTCTAACGACCCATAAATATGCGGTCATGACATATGAGAACTCAAATTATTGCCAGATATATTAGTTAGCGGAACATAATATTGTCTATAATGGGAGAATATATTTGATCATTAACAAATAAATATTTATAATTCAATCTCAACCTCAATTGTTTATTTTATTTTTACCTAGTCTGAGTGTTTCTGACACTCTGCTAATGACTTAGGTACTGAATTCAGATATAATAATAGCAATTAAAGAGGCAAATATGTCGCGACGACTATAATATTTTATTATAAATTTCTCCAGTAAAATTTATTGCTAATTTGATATTAGCATAAACCAATTCCTTATCAATGTATGGATTGGTTGTTCCGCAACCCCAATATTTAATCATTTGATGCACGTGCAATTTGTTCTAGGGTTTTCGTCTTCAAGACGAATCTCTTTTATGAGATTTCATGAGTGACTTAATATTAATTCATTTTCCGCGGATTTTTATCTTTTACACCGATCGGTTTTCTATGCTTCTGTCGTAGAGAAATATTATCAATAATACTTTTGAAGCAATTATAAATTGTCACTCTTTTTATTCAATTAAGGCATCTGACAAATTACTTGCTAAATACTACAAGTAAGATTATTTTCGCAGATCAGTTAAATTGATGCGTGGAATATCGTTTATGTTGTTAAAATTTCTCGGCATTCTTTTATTCTAACATGAGGTTTTCTTTATCTCTCCCTAATGCCGAGAATCGATCTTCATCAAACATGTTGCACCGAGCTATACCTTGATGCTCTTTTATTCGCTTCAAGCGATTTACACATTTAAAACATAGTGGTTTCATGAAACATATCATTCATTGAGATTTTTGAAAATAATATCTCTCTTGCGCTTCATGCGTTTACTATACCGTTATGTGATTTCAGATTTTCAAGAATCGTTTAAATTATCTTTCACATTCTTTTGGATTAAACAACATAATATAATGAACTTCATGTTCATTTTCTCCCCTCATGATGTTGATCATGCTTATTGTGTCATATATATTAATATGCTATATAGCTATTATGGGACACGTCCTTCCAAGACATCCTTATTACCAGAAAATCTTTTAGAGTCCTTAACTTATCTGATAAATTGTGTCAACACTGTGTGCATTACTTGTGTCAATCATGACTATTCGGATATGAATTTCATATTCATTTATGTCAATGTGATTTCTTCGAGACTCAGAAATACATAGTGCTTTATTTCGTACAACTTTTCTTCAATGGTTTTTTGAAGCATTATTAATATAGCACTTGCATATGTTGCATTTGCTTCTCTCTTTATTACACAGTATATCGTGCGTTGTCACACTATTGATTAGACAAACATTGTCATCACAATTAATCAAGTTTATGACTTTCATTTCTCCTTCAAGAAGAGACAAACATTTATAAATTTAATGAATTTACATTTGTAAATAAAATCATGCTAATACATTTTTACCATTTTCATCGGTCAATCAACAACGGTAAGAAAGTCAAATGACAACTACTCACAACCACAATAAAACATTGTGCACACTAATAAGGTATTAGATTATACAATATATTTTTCTCAAAACATTTTACCATCTTACCAAATTAAAGGCAAAACCACTTTCAACAAAATTTGATCCACAAATTAGTTTCAAATACTACGGCAGTAAATTTTTTTTAAAATAGAATTCAATCCTTAAGTTTCTGAACAATTAGTTTCAACAAAACTTTTAACACATTATTTTGCAAAGCAGGATCATTATCTACATCATTAGAAACAACATATTCTACTCAAATTCTTACCGTAATAGGAGGCCTTCATAAGATTTCTCGAATCCGACTATAGCATAGCTGGGGCTTTATAAGGCACATAAGCTTTAGCAAAACAATTAGATATAAGGAGCCTAATTTGATGACAAAACTTAGAAAAGTTTTTCACAAAAGACTATCTGCATGAAACTCGTTTGATTAGTAAGTTAAAATTACAAAAAATAAAAAAAAAAAAAATCACTCAAATCCAAGTCAACAATAGCTACATCCCTTTATTAAAGTAATATTACCACCAAAAAGGGATTCACTCCCACATCATGTATTTTTCGAATTGGCTATGGAGGTATTATTATTATAACAACTATATATCTGAAAGGCAAGTAAGTGGCTAGCAGATCAATAAGCGGTAAGCTTAAATGCTTTCTCATCTAACAAGAGGAAATAAAATGTTTGTCGGCATAACAAACAGAGAAGTGACGTCTAAGGAATCAAACAAAATGTAAAACCATTAAGTCCACTTCACATATCCTCACTTAAAATAGCCAGACAATACACCCGTATATATGAAGTAAACAAGATTGAGAAGCCAAGAATAACTTGAAGCCTGACAAAACCGCAATCTCAAAGGCACGATATTTCTATTAATGTTAAATAAGTGACTCCTAAAAAAACTTATGCAAAAGGTGTTTCAAAACCAAACTGCTCACGAAAATTGGCATCGAAAAATATTCCAACACATTTAATCATTTTCTTTAGCCATAACCGAAAACCAAAACGATCATGAAAATAAATGGCTATTTTTGTTTCTTATTCGAAGGACCAAAACGTGAACTACTATGTACAACAAATAGTGGCATGTTTAAAGTCGAAATAACATATAATAACCCTTATCAGTAGTTCACGTAGAACAATTTAATAAAAGAAATTTTATCTTACGTCAATTAGATCTATATTCTATTATTATAAAACATTTAAAAATGAACCTACATTAACCTTTTTCACTTCGTTCAAGGTTGCAATATGTCAGGAAAAAAACCATACTCATACTCATAACCATCGATCATATATGAAAATCACCACTTTACGTAGAAAATTCAAAACTGAATAACATTAAGACATCCTAACAAATTACCCAACAATTATTATAATCAATCAATGCCATCAAATGGTCAATCGATGCCATCAAACGGTGTCATTAGCGTGTCATTAAAGGAATACACAGTTTATAGTTGTGAAATCGGTGACATATCAAAATCAAATGATCATTGTAATTCTTATGATCAAGAAAATTTGTCTGGACTATCTGACATTATCTGGCTTATTTGGCCTAGCCATACGACAATGTATTTATCAATGTATTTATCAATGTATTTATCTGGCCTTTTCTATGATGCAACTATGTCCATTTGACCTAGCCATACGGCAATGTATTGGACCAATGTCCTTCAGTTTCACATCTATAGCATTTGTCACTACAGATTTCTTTTCATTATTATCATGATCCAAATATTTTCATTATTATCATGGTCCAAATTCTGTGGATCACTTCATTTCTTGTCATGAATGTCATTGTAATAGGTCACATATATATTTTCACGGCCTTTACCACGGTCTCCCGGGTCAGCCAAAATTTAAAGATTGAGTCGCATTCACTTCAGGAAATGGATGACGCACACTATAGGGTGGCACTCATGATTTTTCATTAACATGCCGCTATTTGCTCGGCCAGCAGTAGACATGCGATGAGATCATAATATCTCATAAAGCTTTTCTTTTCTATTTCTAGCATGTAAATGTCACTTTTTCACCACATAATTTAATTGTGGAGTGATTATTAAAATAGCTATATTATATTTAATGACAGGTTTATAATCCTGCAGTCCACGGTTTAGCCAATCATGTCTGAAACCTTATGTAGAATTTTTTTCAAACGGTTTCACGGATCCACACCATTTTTTTTTCAAATGGTTCCACAATTAATATGGATCCACAATTCATACAGATCTCTCACCGTTATTGTTCCACAATTTATACGGATCCATAATTTTCACCGTTATTGTTCCACAATTTATACGGATCCATAATTTATACGGATCTTTCACCGTTATTTTGTTTCACAATTCATATGGATCCATAATTCATGTAGATCTTTCACCAATATTCATGTTTCAATCCCTCATCAATATGATGACGGACAGAGAAATATCATGGCCTTTGCATTGTCTTGATTTATCTATCAAAACCCATAGTTTCCAAATGCATTTTAACGTTATGGCACATGATAAATAATTTATCCCTGATATATTTAGGGGTATGAAATATTGTTTGATAATGTTAGCCATTAAAAAAAACTAGAAGAATGCAAAAATTAATTTTTACCTCCCTCTGGCTTGGAATACTCCATCGGTAGATCTGGTTCTCTGCTTGGAATACTCCATGGATAGATCTGGTTGGAATACTCCATTACTCATCGGTAGAGTCTCGTGCTGAAGCAAAATACTCCATCGATAGATCTGGTTGGAATACTCCATTACTCATCGGTAAAGTCTCGTGTCGATAACGTGTTATGGAACTAATAAATGACAGAGAAAGAAAGATGAATATAACGTAGAAAAGAGAAAAGGAAAAGTTGTGTATTATTTTACTGGTATCATGTGGTATTTAAAGTAGAAATAACAATATAGATACAATAGTTCGAGTTAATCCAATTTCTAATAAATGAATTTAAATAATAGATAATCCACACAATTTATCTTTTACATAACACACTTTAACTTTTAATGATTTATAAGGAAAAAAAAGTGGAGGGGGGGGGGGGGGGGGATATACCAATTTAACCTCTGATAACTTTTTTAACAGAAACATGCGCATTTAGTAAAAAAAACAAAATGTAGTGTCACAATGAGTGACACAACAGTCATTAGAATAATTGATCGTGATGATTTTAAAGTGAACATGATGTGAACTAATAAAAATCAATAGTGCAGATGATCGTTGTGAGAGAAAGGTTGTGCCCGCAGAGGCGCCAACTCCTGAATTTTTTAAGCCTTCGGCGAAGTCGTCGAAGGAGGCCTTTTAGTTCGAATTTTTTTTCTTCGAAGACATACGTTTTAAAATATTATTTCAAATCGCGATTTACTTGAATATTAATCTATTGTGGGCGAGAACAATGTATGGAGCGCTGGAGTGGTTCCACAAAGGATTTGTCTGATTCGGAGTGTCTATGTCGTGATTGTTTATAGTTGACATCTCACCTTATTTTAGATTTGTGGCGCCATGTTTGGGGTGTTGATCTCCCGAGCAGTGAACATAATGCTTGTTCTTCGGATTTGATATAATCTTCGGACACAATGTCGAAATATTTGATATATTTTTATAAAATAATTTTATTGAAGAATGACGGTGAATCAGAAAATCGGTGAATCTCACTAAAATATGAATTTCGATAGTGAATTCGACAGTGAATCAGAAAATTAGTGAACGATGAATTTCGTCGGTGAATTTAAGCAATGAATTTGAACACAAGTGAATTCGACATGATGAATAAATAGTTTTGTCGCTTTATGCAAAAGTTTCAAAAAGCTCGCCCTTCTACTCAATTGATGAAATATTTATGTCTTCTCCTCATTCCCCATAAAATAATTATTTTCTTCAAAAATATATTAGGAATTTGGTCACATAGGGATGATATTATCCTTTAGGAGAGAGAAGAATTATTGCACAACGGTTATTGGAGAGTTATACCAGATGGATGGATGTGATACATCCACCTCACACCTACACACATCTATTGTATGAAAGTGGATGAGTTGGATGTATCTCATCCCTCCACGTACTTGGTATAAGTCGTCAAATCACCGATGCACCATAATTTTTTTCGGAGAGAAAAGCAACTCATAGCATACGTGCGGACGGTTTATACGTTTTGATCAAGATTTCTTTGCCGGCAGAAGATAAGTGTGTGTGTTTTTTTTTTCCACCAAGGGTGAAGATTTTATTAAAAATCGAACTACTCATAGCATAGTACAAACCGAGCAAACAAAGTCACAACAACCAATTATGACCAAACCAAGCAGGCTAAAGGATCGACTTTCCATTATTCCAATCTAAAGAGATGTATTGTTCAACAAAGATTTGGTTTTTTCTTCTCAACATAACGATCCACAATACATCATTGTTATTTTATACACCTCATACTTGTACTACAATAACATAAATTAATCTAATGGATGAAATCAATACATGAGGCTTATCTAAGCCGTACACATGTTAACACATTTAGGTAGTATCTCAACAGCCCCTCAAACTAGATGGTGTTGTGATTACATTATGTTTGGATCTGAAAGTCTTGATAGCAGCAATAGACAGTGGTTTAGTCAGAACATCTGCAACTTGGTATGCACTTAAAATGTACAGAACATTTAGCTTCTTATCAGAACCTGATTCTTGCATAATTAATATCAATCTATATGTGTTCGGTCCTTGCATGATAGACTGGATTCAATGCTAGAGGTGCAGCACTGATGTTATCCCACCAAATAACTAGAGTTCTGTTGAGAGGCACTTCTAACTCTTTTACCAGATGCTGAACCCATTGTCACTCAACTGCTAAGTTGGCCAAAACTCCATGAAGAAAGACATTCTGAATATCCAACTGCTGAATAGGCCATCGTACGTACTCGGATAACTAAGGTGAGAACATTGAGAATGGTGACGGGCTTGACTACAAGGCTAAATGTTTCATTAAAATCCACAACTTCAGTTTGATGAAAACCTTTAGCTACAAGATAAGCTTTATAGCGCTCAATTTGACCCTTGAAAATTCCGCTTAATGTGGTATACCTACCAACAACCAATGACATTGGCGGTAGGAGGGAAAGACTATGGTCCATGTATGGTTACGGATAAGGGCCGAAATTCATTAATAAACCAATAACATTTATACTAAACCAGGGGCGGCTGCATGATTTTTGACACGAGGGTCAGAAATTTGTCAATTTCTTTTTGTATCGCACATATATTTGTATATTTAATTATATACATGTAATTATGTGACAATAAATTAAAACATGAGGTTATTGCATAATAATAAGAAGATCAATGTCACATATACATATGTTTATTAAAAAAATTCTCTACTATTTGTACATAAATTTTCATTTAGAGGGCCGGCCGTACCGCCTAGACAAAGGGTGGAGCCGCCTTTGTACTTAACGGAATGAAAAATGTTTTATTGATGATAATTGGTACAATTGACTTAACAAACAAGAAATAAAAACAAGCTACATTAATCAAACCGAGCCAAGCTCGTCATGATGCAAATAATTACTTGTGCTAACAGATACAACATAATTTCTCCTTCTGATCAGTTAACACTTTAAATGAACGGAGAACTCAAAAGTCTGGTCAGTAATCTCTTAAATCAATGACTTTGAAAATATGCAAACTTTAAAAACGTTTCATGGATGCTTTGAAAATCCATCAAATAGCCTACGAGCGAATAATTTAACGAGGTTTTTGTAATGAATAGAAAGTGAAAATCTATTACTAATTTTCGTTAAAATACTTAGCAATTTATAGAGATTTGAAAAGAGGGATGCCAATTCAATTGATAGGTTGCAAATGTTGTAATCGGTGGTTTTAATCGAAGACCACTGATAGTGCCACAACAAATGAACACAACAAAGTGCACAACATATTTTTGAATTATTGATTATGATGTGAAGCCTATTGATTCAAATTGTTTTCATAAAAATCAATGGTAGAAAAAGTTGTATTATTTTTTGTGTATATTTTGTTGTGGCATAAACATTTCTCTTAATCGAAATGATGCACCATCCTCATACAATCAGTCATTATGAATGTTAATTTGTACTGTGGTCCATACATAATTATCTAATTTGGTTGATCTTAAATTATTAAATGATGGGATCCTTGTGGATTAAAATTCTTGTTGGGTGGCAATTGATGATACCCTCTTCTATAATATGCTTCTATATATTATTTAAACTTTGCTAGTGGATAATCACATCAGACATGTCGAATAAGTTATGTGGAGTATCTCAATGAATAAATTATGTTGATTAAATACAATTGTCATTAATTTAATATAATTAATGAAATATGTAACTTTAAAGTGATGTGATTAATATGTAATTACATGCATGCAAAACATCGCAAATGCTAATTAATCGACAGCAACGTCTAACAAAATTTAAAAGGCTAGGAGCTTAATCAAAAGATACTTAACTTCGATCCCAAAAACAAACCAAAAGATATCAAAAACGAATCCATGCCCTCTAACAATATACAGTATCCCATAAACAAACATAAAATTCCAAAATAAAATCCATGTCCTTAGTAAAATATTCCAAAAACAAACAGAAAATACCAAAAGAATCCGTGTCCTCTAGTTTTCTGCATGCTTTCTTCCAAGTATATCTGTGCATGTTCATTAATTCAGATGGCAATTTATTTCGAAATCAGATTCATTTATTTAAATTTGTAATGACAAACCGAAAGTTACCCAAAACGTTGAAAAATTCAAATTAACCCATTTTTCATTTAAAAAAAATGAAGATGACGTGTTGAAGGGTTTATTAATTATATTAATTATCTATCTCATTATCACCTTAAGCTTTTGTAAAATATATATAGTAATTCAACATATAGCGTTAAAGTGGAAGATCGTGAATTATTCAAAATCTCATTCAAAATTGTCTTTTCAATTGTTTCAAGTGTTAGGCATCTTTGTTCTGCGTGTTCATAGTGTCATTTATATATATATTTGTCATGTTGGTTTAGATTTGTTATAAACCTACATTTAAGGATGCGTATAGAAGTGTTTAAATATTAATTTCCAGTCTCAATCTTGAGAAATAACAATTCGACATGATGCAAATGGTCCTTGTGTGATGAAAGAACAAATTAAGTTTTAGGGGGAATGAGGGAGAATGACAGAAATATTTCATCAATTGAGTAGAATGACAGTCTTTTGAAACTTTTGCATAAATGACAAAACTATTTATTCATTGCCTAAATTCACTGTGTTCAAATTCATTCTTAGAAATTCACTAATTTTAAAAATTCATTTGTCGAAATTCACCGATTTTGGGATTCATCATCAAAATTCATTTCATCGAAATTCAATGATTTCGGGATTCATTTGAGGAGATTCATTTGATTTTGGGATTCATTTATTTGTTTTTACCATTTATAAAAATTATGAAATTGTCATTCTCCTATAAAAATATATAGTTGTCTTTATTCTTAATAATATTAAGATTGTGTCATTATCCCTAATTTTCCATAATTTTTATGTCCTCTTGTTGAATGTCGGCCTCTTTATTTAACTCAATCGGTTGTCAAAATCTCACATATTTAAAAAAAATTAGTTAACGTTTTAACTTTTATAATAAAATGATTAAAAATTCTTGAATAATATTAACACGGAATTAGTTTTAATCAATTTAGGTGCATTCACACACACACACACACACACACACACACACATATATATATATATATATATATATATATATATATATATATATATATATTATGTTTTAATTTTGTCTTGTTCATTTAGTTGCAATAATGACTTAATTAATAGTCATGGTCTATTTTGCCCTTATTTTACAATAATAAATATCTTTCTATGTTCCATCAAAATAGAGATAAAATCGAGTGTCTGTTAACTAATTAAGTTGCTTGAGAGAGCTATGTTGGAACCGGTCATGAGTTGGATGCATCATATTCCTCCACTTGGTATAACTCATAAATAGCGGTTGCACCCTAACTCTTGTCATTACTGTCTAATTGACAAAATTCTCTTTCGATAATTCTACAACACTGTACATTACGAAAACAAAAACCCTACACCATAGGCCCGTGTTTATATTACAGAGTATGGCGGTTTACTATTTGGTGTTGAAAATACAAACTCAAACTCATATACGGAAGAAGCATCATGCTCTTAATATGGTGGTCGAAACAATTACAAGAGTCCTAAATATGGGACACTTTAACACGGCCCCTCAAGAATGGGCGTGTAAAGAGTTTGGGCACACAAGGCATATAAAATGCGCTATACTCAACAAAGAGACCCAACACTTGCACAATAAAAGGAGACTCTGATACCATGTTGAAAATATAAACCCAAACTCATATAAGATAAGGGACATCATCATCAAATCCATTTATATTGGGCAAGTGTCGGCTCTTTTCATTGGCCTTGTAGACTTGTAGTGCATTAATTTGTACTACCTCTCCGTCCTTAAAGGATTTACATTTTGGGACGGAGGCTAGTATGCCTTTGTATGTCATGTTGGCCTAGCTAGATTTGATCCATACCACACTTGAGGAGGGTCATGAGGCATGTTGAAGTATTTAAGATGTTAATTATATATCTTCCCAATAACTTAACTTTTTAAGAGAGATTGTAATTTTATTTTTTTTTTTTTTTGAGGGTGAGAAAGATTATAATTCAACATTTGGATAAAAAGAAAAGTTTAGATGTCCTATATATGTGGTTATTATGTTTGAGCCCCTGTTTTCCGTTCTCCCTTTTTGTTACAATCTGCGGGAATGTATGTATACTAGTGAGATCATCAAAATTTTGGCTGTGTTACTTTTTTTTTTTTATTTAAGGAACGGCTGTGTTAATTTAAATCATAGTATTTTCCTTCTTCTTTAGCAATCTTCTATTTTAATGATCGCTCCAATTTTATTTCGTATTTTATAAGAAGGTTTGAAGTTCACAATCTCGGATAATTGAAATAATATAAATCTATTTCCAACAATTATGATATCACTTGCTAGAACTTTATGTGATATAATCATCATGCACATGATCTCGTTCATGTTAAATATATAAAAGAAAGTGGTGCACAATTGAATTGAAAGCTGTTGAAGATATTATTAATAAGGATTAAATAATTATATTAAATTGTATTTTAGTATTATTTGTCTTGGTAAACAAGTTAGTTAAAACTATATAAGGACCATTGTACTATCAATATTTTTCAATGGAAATCAGATAATTATTTTACAATATGGTATCAGAGCAAGGTTCTCTCCCCTCTCATAACACTACGCCTCTCTTCTTCCAAAAGCCCTAAAAAGAACGCCAAAAAAAAAAATTCAAACCCTAGCCGCAGCTTTTCTTCTTCTCAGCCATGTCCGGCGTTACTGATGCAACCACAGCCACCTCGGCTGCTTCCTCTTCTCTGCTCACCTTCTCCCCTTCTTCTTCCATTCACATCACCAAACTAACTCGCCAAAATTACAACCTTTGGCGTGCTCAAATCCTCCCCTACCTTAAAGGTCAAGGTGTATTTGGTTACATAGATGGATCGATTCCCCCACCGGAGAAGACGACTACCAATTCTACCGGTGCTTCTTCCACAAACCCAGCCTACGTTGAATGGGTCAAACAGGATAATCTTATTCTCAGCACCATTACGTCATCTCTTTCCGACGACGTTCTTATGCAGGTATATACGGCGTCGACATCGGCCGAGATATGGTCGGCCTTGCAAAATTCGTTTGCCTCTACTTGCAGGTCGAAACTTGTTCAGCTTCGAACGGAATTAGCTTCTACACGGAAAAACGAATTGACAGCGTCTGATTACTACTTTAAACTCAAAGGTATTGCTGATAATTTGGCCCTCGCCGGACATCCTATCTCCGACGACGACTTTATTGTGTATCTATTAGCCGGACTTGGACACGATTACGACTCGTTTGTCACCAAGATCGGATCCCGCTCTTCCATAACTATTGATGAATGCTACTCCCAGTTACTCACAGCCGAAGCTCGCCAGTTACATCACCGTCCGATCGTCCCTTCCTCAACGCCACCCTCCTCTTCTCTGGTAAGCCCAGCCTCTGCAAACCTTGCTGCCGCCCCTAACCAATCCCAGTCAAATCATCAGCCGTACCCTTACCGTGGACGCAGCTCCAATAATTATCGAGGACGGGGGCGAGGTCATGGCCGTGGCTCTTTCCGACCCTCTTACAATGGTGAACCAGCCCCTACCTGCCAAATATGCTCTCGTACAGGTCATACGGCTCAGTCCTGTTACTACAGATACACCCCACCTCCCCAGCAACCATACCCCAACCCTCGGCCTCCTTCCCCCCGTCCACCCCATGCTTACTACACACACTATCCCACCCCCGCCTACAAATATTTGGATTCCCGACCTTTGGCGCAACACATCATATGACTAATGATTTTCACAATTTAAATCTCTCCTACGAGCCCTATGACGGTCCCGATAAAGTCCACGTTGGTGATGGCTCAGGTTTATCTATATCTCATCTCGGCTCTTCCTCTATTCCGACTAATTCCCGTACATATTTATTACATAATGTTTTGGTTGCCCCCTCTCTAACTAAAAATTTACTTTCTGTCCGTCAATTTGCGCATGATAATTCTGTTTACTTTGAATTCCATACTAATTATTTTCTTGTGAAGGATTACTCGGGTCGCGTCCATCATAGGGGATTTGTCAAAGATGGTCTTTACCGGTTCTCCTCTACCTTCAATCGTCCCTCTGCTCAAGCTCTCACCGCCACCTCCTGCTCCTCCACCACTTGGCATCAACGTCTTGGCCATTGTTCCTTTAATGTCCTTCGTGCAGCTTTAGGTCATTTATCAATTAGGTTATCGAATAAAGCACAATCTTCTGTGTGTGCTCCATGTCAACTAGCTAAGAGTCATCGTCAACCTCTATATGTTTCGGATTTTACGTCTGCTGCACCTTTAGATTTAATTTATTCTGATGTTTGGGGTCCTTGTACTGAGTCTTCCATTTATGGATCAAGATATTATGTGAGTTTTATGGATGATTTTACAAAATTCTTATGGCTTTTTTCTCTTAAACGCAAATCAGACGTTGAATCCGTTTTCTGTGATTTTTTAAAATTAATTGAAAGGCAATTCAACACAAAACTCAAAGCCCTACAAACTGATTGGGGTGGCGAGTACCGTCATCTCACGCATTACCTCACCTCCCTTGGAATTATTCATCGCCTCTCGTGTCCTCACACACATGAACAAGTCGGCGCCATCGAAAGGCGTCACCGCCATATCGTTGAAGTCGGTCTTACCCTCTTAGCTCAGTCCAACTTACCCCTTCCCTATTGGGAAGATGCCTTCCTCACCGCCACCTACATTATCAATCGCCTACCTACTCGGGTCCTTCGTGACAAATCCCCCTATGAAATGGTGTATGGGCGCTCCCCGGATTACTCCTTCCTCCGTGTCTTTGGTTGTGCCTGCTGGCCTCACCTCCGCCCTTACAACAATCACAAAACAGACTTCCATTCTAAATCATGTATCTTTCTTGGTTATAGCCCAAACCACCACGGTTACAAGTGTCTTGATCTCTCTACGGGTCGTGTCTATATCTCCCGACATGTCGTCTTCGATGAACACACCTTCCCCTACACACCCACACCTACTCCGATGATCCCTAATATTATTACTGTCCCTTTACCCACCTCCATCCGCACCCACAATTCCCCACCCATGCCTCCGGTAGCTCTCCCATCCCCCTCGGCCCAACCCGAACCCCCTTTCTCTCCGGCCCCTTCCCCACCCGCGGTGTCCCCAACCTCTTCCTACCATCCCACTCCATCCCCACCTCCGGCTGTTCCTCCACCGGCTCATCCCATGGTCACGCGTACCAAAACAAATTCTCTTAAACCCACTCAAATGCCCGGCTTCATCCGCTATCCTCTTCCTCGCGCTTTACTTACATCAGCCTCCGCACCTGATCCCACTTCCTACACCGAAGCTTCGAAACACTCCATCTGGCGTAATGCTATGAGAGAGGAGATTAATGCTCTTTTACGCACCAACACCTGGGATCTTGTCCCTTTTCAACCTCATATGAATATTGTTGGTAACAAGTGGGTCTACAGAACGAAGCACCATGCTGATGGCAGTTTCGAACGACATAAAGCTCGTCTCGTTGCTAAGGGCTTTCATCAAGCTGAGGGTGTTGACTTCACCGACACTTTCAGTCCGGTCGTCAAACCAGTCACCGTTCGCCTGTTACTTGCTCTTGCGGTCTCTCGAGGCTGGTCTCTTCATCAGGTTGATATCCAAAACGCATTTCTTCATGGGCATTTGAATGAACCGGTTTACATGCAACAACCTCAGGGTTTCGTTCATCCCGACTACCCTGACTATGTATGTCGCTGAAAGCGCGATCTATATGGAAGCCGTCAAGCCCGCGTCGCGTGGTTCTCTCATCTCACTGATGTTTTATTCCAGTTCGGGTTCACTGCTTCAAAGGCTGACACCTCTCTGTTTATTTATTCTAACGGCGGTCATCGTATTTATCTTCTTATTTATGTTGATGATGTTATTATTACTGGTACTTCTTCGTCTATTATTACGTAGGTTATTACTTATCTGGGTTCACAGTTCCCTGTCAAGGATTTGGGTACGTTGTCATATTTTCTGGGCGTGGAGGCCCTCTCTACTGATGATGGCTTATACCTTACTCAACAAGAAATACATTTCTTGCCTCTTCCTTGGCGTGCGGGCATGGATAAGTCGATGCCTTGCCCCACTCCTATGTCAGCATCTACTCGTGTCTCTGCTGGTTCCGCTTCTCCTTTTGCCGATCCGTCTCTTTACAGGACTATTGTCGGCGGCCTACGGTACCTCAGCTTTACTCGCCCCGATATTGCATTTCCAGTTCACAAAGTAAGCAAGTTCATGCACTCTCCCACTGATGATCACTGGCTCGCTGTCAAACATATCCTCCGGTATCTCAAGCACTCGATCTCTGACGGTCTCTTCTTCTCCCGCACCTCCCCTCTCACCATTCAGGCATACTCTGATTCCGATTGGGCAGCGGATCCTGATAATCGCCGGTCGGTTGGTGCTTACTGTGTGTTCTTTGGCCATAATCTCATCAGCTGGCGGTCCAAGCAGCACCTTACCGTTTCGAAGAGTAGCACTGAAGCCGAATACAAGACCCTATCCAACACCGCGGCAGAAGTTCAATGGCTGTGCAGCCTTCTTTCTGAGATGGGTATTTCGCTTTCTTCCCCACCTACCTTGTGGTGTGATAATATCGGGGCTACATATCTTGCACATAATCCTGTGTTCCACACCCGTACCAAGCATATTGAGATAGACTTTCACCATGTCCGCGAGTTAGTGGCGTCCAAACGCCTTTCCATCTCCTTCCTTAGCTCCAAAGACAGCCAATCTCCGTGTCCACTCCCTTCCCACGGGATTGCGGGGCGTGTTGAAGATATTATTAATAAGGATTAAATAATTATATTAAATTGTATTTTAGTATTATTTGTCTTGGTGAACAAGTTAGTTAAAACTATATAAGGACCATTGTACTATCAATATTTTTCAATGGAAATCAGATAATTATTTTACAATAAAAGCGTACCTAGATTCGTCGAGAAAACTCATTGTGTCGCATATCTTTCTACAGATGGAAACAGAGAGTTTATAGGGTGCAATTTCTAATATCATCAATGAATATAATCAGAAATTACACTACAAGTATCTACACGTTAATTACGTTTTGAATAAAATACTCAGAATCTAACAAAAATCGATCAAATGATCACGTTTATTAGGATTCTATACCGGCAGATACAGACGTACTCTCGCTAGCTAGGAAATTATATATGTGACATTAAGAAAGGCCCTATAACAAGTAGTACATTTTTGCCTTACCATCTCAATCACGGCCTCTTCGATCCACTGAATAAAGCAGAAGATTGATTGATTAGAAAAAAGTGTAAACTTAAATTAAATAATTGCATGGCGAGCAACACTTGTGTAAACACTTACCACTTCATTAAATATTGTGTTAAATAAACACTAATAGTGAGCTGTGTCTTTGACCGGTCAAAAAAGATTCCAACGTATATCTCTTAGGAAATCCTTGTCTTTTTTAGTTGATTGATTCCCATGCATAAACTCCTCAGATATTAGTTTTTTGGACTGTTACAAAACAAGAAGTTATACATAATTTATACACATAGCATAGTTGCATAAATGTCCATTCATTTGTTTAAAAGGCTTCATAAGTGTGAAAGTGACTTCATGTTAATGGTTAGAGAGTTATATAAACTTAATATATTACATTGGTTTTACAATAATTAATAATCGTTAGGAGTTTTAATCCAAATTAAAAGCATATGAAATATTTTGTTTTTTTAAGAAACATATATGAAATATTCAATATCAACAAAACACACACACACACACAAAAAGGACAATGGATCTAATGATAAGGGTTAGTTGAAAGTGTTATAAGTGTTTATTTTCATTCCAAAATAAAAATAGATCTAATTTAAAATTTAAAAAAAAAAAAATTTATAAGTGTGAAAGTGACTTGATGTTGTGGTTCAATGGTTAGAGAGTTATTTGTCATATTAGGTCTATTTTCATTCCAAAAGATAGTTTGTAGTGTATCTATTTTTATTTAGAGGAGAAATAATTTTTCCTAATCTGTATTACTACATATTTTATCATGTACTATTGGTCGTTGTGTATCTTAATCATCTTTATTGAGTGATATATGTTTAAACCTCCTTTAATTAGATCTAAGATTATATTTAATTAAAATGATTCTACGATTATATTATTACAAGATTTTAATCATTTTTGCTGTCTTTTGAATTCCGATTGAAGCTCTTTTAACATGAACAGTTTCTAAGGTCCATAAAATTTTGACCCCACGACAAGTGCGGTGGCCATACATGGCCTTGAAATCCGTTTCAGGTTGTTTTATAGTCAGGTTACAGTCTTTCAACACCTAGATCAAAGTCCGGTGTGTCTGCCCCGAGGGACAAGCCTACACATGTACATGTGCTCATGAAGAAAACAACAATTATTTTTTCCATTTTCGCACATTGTACAATTTTCCGTAAAGTTAACTAAATTGAATTGATGCTTACAAAAGTCGAAAACACGCGTAAATCATGTATTAATCTAATAGTTTATGGTTCAAGTGGTTATTGGCATCATAATTTCTATAGAGGTCACATGAATTCGATGCTTCTCTGAGCCGTTATATGAAAAATATTTGAAGTCAGACCTTTACTTCGAGTCGGACTGTACGTGAACTATTCAAACTTAATTCCGAATTTGTCAGGCCAATAGGTCATGAATACCGGAGACTTTCAGGTGTCCTAATTATATTTTTCAGTTTGAACATTAAGCAAATTAGCATAGCATTTTCTCTTTTTCTCTTCTTTTGCCTATTACTAAGCTTAAGAAACTCGGTCAAAGGAATCCATGTTTTGTGAGGCATAGAATTATTGGGAAATTAGGGATAAGGACACAATCTGAAATATTTTAAGAACTTGAGGCATTTACATATTTTTAGGGAATGAGGAGAAGGGACATAAATATTTCATCAATGAGTAGAAGGGCAGTTTTTGAAGCTTTTGCATAAAGAAAAACTATTTATTCATTAATCGAAATTCACTTGTGTTGAAATTCATCGTTTAAATTCATTCGACTAAATTCATTTCATCGAAATTCACTAATTTTCAAAATTCATCGTCGAAATTCACTAATTTTCGAGGATTCACTATCAAAATTACTATCGAAATTATTGATTTGGGATTATTGAGGAGATTCATTGATTTTCGGGATTACCCATTTGTCATACCATTATAAAAATTATACGGTTGTCATTCTTCCTATAAAAAATATGTATAATTTGTCGCATTCTTAAAAATATTTGATTATGTGTCGCTTATCCCTAATTTTCCATATTTTTTATAGGAAGAAGACAACTGCATAATTTTATAGCGAGAAGAACAAACAAATGAATCCGAAATCGGTGAATCCAAGGTGAATCCCGAAATCGATGAATTTTCGACGATGAATCCCAAAAATCGGTGAATTTAAATGATGAATTTTGAAAATTAGTAATTCGGACGATGAATTTTGGCGATAAATTTAAGCAATGAATTTCGACGATGAATAAATAGTTTTATCGTTTTATGCAAAAGTTCAAAAACTGTCTTCTACTCAATTAATGAATTATTTCTGTCATTCTCCCTCGTTCCCCTTAGAATAAAATTAGATAAATCCAAACAAGTACATACAAGACGAGTGAACTTTTTATGATAATTTTTAGATTCTTTTTTATTCCCTTTTTCTTCTTCTGGTCTTTATTACCAAATGCTAAATCCAAGCCTGCGTTATTTTTTCTTTTTCTTTTTTCTTCTGTTAAGCGTCTTTTTCTCCAGCACAAAAGAGTTTCACTTAGTATAAAAATCACCTCCCAATTCATTTAAACATGTATACATTTTTCCAAATCAGAGAGATAATTAAAGGGATATCATTAATTACTTAGAGAATTAAGTTTTCTCATTAATTATGTCAAGGGAGAAAGCAAGCTTCTTGTTTCCACCTGGTGTTAGATTTCATCCATCTGATGAAGAGTTGATTGTTTATTACTTGTTAAACAAGTTAAACGCTAGGCCATTACCAGCTGCTGTCGTCGGTGAAATCGAGCTCTACAATCATAACCCATGGGATCTTCCAAGTTCGTTTTTCTTTCCTTCTTCTCACTTTTATCACTTTCTTTTATGATCAGAGGAGAAAAATTATGGTACAACAAGTGTTCAAGGAAAAACCCAAGTGGTGGTGCGTAACATATTCTACTTGGTATACTTCTCAAATGGAATAGGATCCTCTCAAATACCTATTGCACCGTAAAGCCTCGTGTAAAAATACATGAGTGTTGATTTCATGTACAGATAGTGATCTGTGTCTGTCCTATTTTCTTATGAATACTGATGATTTTGCTTTTTGTATGCAGAAAAGGCACTGTTTGGAGAAGATGAGTGGTATTTTTTCAGTCCAAGAGAAAGGAAGTACCCAAACGGGGCACGACCTAATAGATCAGCAGCTTCTGGATACTGGAAAGCAACTGGAACTGATAAGGTGATATCAAGCTCTTCTGGAGCAAGAATCGGTGTCAAGAAAGCTTTGGTATTTTATGTTGGAAAACCTCCTAATGGAGTCAAAACTGATTGGATTATGATCGAATATCGCATCCCTGATACTTTGATTAGACCTCAAAAATCAAAGGGCTCCATGAGGGTAAGTTGTATCTGTTCCTTGTTATTGATATACAAAATCTGTAAATTCTGCAGTATTTAAGCTGTAAAATACAGAATCTGTTAACAGACATCGTCTGATATGTATGTGCTTAACAAAAAATTTGCAGCTAGATCACTGGGTACTATGCAGAATCAAACAAAAGGGAAACGCGGCGAAGAACATGTGGGAAAACGATAATCCGCCACCAAATCAAAACAGGCCAACAGGAGACATACCAAATATGAATGATCTTCCACCTGTTAGCTCGAATCCGTTATCTGAAGTCTGTTCAAACTATTTCCAATCTAATGACTCCCAGTTATTGGCTGAACTTGGTGGTGCTAATAATCAAGATCTGCCTCAAGTTACTTCATCTGCAAGGACAATTTCACAAAGAAGTAGTAACATTGGCAGGCTATATAATGCATCAACCTATGAACATGATTCAAGCATGGATTCAGCCCGGATGACGGATTCTTCGTATAACAACTTTGAGGGTTCTTACAATCAGATGTCAACACCTAGCTATAGTGAGAATGGATATGGAGATTTCAGTCAGTATAATAGGGGTGGTAATGGTATCCCTGTTTTGAATACAAATGAGAGTGATGTAGCTGTTGGTTTGCCTCCTCCAAGTAACAACAACACAGGCTTCTATGATCGGCATGAACCACGCGATATTTTCAACCTTAATTTGTCCGGTCCCATGGCGAACTTGCATTCAGATGACATGTTTGATAACCATTTCAGGCAACCAGTTAATTCATTAAGTGCATCTGAATTTTAATTTCTTAACAACTTTTAAGTGATAGAAACATGACTTAATGAAATAAATGGTCGTCTTTTTAAGGTTTTTATTTATATATGAAATTTATTAAAACATTATATATTGTATATATAGCTAATATCAAAACATTGGTATCAGTACGTGGATATTATCATTTTTTTTTTATTTTATCAATTCGATCTGCATTCAGATTCAGGCATCAATATTATATATTCGGTATTTAAATCATTTAGATAATAACGGAAATGTTATCGTGGTCCTGGACCAAGTATGACGTGATAATCCAAGACCGATAGGATATTAAATAATATGATGAGTCCCCTATTTTTTACATGTCATTTGCAAGTTTACCTCTGTTTTAGAAGATGTTACAGACATTATTGATCGAACATGTATTACTTGACGTATTTGGACCACCGTAAAACTACTGACATAATAAATAACTCCATACAGGGCCGTCCCTGTGTGAACGAAGGCCCTAGGCCAAAAAAAATTCTTAATACCCTTAACCCTGTGAAAAAAATATTCAATAACAACTATTGTCAGGGTATATAAGTTGATGAGCATATATAAAAAGTAATAGAAATTGATTAGACTTCTTAAACTGAATTCGAAAATGAATTTGAGGTTTTCCGATCTTTTAGTTTAAGTATAAAATAAAAATGAACCAAAATTACACCACAATAACACTAAAACGGAGGCCCTGAAATTGTGAATTTTGGCCAGGGCCCTAGGCCGTGGCCTTGTTGGCCTGCCCCCAGAGACGGCTCTGCTCCATATCACAATAATTACATGCATGCATGCAAAGTGTCCAAATGCTAATTATAATTAAACGACAAACAACATCTAACAAAATTGAATAGGCTTAATCGGAGATCTGCCAATATATTCCATAAACAAACATATATACAATACAAACCCCACCCACCCCCATCCCCAAACAAAAAGGCATGGTATGTAGCTAGTATTCTCATGTCCTCTAGCAATATATATATATATATATTCCAAAAACAAACAGAAATACCAAGAAAATCCCTGTCCTCTAGTTTTCTGCATGCTTTCTCCTCAAGTATATTCGTGCATGGTAATCAGATACATTTATAAAAATGAATAATGACAACTTACAGATTAATTAATGGAATGGTCTGCCAGAATTCAATAAACACTTACAAAATCATTAAATAATCGGTAATTGTGAGCTGGGTATTGACTAATCCAGAAAGGTATTTGACTATTGACTAGTCCAGAAAGGTTCCACACAGTAGATCTCTTCCAATTCTCTGTCCTTTTAGTTTGATCGATTCCCATGCATAAACGCATAGTATATTAGGTTTTTGGACTATACGCAAATTTTAATGACCTGAAACAACAAAGAAGAGCATTTTATACCTTTTCTTGTCCCAGCTAGCTGTCGGCTCAGCGGTGGTTAGCTACTGGTGTACCGGTGGGGGATGACACCTGGCCGGGTTGTAAACTCCCCTCATTTCATAAGAACCACCCCCTTCTTCCCCCTCCCCTCCTCTCCTATTTTATTTTCACTCAAAAAGTCACCATTTAAACTCATTTCTTTCATCTTTTGATTATAGGAGTTCAAGCTTAAGATCCAACCCTTGAAGGAGAAGAAGGCCAAGCTCTAAATGTTGCAATGTTCGGTAAGAAATTCATGCAAATCATCTCTTTTGCCTTTTTGGTATAGAAATCTAAATCCATCATCTGTATTCAACATTCTTAGTATTTTAAGCTTATATCTTGATTAGGTGCTCATTCTCCGGGACATAACACAATTCCGCTCCAAAATCCTGAAGAATTGATGCGATTTCAAGCTTTAGAAGGTAAGAAATATTATAATTAAGGGGGTTTTAAGGGTTTTTCATGCTTTTATAAAATTTTGCGCTATTGTATCTGTCATGGCTGCAATTTTCCAAAAGAAGAATTGCTTGGGATGAGATTATTCGAAGATGCGAAGAAAAGTTGAAGGAAAAAGGTGGAATATTTTGATAAGCTTGCAGAGAATAAAGACCTCAATGAAGATGAAACAAATAGCAGAGTAAAGGCCATCAATGAGCTCTTTGAAAAAGATAAAATTTTGGAGATGATGCTAAAGCAAAAATCAAGAGACAAATGGATTATAGAAGGAGATGAAAACTCTAAATTTTTCACAGCTTGGTCAAAGGAAGGGCTAATAGAAACAGATTGGCTGGCATAGTGATCAATGGAAACTGGTGTGAAGACCCTTTGATTATTAAAGAAGAGGCTGCGAAACATTTTCAGAAGTTATTGGGGAACCGCTAAGAACAAGACCGACGCTCAGGTAGCATATCGAGGAGGTCCGGCGGCTTGAAACACCATCCACCTGGTGGTGCATGAAGACACACGTTGGAAGACTATGGCTTCTCAACTAGGGTCTCAACTAGCTCGGATTGGATAGACCTTGTTCTTGGCGTTTTGCACCATAAAAAGCTTGGTAATCTAACCCTCTCGTAGGTTTAGATCTATTATATTTATGTATTTTGGTTGACTAGATCTAGATCTTGTACTTTCCGCTGCGTAATCGGGTGGATCTATGATCCATCCGGCGATATTACATCCTACAAGAACATGAATAGGATTTCAGCTTGGCAACCTATTATTGATAAATTTAAAGAGAAGCTGGCGGGATGGAAATCAAGACTTCTATCGGTTGGTGGTAGATTGGTGTTGATTAAGGCGGTTCTTGGTAGCTTGCCCCTTTATTACTTCTCCATCTTTCATGCACCTATTGCAGTTATTCACACACTGGAAAAATTGAGATCCCGTTTTTTTTGGGGAGGTGGTTGGGATGAGAGAAAACTTACTTTGGTTCCTTGTTCCACTATTGTTAAGCACAAAAATTTTGGAGGGCTACGAGTCAGGGATTTAAAAAGTCAAAATGAGGCTCTCTTAGGTAATTGGTGGTGGAGATTTTCGGTTAGAGAGATTTCTTTAGGGAGAAAAGTCATTGGTGAGTTGTATGAAAACGAGGACGGGGGGTTTGAGTCTAGTCATATTGGTGGAAAGAATGCGAAGAAAGGAAAAGTTTGGCAAAGGATCATCAATAATGCACATCGACTTGAAGATAACGGTGTTAATCTTTTGTCCTCTCTAAAATGGAGGATTGGTGATGGTAAGTTAGTGAAGTTTTGGACTGATTTTTGGGTAGGGAATGACCCATTGGCTAATTCTTTCCCTTGACTCTTTAGGCTTGCTGTTAGAAAAGAGGGTTCGATTAGTAGTAAAGGTGGTTTTAATGAGGGAGAATGGCTTGGTGTTGGGAATGGAGAAGAGGTCTAAGGGGGAGGGAATATGGGGAATTTATTGATCTTTTAAGCTTGCTTTCCTCATGTTCTTGCACGGATTCAGTCGATAATCCAATATGGACACTCACCAAGAAAGGCAAATTCTCGGTTGCAGCTTTAAAAGAGGTCATTGTCACAGCTCGTGGATGCTCATCAACAACTCGCAAGATTTTAGATGGAATAATTGGGTTCCTTCGAAAGTGAATATTCATTGTTGGAAAGTGTGCCTTGATAGATTACCAACACGTCATAACCTGGCTAAAAGAAAAGTACCTATTTGTGATGAGAAATGCCCCATTTGTGGCTTAGAGATTGAAGACTCTCCGCACAGTTTTCTGCTATGTCCTTTCGCGCAACAAATCTGGAACAAAGTAATTGGATGGTGCCTTCTCAGTTGTCCATGCCCAAGTAGCTGGAATACTTTCTGCTCTTTCCAACCCGATCAATCTTGCGGTAAAGACACGCTCAAACTTTGGGATGCAATAAGGAAAACTGTGTTGTGGACTCTATGGCTCCAAAGGAATAACGTGGTGTTTAATTCGGTCTTGCCGTCTCTTGAGAACACCTATAACGATATCCAAAGATTTTCCTTTCAGTGGATCTCTAATAGAAAGATTGGGGGTGCTGTTAACTGGGAGGACTGGAGATCTAAGCCTCTTCAAGTCACGAGTTGTTAGTTGTTTTGTTTGGGTGGTTTCTTGCTTTAGTTTGGTGATGTTTTGATTAGTTTGGTTCACTTATATACGCGGCATATGTGTTTGAATTGGTGTAACTTGAAATGGTTCATGCTAGCTTCTTGTTAGCTGTAATAAAACTTTAAGTTGTTGTTCAAAAAAAAAGTTGGGTAGCTGGAAATGGGCATATCTGAAGGGGGTAGGTTGGTCCTCATAAAGGCTGTCTTGAGTGCTCTTCCGTTTTCTTCTTTTCCTTTTGCAAGTCCCTGTGTTCTCCGCAACTTGGAGAGAGTGCATTCATCTTTTTTTTTAGGAGGGGCTGGGTCTCAAAAAAAAAAATCTCTTGGGTATCTTGGAAAAAAATCCAAGCTCCTGTTTCCTTTGGGGGGCTTGGTATTGGTAGTTTGAGAATTAGAAATTTGGCTTTGCTAGGTAAGTGGTGGTGGAAGTTTTTGTCTGAACCGAATGCATTTTGGAGAAAAATCGTGGTTTCTATTTATGGGTTAGATGGTGCCTGGAACCTTGATAGAAGTAGGAGTGGGGTAGGAAAGGTTCGGGTGGGATTCTAGATGCTATGTGCAGTATTTAGGATTTGGGAGTCAATTAGATAGACTCATGTAGTTGGGAATTGAGGGATGGTTGAGCATTAGATTTTGGCATGATTTTTGGTGTGGGAGTGATAGGCTGAAAAATTTGTTCCATAATTTATTTTCACTGGCCAAAAATAAAGAAGTTACAATGTAAGAGGTGATCAGAAAGCGGGGTAGCTCGGGTTGGGAATGAAGGTGGGAATGGCGTAGGAGGTTGAGAGCTTTGGAGATTGCCGAATTGGCAAGGTTGGAGTCTTTTATTTTTTATATTCGTTTGATTGTAGGTACCTCTGACAAAGCATCATGGAATCTCAGTCATAATGGAATCTTCTCCTCAGCTTGCCTTAGAAAAATGTTGGAATTGGGTTTTTTCAATGATACTTTTTTGGATTCAGACCTTACAATTGATTGGAATCCATTGCTGCCGTCAAAAGTCAATATCTTCATGTAGAAAGCGGGTCTCAAACGAATTCCTACAAAGCTAAATCTTGCCAAAAGAGGGGTCGTTTTACAGGATGATGTGTGTCCACTTTGTTATAAATTTGTGGAATCGGTTAATCATCTTCTATTCGCTTGTGATGTTTCATACTTGATTTGGAGCCATGTTTTCAATTGGTGTAAAATCCAGTTTCCTATATGTTCTTCCTTTGATGAGTTATGTAGATCTAGGCCTATGATAAATTCTAGTAAGCTCGTAGCTCAACTTTGGAGGGAAATTATTGGTGTTACGGCATGGTCTATTTGGCTCTTTAGAAACAAAGTGGTCTTCAATTCACTCATTTTGGATCCGGAAGCTGATTTCGCGAGGTTCAATCGCTAGCATACATGTGGTTATCTCATGATAAAAAAAATGAAGAAAACGAGTTGGGAAGAATGGAAGGCGAGTCCTCTTATAGCTGCGCTATAAAGATTTTCTGAGTTTGGATTTGTATAATTTCGGAATGGTGACCATTGGGTGCTTATTGTTGCACACTTGAGCTTGTTATGCCTACCGCATTTTATGGGTTTGGCTTCCACCTTGGTGCGTCTTGGATGCGGCTTGGATGAATTGTCTTTTTCTACTTTTTTTTTGAAGTTGTATGGCGATTGTAGACATTGCTTTCATTTTTTTCCTTGTACCACCTTCCTTTTTTTTTGCATTTCCAGCATTTTGCTAGTTGCGGCTTTAATATAAATCTCTCACTTGCTGTTAAAAAAATGGCTGCAATTTTCCTGAGAATTTTGAGAATCTGTTTGCATCTGGGAATGCAAAAGTTGTAGCTGGTTGATTCTGGATCAACTCAGCGGCAGCATGCCACCGGCTCAATGGTGGCTCGGTTTCTAAAATCTTTCAGCATCCTAGTCAACATTTTAAGGCCAGATCATTATTTTGATATTCTGGAAATTCTTTTCTTATTCATATTTAATTGTTTTTATTAATTTATGTAGTGAAATATACATCGATCATGACATAGGTTTTTCTTGTGCCTGAACATTGATTGGTCTTAGTTACGTGATGGATATTTTATTTCATTTATTGATCAATATACCTCAAGGGCTTACATCGCGGGGTGTCTATTCCTCCAAGGTTTACATTCTGAGGACGCATCATGGCATTGTGTTTTGTTTTATTATTCATCACCTCATCATCCGGCCGGGGTTTACGGGAGAGTCTATCCCTCTAGGGCTCACATTTTGACGGGCTTTTACTTCGTAGGCATTATGAAGACATAGTACTAAACTCATGACCAGTATGTATTCATCTCATTTCAGTCATTTAGTCATGTCATATATTGATATTATTATTATTATCCTTACTGTCATTTGGTCACTCAGGTAGTGACATCATTGTGATCACTTCAGTCCAGTTACAATTATTATTACATTTCAGTACTATCAGTATATCACTTTTATTTCAGTACCATTGTCACGCATTATTGCTTGCTCATTTCCATTCAATGTCAATATTACTACATAATCGATTTAGTTACTTTTCATATTTGTATGATTATTACTAACTCTATTTTCATTATAAGAGACATTAATCATTGAAGAACTATAGTAATATATGTTCCGGGATATTCTTATGGTTACCTCTTTATTATGGTTATTCACTGAGTTGTGAGGTCACTCCTTATTTAACAATTTCAGGAAGGTGATGCCAGTAATGATGGATAAGAGGATATAAATAGATATTCCCTTTGTGACAGCTAGATATCTTGTACTATAATGCGCTTAACTCATGTACATTCCTTTGGTTGAGATGTAAGGGCGGTGCCCCATTGTTGAGCAGTGTTGTTCTTAGTGCTTGTGTATTTCCTTTTTAGTATGTGTGAGTAGTGTGAGGATTGAAGATGATGATGACATTGGATGTTATGTATCAATGGGTAATTAATGGGTATTGTATTGTCCAGTACTTGGGATCTTGTTGTTATTTATTGTAGTTGCCTTGTTGTGATTATATTTGTATATGAAGAATACGAAGTTGTCTCGGATGGCAACTGAAAAAAAGAACAGCGATTTTTTTTTTTTTTTTTTTTTACAACTTTGCCGGAATAGGTTGTAAGTAGTCATCTTGCCAGATGTAGACAATCTCAATATTGTTCATTTCGCTTTTCCAAGGATGTTGATCATTATCTTGTTTAAATTCTTATATGTTGCTTCTTGAATGCTTCTGCGTTATCCGGTATGTTGTCGCTGTAATTTAGGACTGACGTGAGCAATTGTCATGGATTGTACATGTATCGAACGGCATTTTCCTATTCTACCCCTAAGGTAGATTTGGGCTGTTACGGTTGGTATCAAGTTTTACGTAACTAGGGCTCTATTCATGTTAGGGTGCTCTCTTTGTTTAGCAATGAGTGCAATCCTTTCAATTCTCTATCATTCTCTATAGACGACCTTATCTTTAATTAGAAAATAGATGACTTGTTAAGAAGAACTAATTCTATGTGTTTTTTATTATTTCTGTGAACCTTAAGCAAATTGATTAGCATGGCATTTTTGTTTTTTCTCTTCTATGGCCTATAAACAAAGGTTAGTAAATGTTTGAGAAGACGTTTTGTGAGGCATATAGAATAAGAAGTAAGGATAAATCCAAAAAAAAAATATATACAAGAAAGAGGAGGGAACTTCTTGTGCGAATTTGTAGGATCTTTTTATCCTGTTTTTCTTCGTATATATGGTCTTATTAACAAAATGCTACATCCTGATCCAAGCCTGCATGATTTTTCATGTTTGTTCTGTACCGTCTCTTTCTGCAACACAAAAGAGATTCACTTAGTATAATGCTCACTTCCCAATTCATTTAAACATGGATACGTGTTAGTCAAGATGACTTGATTTCTTTGTCTGAATCTGGCAGAGCTGAGATCTAGGAGCAACTGAGTGATGGTCCGCCGAACTGGGTGTTCAAGTCTGGGAAGGTCAGTTGAAGTGGTGTTCAACTGAGTTCTACTGTCAGTCGAGTAAATCTGATGAGTACGTCTGTTGAACACGTCTGAATCAGTCTTGCATCTAAGCTGCTTACATCCGGTGACTCGGCTGAGTTGAGTACACATCTGGGGTGTTTATGACAGAAGCAATACAAGGATGAATTTCTATCCACAATATCTCTCTGACAGAAGTCATTATGGCGGCTAGGGTTTGGTTTCCAATGCTATAAATACCAGCATTCATTGTAACCTAGCAAGGAGTGTGTGAAAATCTTCGTGTAATTTTGTGCATAATAAAAGATCTCATTTTATGTTCATGGAATAGTCGGCACAACGCCAGAAATCACGTTAAATCTTTATGTTCTTCTTGTTTATGTTCTTGATTCTTCACTTACAATTCTTTATAACGATACATTTTCCATGTATGAGAGAATTGAGATAAACGTTTCATTTAAATGTAACAATAAACCTATTATTATATCTTATAATACGATAGTACTTAAAAATCATACAACAATATTTTATTTCCTATATTGGCTTAAATATATAGAAAATATGAATTATATCTATTGTGAAAAACTGAAAAAACTGAAATGTATGGAAATTATATGGAACTTTTATTGAACTGATTTTCAACTTATTCAATTACAATGCTACTGTTCTGTTTATATAGGCTCTCTAGCCCTAAAAGTGATAAACTCTAGTCTAATTTGAATTTAGCTCGAAATAAACACAAAGAAAAGATAATCACATATGAAAAGTAGTAGATCACTCTTGAACTCTTGAACACTCCACACATCCAGCTTTATTTTTTTGAATAATCTTGTAATCTTTGCAGATAATCTGGTTTGAATTGAACTAGTGATCGACTTCTTTGAATTTTCAGCAGCTTTATCTTGGAAGAGTTTGAATGCAGCCAACTGTTTGTCAAAATGTCTAGCTAAGGTTTGCCTTTATCTTGTTTTTCAGATTTTTCCTTCGAATAAATCTGTAATCATTTACTTGAATATGATAGAGTTTGGACTCTATCTCACAACTCCATAATACGACTTTCCTTTTCTGTTGTTTGAAGACTTTCCTTTTCTGTTACTTCCATTTTGTGCTTGCTGTTTGAATTGTGTTTGTTTTTGTTTGAATGATATACTGCTGCTGCTTCTGTTCTGTTAATATCTATTACTCTCGCTACATTCCTATCTCTTGTTATTTTATCTTCTAATAGATCTCTTACGAAATCCACGTCCTTTTAGTTGATTGAATCTTCATAAGTGTGAACATAACTTTGATACTGGTGGTTCACTGGTTATAGAACCGGACATCGTTAGGATATCAATTGAGTGTTGAATATGGTAATTAGGCTTATGAATGATAATCTTAGGTGCCTTTAGAATGGGCCTACAAAAACAAGGCGTGAGAGGTTTTGAAACTTGCCTCCGAGGGAAAGCTTTGACGCTAAAGTTAGTAAGATGATAGAAAGGTTTCTATAAATCCATGAGATGGGAATGTAAAATGTGTGTATCAAAAACATACCATCTAAATGAAGAGGATGACCTCTTTATATATATTGTTCCATTGTGGGATGTTGCGTTACTGCGCATTAAAGTGATGGAACGTATGTCTCGGGGTAGCTATGAGGCCATTATGGAGCAGTTATAGCTCAAAATGCTCGATATATATGTTCGCTTAGTGGGGGGTAACGGTTGTCTAAGACCGTGGACGACTTTAGTCATGCCGGATACAAGGGACCAAGGATGACATGCAACACGTCGGCCATATGAGACTATACACGACATGCGTCACGCCAATCAAATGATATATAGGGGCGACATGCGTCATCTTGAAGATGAGTCTTGCTGATGGATGCACAATATTGAGTTGAGCTCATGTCGGCTTATGTAATGAGGGGGTCTTAATTATTACTCTGTATGAGGCTTAATTAGGGTCACGCTTAGAGTACACTCAATATCACCTATGTCGTAGAGTTATTCATACAAAATAAATATTAGATAAATATCATAATTATAAAAAAAAAAAAAATGGAAACCGGATTTTTTTTATTTTTTTGGAATGCTCTTCAACGAACAATATTGTAATAATTTGTAAAGTACTATAAGATTTTATTCTTAGAATAAATTCGATTTTGATATTTTAAAATGAGAGACTGTCTACATTCAAAAAATAAAATAAATGAGAGACTGTCAGAGACAAAAGTTAAATTGACATTCATTGAGTTACGGGCGGAAGTAATATTTGTGAAGAAGACAGCTTCTTTGTCCATTTATGCACAATGTACAATAAACCCTAAAATTAATTAAATTTTTTTTGACAAATATAAAATATATGCACGTACATTTTTTTTTTGTTTCGACTGGGATTCAAAACCTCCGATTAATTGCTTGGACGCCATGTTAAAAGGGAATTTCTTTTTTAAAGACTTAAAGGTTTTTTTTTTTTAATTTTTCACAGACTTTTATCGTACCCGCTGGATTTTCGAATTTGTTCCGACTCCGGACGCGAGGGAGATTTTTTCTGGGTCTGCTTACAAAGCTTAGTAAACTCAGTCAAATTGTGAAGGAAGCATAGAATTTGATTAGATAATTCCAAACAAACAAATACAAGAGATACGAGTAATGAACTTGTTGTGCTAATTTGTAGAATCTATTTGTTCTGTTTTTCTTGGACTGGTCTTTTATTAACAAAATATATACTGTCTTATTCTGCAACACAAAAGAGTTTCACTTACTATAAAAATCATCTCCCATTTCATATAAACATGCATACATTTTCAAAATCATAGTGATAGTTCAATTCATCATTACTTAAGAGAAGTTTTTCTTTTATTATGTCCATGGAGAAAACAAGCTTCTTATTTCCACCTGGTGTCAGATTTCATCCATCTGATGAAGAGTTGATTGTTTATTACTTGTTAAACAAGTTAAACTCTAGACCATTACCAGCTGCTGTCGTCGGTGAAATCGAGCTCTACAATCATAACCCTTGGGATCTTCCAAGTTCGTTTTTTTTTTCTTTCCTTCTTCTCGCTTTATATCATAGTGAAAAATTATGGTACGGCAGGTGTTTGAGGAAAATATTAAGTGGAGGGGCGTGATATTTTCTAATTCATCCTCTCTTACACAATATGGTGGTAACTATGCTAATTCTCAAATACTTGTTGTACTATAACTCTTCTCGTTAATAGAGCTTGAAAATAGCCTCGTGAGTCGTGATAGCGCAAGCGAGTTGCTTTCTTGTACGGAATTGTCTAGATTTGTTATGAATACTAATGATTCGGTTTTTTGTATACAGAAAAGGCTCCATTTGGAGAAGATTAGTGGTATTTTTTCAGTCCAAGAGATCGGAAGTACCCGAACGGGGCACAGCCTAATCGTTCAGCAGCTTCGGGATACTGGAAAGCAACCGGAACTGATAAGGTGATCACGAGCTCATCTGGAGCAAGAATCGGTGTCAAGAAAGCTTTAGTATTCTATGTTGGAAAACCTCCTAATGGAATGAAGACCGAGTGGATTATGATCGAATATCGCATCCCCGATACTTTGATTAGACCTCAAAAATCTAAGGGCTCCATGAGGGTAAGTTGTATCTTAAAAATCTGGTAATTTTAAGTCTGTACAATACAGAATCTGTTAAGAGACATTGATATGTACACAACATTTTTGCAGCTAGATCACTGGGTACTATGCAGAATTAAACAAAAAGGAAACACACCAAATAACATGTGGGAAAATAAAATAATACACCACCAAATCCAAACAGGCCAACAGGAGACATACCAAATATGAATGATCTTCCACCACCCCTAAGCTCGACCCCAATATCTGAAGTCTGCTCAAACTATTTCCAGTCTAAAGACTGCCAGTTATTGGCTAAACTTGTTGGTGCTAATAATCAAGATATGACTCAAGTTACATCATCTGCAAGAACAACTTCACAAAGAAGTAGCAACATAGGCAGGCTCTATGATGCAACAACACAAGAACATGAGTCAAGCATGGATTCAAGCCGGATGTCGGGTTCTTCGTATAATAACTTTGAGGGTTCTTACAATCAGAGGGGAAAACCTAGTTTTAATGAGAATGGATATGGAGCTTTCACTCAGTATAATAGGGGCGGTTTGCCTGTTTTGAATAGAAATGAGAGTGAATTAGCTGCTGGTCTGCCTCCTCCAAGTAACAACAACACAAGCTTCTATGAACAGCATGAATCGCGCGATAATTTCAACCTTAATTTGTCCAGTGCCATGGCAAACTCACATCCAGTCATGTTTGATAATCGTTTTAGGCAACCACTTAATTCATTAAGTGCATCCGGATTTTTTTAACAAATTTCAAGTGATTGAAGTATGACTTCATCAGTATTTGGTAAGTGACTTAAGAGTGCCTAGGGAGGTCACGTATTTGATTCTCCTTTGAAGCGTTAGGTTAAAAATCTTTCGGGTCAGGTCTTACCTCTGAGTAAGAATCACTCTTCAAACACGACTGTGCCAAATTACTCGAATCAAATGGTCCTAGATACCGGGGATTTTAAGAAAAAAAAATTGTGGTCTTCTTTTTATGTTTTTTTATCTATGAAGTTTATTGTAACGTTATCGTTTATATATATATATTAATTATCAAACCATTGGTATCCCTAGGTTTGAAATGAAGACCACATGATAAGGTTCCTTTTAACATATCTGAGAGTTCTTTTCAAAACTTGCCAATGAACTGTAGTAAGATTTTGCATGAACTCGCTTAGCTAGGTAGTTGAGTACTGTAAATGTTAGACCTGGTCTTTGAAAGGTCATGCACTGCAATCCCCCACTGGAACTTCTATATGATGCGGAATTGGATCACCATCCATAGGATAGAGTTGTTTACCAGCGGTCATAGGTGTTGGACAAGGCTTGAGATTGTCCAATCCCAATCTATTCAGAAGTTGAGTGGTATATGAGAGCTTATGCAGGTATATATAGACCACTCTAACACCTTTGAACTTCCATACGAAGAAAATGTGACACTTTGCCAAGATCTTTTAAAGCAATCTTTGAATGAAAATTGGCAATGAAATTTTGAATAAGAACATTTGAGCTACGTGTGATCAGGATATCATCTACATAGACAAGCTCATTAGCATTTCTGAACATGTTAAATTGTGCTACACATTTCTAGAAAAAGAAAATAAATATTAAGATTGTATGAAAACTCTAGAAATACAATTCTAGAATAGAAGTTTCTAGATATGTAAGACTCTAGAATAAATATTGAAGTAATTAGCTAGAGTAGAAGTTACTAGATGCATGTAGGGATTACTCAAAATCAAGAAATGTCTAGAACATCCTATTAGACACTTGAACTATCCAATGGGGGCTATAAATAGCACCACCACCATGTACTCAAGCAACCAAGCAATCAAGCAATCAATACAAAAAAAATTCCTTTCTCCAATTTCTCCAACTTATCAATTCTTTTCCATCTCACACTCATCATCCTAGCCTTCTCCATTCAACCTTCTACAAAAACTCTAACAAGTGGTATCGGAGACTCGGTTTCGACACAACTACAATCAAGAAATCAACATCATGGCAGATTACACACTCCGCTCATCCATTCGGTTCCAATTTTCGGGGTGAAAATTTCGACTATTGGTTCATTAAAATGAGAACCTATTTTTGTGCTCAAGATTTATGGGATATCGTAAGTAAGGGATTTAGCATCCCCGACGACATCTCAAATTTATCTACCGCACAAAAGAAAGAACTCAAGGAGAATCAACAGAAAGATGCTCAAGCATTATTAGCCCTTCGATTAAACTTGATCAAGAATTGTTTCAAGAATCATGAGTGCAAGGCGGCTAAAGAAGATGGAAAAGTTGCGGGGAGGAGTTTCAAGGCAATGAAAAGGCACGAGTCTCAAAACTCCATTCATTGAGGAGAAATTTCGAGAATTTAAAATGAAAGATTCGGAGAATGCTAAAGACTACTACACAAGAGTAGATTCATTAGCAAATCAATTGCATGGGCGAATGGAGAAGACGTCCCAGAGAAGAAAATTGTGGAAAAATATTAATTACATGTACGTGAAAAATATGATCCAATCATTACAAACTATTGAAGCGAGTCAAAAGATTTGGAAAAATTGTCTCGCTTGAATTGATGGGGTCTTTAGAAGCTCATGAACATAGATTGGAAAGGCGTCACGAAGGCACAATCGAAAATGCTTTTCAATCTAAGTTCAAAACTCCGTCACAAAAATCAAAACAAAATGATCGGAGATCAAATGAAGGTTCTAAAAATACAGAGCCTCCAAACAAAACATTTTCTCCTTTGCGGTATATGCAAGAGGAAAAGCCATTTGGAGAAAGATTGTTGGTTTAAAGGAAAACCACAATGCAAAATTGCAAGAAATTTGGTCACGTCGAGAAGGTATGTCGATAAAAAGGAATCATCAAGCTAACTTTTTCAAGAAAAGGACGTCGAAGACAATCTCTCTATGATTGCCAAGTAGCAACAGAGGAAAAGAAAGATACATGGTATCTTGACAAGGTGGTTGCTGACAATCACATGACAAAAGATGAATCTATATTTTGCCATCTTGAAAAATTCAAGACAAATATTAAGATAGGAAATGGCGAATTTATGGAGGCTACAGAAAAGGCACTATTGTCATTAACACAAAGAAGGGCAAGAGATACATAAATGAGGTGCTCTTGGTTCCGAGTATAGATCAAAATCTATTGAGTGTCGGGCAAATGATGGAGAAAGGATACTCGTTGCATTTTGAAGGAGATTCTTGTACAATATATGATAAAAAAGATAAATCCCTTCAAATTGCAAAAATAAAAATGAAGGAAAAATGATGCTTTCCGATCCAATGGAGTTATGCAAGAGATGTCGCAATGAAGGCACAAGTTGACGACTCGTGGTTATGGCACAGAAGGCTTGGTCACTTCAATTTCAATGGATTAAAAATACTACATCGAGGAAGAACATGATGAAAGATCTCCGACTATAAAGGCACCCGATCGTGTTTGTGAAGGATGCATGCTCGGGAAACAACATCGACAACCATTTCGCCGGAAAAGCTTGGAGAGCGAAGGAGCCATTAGAATTGGTGCACACGGACGTTTGTGGCCCAATGCGCACTCCTTCACATGAACAAAATAGGTACTTCATTCTCTTCATTGATGATTATACCAGAATGACATGGGTTTATTTTATGCGTGAAAGATCGCAAGTATATGAAATATTTAAAAAATATAAGGCCTATGTCGAGAAACAAAGTGGTCAATACATGAAGACCATGTAAGAAGTGATCGAGGCAAAGAATACACATCTAAAGAATTCAACAAGTTACGTGAAAATGAAGGCGTGGAGCATCAATTGTGATTGGATACGCTCCAGAACAAAATGGTGTATCGAACGCAAAAATAGAACCGTTATGGAGACGGCAAAGAGCTATGCTAATGGAGAAAGGACTTACGAAAACATTCAGGCAGAGGCGGTGCATACTGCGATCTACTTGCTAAACAGATGTCCAACCAAAGCCGTTCAGGACAAAACACCATTCAAGCTCCTGGGTGGGCGAAAGCCATCGGCAAAGCATCTTAGAGTCTTCGGCTACATCTGTTATGTTCACATTCCAAAAGAGAAAAGGAGCAAACTGGATGAAAAGACAGAGAGAAAGGATTTTCTTAGGCTATAGTACACAATCAAAAGGTTACCGTGTTTATAGCTTAAGAACAAGAAAGCTTATTGTCACCGAGATGTTGAATTTGACGAGGAAGCAAGCTTCAATTGGGAAAACAGAGGAAGTTGAAAGGAAAACTATTAATATGGCACCACTTCTACGAACCAACGAAGAAGACAACCGTCAACTGAGAATCACCATTTCGCGCTTATCATTGAAGAAACATCACAAGATGAAGGTTCTTCTCGAGAGACACCACCAAGGAAAACAAAATCCTTGAGTGAGATATATGAGAGATGCAATCTCACCTTGATAGAACAGGAAGTTATGAAGAAGCTTCCAAAGAAGAAGTTTGGAGAAAAGCAATGGAAGAAGAAATTAAGATGATAAACAAGAATGAAAGCGTGGGAGCTAGTAAGTCCATCTCCGGACAAAGAGGTCATCCGTGTTAAGTGGGTCTATAAAACAAAGCTTAATCTGATGGCTCAATCCAAAAACACAAAGCAAGGCTTGTAGCCAAAGGCTACTCTCAACGATATGGAGTGGATTACAATGAGACATTTGCTCTGTTGCACGATTGGATACGATACGTGCATTAATTGCCTCTCTGCGCACAAAAGGATGGAAAATCCATCATTTGGATGTTAAATCAAGCATTTCTCAATGGATACCTTGAGGAAGAAATTTACGTGGAGCAAACCTCAAGGATTTATCGTGAAAAGGAGAAGAAGACAAAGTACTAAAGTTAAAGAAAGCTTTTATATGGCTCAAGCAAGCCCCACGGGCTTGGTATAGCGTAATTGATAACTACTTCATCACGCAAGGTTTCGGGAGGAGCAAAAGCGAGCCTACACTTTACATTAAGACACGAGATACAAATGAGCAGACTTATTGTTTCCTTATACGTTGATGATCTCATCTTTACAGGAAACAATGAGGACATGATCAAGAGTTTTAGACAAGACATGATGAAGACGTTGAAATGACAGACTTGGGATTAATGCACTACTTCCTTGGAATCGAGGTAAACCAAAAACAAAATGGGATTTTCATTTCCCAAAAGAAATATCTGAGATAATCTTCTTGAAAAGTTCAAGATGAAAGGGTGCAAGAGTGTTGCAACTCCACTTGAAAGCAAAGCACTCAAGAGTGAAGATGGCACGCCGCAAGGCAGATTATGCGGTCCACCGGCGCCTCATTGGAAGTTTATTGTATCTAACAACTACAAGACTGACATTATGTTTGCAACAAGTTATCTCTCCAGGTTCATGCAATGCCCAAGTCAAGTTCACTTGGAGCTCCTAAAAGAGTGCTAAGGTATCTGCAAGGCACAAAGGATTATGGCATCTGGTATGGATCGAGTCCCGACTCAAAATTGATTGGGTACACACGATAGCGATTGGGCGGGATCATCGGATGATAAAAGCACATCCGCTATGCATTCACTTTGGGCTCGGGGAATATTCTCTTGGGCAACAAAAAGCAAGACATAATTGCACTATCATCAACAGAAGCGAGAATATGTATGGCAAAGATTGACAACATGCCAAGCTATATGGCTCAAACGCATACTTGAGGACATGGGAGCCTCGAGAAGAAGCAACATTGATCTATTGTGACAAAGAATTCGCAATTTCAATGGCGAAAAACCCAGATTTCACAACAAGACTAAGCACATAAGAATCAAGTACCACTTCATCGGAGAAGTGTGGCCAATAAAGAAATAGAAGTCATGCATTGCAGAAGTGAAGAACAGTTGGCCGACATATTCACAAAATCACTACCAAGAGACAAGTTCGGGCTATTGCGAGAAAAGATAGGTGTCACTGAAATGTGTACCAAGGAGGAGTGTTAAATTGTGCTACACATTTCTAGAAAAAGAAAATAAATATTAAGATTGTATGAAAACTCTAGAAATACAATTCTAGAATAGAAGTTTCTAGATATGTAAGACTCTAGAATAAATATTGAAGTAATTAGCTAGAGTAGAAGTTACTAGATGCATGTAGGGATTACTCAAAATCAAGAAATGTCTAGAACATCCTATTAGACACTTGAACTATCCAATGGGGGCTATAAATAGCACCACCACCATGTACTCAAGCAACCAAGCAATCAAGCAATCAATACAAAAAAAATTCCTTTCTCCAATTTCTCCAACTTATCAATTCTTTTCCATCTCACACTCATCATCCTAGCCTTCTCCATTCAACCTTCTACAAAAACTCTAACAGAACACAAACAAGGAAGTGTATGAGAATGGTTGTTTGAATCCCCACCCCAGAAGTTGGGCACTAAGAGCATCACTACACACAAAAAACTAATCTTTTCGTGACAAATAAAGCGTCACAAAAAGTTTGAAATTTCCTTAGTAAAGGTGCTCGATCGCAAGAAATGTTGTTCGCTCGTTGTCATGGGTGATGCGAAAGGTTCCTTTACTGACGAATAGTGTCATATAGCCTCCAACCTAAAACGGATTACTTGGGATCTCTCTCATGTTTATTTGTGAAAACTTATCAATCTTCCGGCAAAAGCTAAGCAGGATTCGATCCTACAGAATTTTGACAACAAAAAAAGAAAAGAAAAAGAACAGAAAACTATTGACAGAATACAAAACAAGCCAAAGAGTACCAAAAATTATAACAGCTGATCTGCAAAAACAGAAACAATGAACACACTAACTTGTAATTTCTATTCTATTGCATATATACAAATTAAGCTTAGAACTGTCCTCTATCAACTTAATTTGTGAGTTTCAAAAACCTTTTCAACTTTTAATAAAATTGCTACTTATTAAAAAAAAAAAAAAAACTTAGAAAACTCAGTCAAATGTTTCCATGTTCTGTGAGGCATAGAATATTGTTAGATAATTCCAAACAAATAAATACAAGAAAGACGAGTGAACATCTTCTGCTAATTTGTAGGATCTATTTATTCTTTTTTTTTTTCGTATGGTCTTGTTAACAAATGCTATATCCAAAAGCCTGCTTGATTTTTTTTCCCTTTCGATCTCTTCTGTTTAGTGTCTTGTTCTGCAACACAAGAGAGTTTCATTTAGTATAAAAAGCAACTCCCATCCGTGTTCATATATATAAACAAGCATACAATCAGAGAGATTATAATTAAAGGGATCATTAATTACTTCGAGAAGTTTTTTCTTATTATACATGTCTATGGAGAAAGCAAGCTTCTTATTTCCACGACCTGGTGTCAGATTTCATCCATCTGATGAAGAGTTGATTGTTTATTACTTGTTAAACAAGTTAAACTCTAGACCATTACCAGCTGCTGTCGTCGCTGAAATCGAGCTCTACAATCATAACCCTTGGGATCTTCCAAGTTCGTTTTCCTTTCCTTAAACTCACTTTTTGTACAACAGGTGTTTGAGGAAAATACCAACTGAAAGGGCATGATGCATTTCAATTCATCTCTCTTACGCAGTAGGATGCCTAAGGATAATTAAGTTTGATACATCACACACCTCTCTTAATCTTACTTGATATATTCTTCAAATACCAGTTACACCATGACTCTTGCCTTCATGTATTGGAAGTGTCCAATTTTCATATGAATAACACTAATGATTTTGATATTTGTAAGCAGAGAATGCACTGTTTGGAGAATTAAAGACGAGTGGTATTTTTTCAGTCCAAGAGAAAGGAAGTACCCGAACGGGGCACGGCCTAATCGATCAGCAGCTTCTGGATATTGGAAGGCAACCGGAACTGATAAGGTGATCACAAGCTCTTCTGGAGCAAGAGTTGGTGTGAAGAAAGCTTTGGTTTTCTATGTTGGAAAACCTCCTAATGGAATGAAGACGGATTGGATTATGATCGAGTATCGTATTCCAGATACCTTGATTAGACCTCAAAAATCAAAGGGCTCTATGAGGGTAAGTTGTATATATGATCTCTTGTTCCTGATATATATACTAAATCTTTGAGTTCACAGAATTTGTTAACAGACATTGTCTGATATGTGCGTAACATTTTGCAGCTAGATCACCGGGTACTATGCAGAATCAAACAAAAGGGAAACGCGGCGAAGAACATGTGGGAAAACGATGATAATCCACCACCAAATCCAAACAGGCCAACAGGAGACATACCAAATATGAATGATCTTCCATCTCTAAGCTCGAATCCGTTATCTGAAGTCCGTTCAAACTATTTCCAATCTAATGACTCCCGGTTATTGGCTAAACTTGGTGGTGCTAATAATCAAGATCTGCCTCAAGTTACTTCATCTGCAAGAACAATTTCACAAAGAAGCAGTAGTAACATAGGCAGGCTCTATAATGCAACAACCTATGAACATGATTCAAGCATGGATTCAAGCCGGATGACGGAATATTCTTCGTATAATAACTTTGAGGGTTCTTACAATCAGATGTCAACACCTAGTAATTATAATGACAACGGTTATGGAGATTTCTGTCGGTATAATAGGGGTGGTAATGGTATGCCTGTTTTGAATACAAATGAGAGAGATGTAGCTGCTGGTCTGCCTCCTACAAGAAACAACAACACCACCGGCTTCTATGAATCGCGCGATATGTTCAACCTTAATTTGTTGAGTGCCATGGCAAACTTACATTCAGACGTGTTTGATAACCGGTTTAGGCAACCACTTAATTCATTAAGTGCATCTAGATTTTCTTAGCAAATTTTATATGATACAAGTATGACCTAATGAAATTAGTGGTCATCTTCTTTATGTTTTTTTTTTTTTTTTTTTTTATCTTCGAAATTTATTGAAACTTTATCACCCCTCAAAGACCTCCATCTTTGTCCTGGTTAAAGCAATTGGAGAGATTATTAATGATCGTCCTGTGAAACAAGGCTGACGGTGCTGCCGACTGATAATCCAGAACCAACTTGGGGCATCTCCTCTCTGTTGGAAAAAGATATAATTTGTAATTATTATTTGATGGATTTAGAATTTGTATTCCATACCATTTGAAGTAATTAAGCAAGCAATTGATAATCCCGCAATACAAAATATTTCTTCGAAGTGCAAATAGCACTGCAATACATAGAATTATTTAGCTTATTCTATCACCGACAAATTACGGTATGAAAGCTAAATTATGCACACCAAATGGCATCAAATCAACCTCATCTTTTTTATGTTTTCATATACTCCGAATCAAGTTCCAATATTTGAAGGAGTGTGTTTCGATTATTGGAGTAGCCAAAATGGAGTCTTTTCATTTCTCAAGATTTATAGGAGGTTGTGGAAAAAAGTGTTGTAGAAGCATGCATCACAACAAATTGATGATGAAGATTGGACGGAGGGTAGTTAGAAATGTACCAAACTAACAAGATGAAAGAAGATCATTTCATAGATGATGATAATCAGTAATGTGCCTTACAAATATATAATCCAACAGAGAATATATCTCTAACAGAATTGTACTAGAGAATCTAGGGGCAAATCTATAACAAAGATAAGAATGACAAGTGGCACACTTAGGAGCTAACACGTGTTAACTTTAACATCCCCCCTCAAACTGATGGTAGTGTCCACAACATTCAGTTTGTGCCTATTGAGCTGGAACTGTGTGTTAGAAAGAGCCTTTGTGAAACAATCCGCCACTTGATCACAAGATGGAACAAATGCCACTTGAAGTTGGTTCTTGAGGACTTGATCTCTCACAAAGTGAACATCGATCTCAATGTGTTTAGTCCTTGAATGGAACACAGGGTTGTAAGCAAGTGCAGCTGCACTAAGGTTATCACACCATGTGATAGGTTTTGCTGCAATCTGTATGTGTAACTCAGACAGTAAGGATCTCAACCATATGATCTCAGCTGCTACATTTGCCAAGGCTCTGTATTCGGATTCAGTGCTGGATCTTGCCACAACCTGTTGCTTTTTGGAGCTCCAAGATACAAGGGAGCCACCCAGAAATACACAATAGCCTGCCATGGATTTTCTATCAACAACATTGCAAGCCCAGTCAGCATCACTAAAGCCTGTAATATGTAATGCTTGACTGGGTTGGAAGTGCAGACCATAGGCAATAGTCCCTTTAACATACCTGAGCAGCCTTTTAAGAGCAAACCAGTGAACTTCCCTAGGGGTGTGCATATATTGACTCTTCATGATTCATGGCTTGCTACAGACCAGCTCCTACTTAGCTGGTTGAAAGGTTCAATGACTGAGACTGCACTTCTAGAAGTTATGAGCTGTTCTTCATCGAATGAGGTCTGGAATACCTTGGAAGTGCTCTTCAATAACAGATCTGAGTCAAGAATGCTCGAATACAAGACGGCCCTTACCAAGACTGAAAAAGGGTCCAAGAACATGATTGATTATCTAGCTCAAATGAAAAGTTACTCGGATGGTCTTGCAAATTGCGAGTTACCCAATTTCTGATTCTGAACTTATTCTGGCTGTCTTGGGAGGTCTTAATCGTGATTATGAATCAGTGATTGTCAACTTGACATCTAGAATTGGATCACTGTCATGGCAAGAGGTCCAATCCCAATTAGTGACCCATGAACGACTCATAGCCCGTTTTTCACCTTCAACAACTCTTGATTTAGGAGGACCTTCTGCCAACCTTGCAACTAATCGTTCTGGCCAAGGGAGAGGGCAACCAAGACCTCAGGGCACTGGAAACTATCAAGGAAACAATAGAGGTCGTGGTGGAAACAGAGGTGGTGGTAGAGGTGGATATAGAGGAAGAGGGGGTAGAGGTAATGATAATCAGAATCAGGGAAATAGACCTACTGTCAAGTATGTGGTAAAGTTGGACATACTGACCATTGAATGCTATCACGGTATAACTCCAACTACAATGGACAAAGCAACAATGGAAATTTCGGATCAAACATGAGGCCTAATGGTGGACAAAGAAGCAATTTTACGGTTATGGCTCTCAACATCTTCGCTTATTTTGCATCTCCGTAATCGATAAGTGATGCCAATTGGTATGCAGATAGTGGTGCAACCAACCACATTGTCTCGAGATCTTAACGACTTGCAACAAAGTCGTGGGGGTATGGTGGTTACGATGGTGTAACAATTGGCAATGGTAAGAGTCTTCCTATCCAACACCTTTGGTCATTTTTCTATTCCCACTAATAATTCGATCTTGCCTTTAATCATGTCTTACATGTTCTAGTATAACCAAAAATCTTCTAAGTGTTTCTAAGCTCACCTCTGATAATCCTGTTATTATGGAATTTCATTCTACCTGTTGTTTTGTGAAGGACAAGATTACAGGGAAGGTTTTGTTGGAAGGAACCCTTAGAGATGGCCTCTATCAGATGCACCTCCCTACTAAAGCTCCTCAGAACTCTCTTCACTCCAAAGCTACTCCTCGGTCCTCTGGTGTCTTGTGTCAGTTTGTAATAACTCTGTTAATTCCAGAGCTGAGTCTGTAGTTGATCATTCTGATCCTAGTAGTAATGTTGGTATTTGGCATAGAAGATTGGGACATCCCTCTTCTAAAACTCTGAGTCTTGTTTTGAGTCTGTATGACATTTCTGGTATTAATAAACTTGAGTTTTGTGATGCTTGCAAATTGGGTAAACACCATTCTTTACCTTATCCCACATCTGTATCTAAAAGTGATTTTTGCCTTGACCTTGTGCATACTGATCTCTGGGGACCTGCCCCCATTATGTCAACCAAAGGTTATCGAGATTATATAAGTTTTGTGGATGATTTTAGTAGGTATGTTTGGATTTATCCCTTAGTCCGTAAATCGATGCACTTAAAGTCTTCCTCAGGTTTAAATCTTTAGTTGAAAACAGTTTGACAAAAGTATCAAGTGTTTGCAATCTGATTGGGGAGGTGAATTTAGGTCCTTTGAACCTCATCTGTCTGAGTTAGGGATTGCCTTTAGACATCCCTGTCCCTATGCTCATGGCCAGAATGGAAAAGTGGAAAGAAAACATAGACATATAGTTGAAACTGGTCTAACCCTATTAGCTCAAGCACAAATGCCTCTCAAATTTTGGTGGGAAGCCTTTCAATACTCCACACACCTTATCAACAGACTTCCTACACCTGTTCTTCAATCCATATCCCCATATGAGAAACTGCTCAATCATAAACCTGATTATAAACTCCTAAAGACTTTTGGTCAGATTTTGCTTTCCTTACTTAAGGCCTTTCCAGAAACACAAGTTTCAGTTCCACACTGCTAAGTGTATCTTTATAGGTGTTAGTCCTTCTCATAAGGGGTATATGTGCTTGGATGTGTCTGGGAGAGTCTATATATCCAAAGATGTCTTATTTAATGAACTTGAATTTCCCTATCAATCTTTGTTTCATCCTACCATATCTACTTCATCCTCCTCTAGTCATGACTATCCTTCAATACCTGTCTACAATTCCTTTCAAGCACTTCAAAATCTTGATTCTGAAGAAGTTGTCTCTGCTAAGAACACTACTGGTACTAGATCTTCTACCTCTTCAAGTGCTACTGTCAGTCCAACACCTTCTCCTAGTCCTGCTTCTGTCTCTGATCATGTCCACCATCAATCTGCATCTTCACCTGTTCATTCCTCATCATCAATCTCCCCTTTGCATCTCTCATCTCCTTCCTCTCCAGAAAGCCCTAGTCCATCCTCTCCTTCTCCCTCCCCTCCACCCCAGCCAATCCCTACAAATCAACATACTATGCAAACCAGAGCCAAGAGTGGCATTTATAAACCCAAAACCTACTCCTACCTAGCCTCCAAAGATTCTGTCCAGTGCCAATTGGAACCAACTACAGCATCAGAAGCTCTTGCCTCCACTGAGTGGCATGCTGCTATGAAAGAGGAGTTCAAGGCTCTTATTACTAATCATACTTGGGATCTTGTACCACCTGATCCACACCAGCACTTAGTTGGCAATAGATGGGTATTCAAACTCAAATTGAATCCAGATGGTTCTGTTTTAAAACACAAGGCTAGATTGGTGGCCAAGGGGTTTCATCAAACCCCTGGACTGGATTATAGTGAGACCTTTAGTCCTGTTGTCAAGGCCTCTACAATCAGGGTTGTTCTTGCTATAGCTGTTTCCTTGAATTGGCAGATTAATCAAATTGACATCAACAATGCCTTTCTTAATGGCACTCTATATGAAGATGTCTTTATGCCCCAGCCTGAAGGTTTTGTTGACTCTGCAAACCCTAATCATGTCTGTCATCTTAAGAAGGCCCTGTATGGCCTTAAACAAGCACCCAGGGCCTGGTTTGATGAACTGAGAGTTCAGTTACTGAAGTGGGGATTCCATCAGTGTAGATCTGATACTTCACTGTTTATTTTTCATACATCTGGGGTGCTAATGTATGTCCTTGTCTATGTAGATGACATTTTGATTACAGGAAATAATGCACATGCCATCCAGAAGTTCATCAGCATGCTACACTCCAGATTTGCTTTGAAAGACCTTGGGCCACTGTCTCATTTTTTGGGTATGCAAGCACACAGGGATGAAACAGGGTTGTATTTGAAACAGCAGCATTATGCATCTCAGCTCCTAAGTAAGTTGAAACTAGATTACTTGAAGCCTGTTCCAACTCCTATGACCACCACAGCAGATCTTACATCTACTCAGTCTCCATTGCTGCCCAATGCCACCTCCTGAGACAAATTCAGGCGCGTCTCAATATCTCACTTATACAAGGCCTGACATTAGTTATGCTGTGAATCAATTGGTGTTAGTGACGGAGAGGCTCCAGAGAGAAAGGTGTGGCCAAGAGTGGGTGGTAAGGTGGAAAAGACTGGTGGTGGTGTGCGGAGAACGGAGGTAAGTAGCGGTATCTTGAGTGAAAGGAACAGAAGAAAAACTTCCAAGTGCAAAACTAGGGGTGGTAGTTGCAAGTAGTGATTTGAGCTCCGGTGACCGGAAGACTCACAGAGGTCAGAATCGCACTCTGCGTTGTTGTTATTGCTCCGGTGACCGGAAGACTAGTAGAAGCAGTGGTTCCGGCCATTGAAGGCTCTGATACCAAGTTAGAAATGTACCAAACTAACAAGATGAAAGAAGATCATTTCATAGATGATGATAATCGATGAATGTGCCTTACAAATATATAATCCAACAGAGAATATATCTCTAACAGAATTGTACTAGAGAATCTAGGGGCAAATCTATAACAAAGATAAGAATGACAAGTGGCACACTTAGGAGCTAACACATGTTAACTTTAACAAGGGTCAACAAAAAAAATACAAGAAAGTGCTCTCCGGTTTACACAACAAGGATTAAGCAATGCAATATAGCCGAGAATCCAAAGGTGTCAAAAAATCAAATCAACCATGCCAAATTTCGAATGAATGGTTCATCAACGTCCCGATGTTGACTATTATGAGATTTCAGCCCGGTTGTCAAGTCTACTACGATTCGCGTTGTTCTGAATTTAGCAACCTTGTATGGTGGCCTCTCCGCCAGCTTGATTTGAATAATGTTTTTGTAGGGTTAAATAATTAACTGAAATTGACTACATGCAGCAACCCGGGATTTACATGACCCCACATGTCCAAATTATAAGTTGAACAAAGCTATTTATGGGCTCAAATAAGCTCTCGGGGTTTGGTATTCAAAACTTCAAATTTCTTGATGACTCATGGTTTTGTTAGTTCACAGACTGATTCATCTTTATTCATCTACTGGCATTCCTCCCATATTATTTTTCTCTCATGTACATCGATGACATAATTATCACCTGCATAAAGGACCGATGTGAACCTGACCCATATCACTCATGAAAGAGAGAACGACACGCGCCATGTCGGAAAGAAAACGACACGCGTCATGCCAAGTTAATTCAATATGTGTGCGACCTGCGTCATTTTAAATATGATCCTTGTTGAGGTTTTTCTTACATAAGCCAATGTTGGGCTGAGCCAGCCCGTTTGCTGAGATGACTCGATTGGACTTGATGAATATCATTGTACAGTAGAAACTCTATAAATTAATAATGTCGGGACCGGAGAAATTTATTAATTTAGAGAGTTATTAATTTATCGATAAATTAATAATTATTAATTTAAAGAGTTTTTAACCGATTCAACGTATAATTCATATTTCCGTATAAACTAAGTAATTATACATACCAAACAAAAAGGCAAATTAGTCTATGCCTCTTAGAATTACGTTGCAGCGAACCTTGGGACTCCAAGCTTAGCACTATTAATGACTTTTGAAGTACTAAATGACTTTTGAAGTACTAAATGTAAACAAAAGGAACAAATGTGTTCAATGTATTCTTAAGACGTTTAAGATATATAAAAAGTTAGAGATCTGATAAGAAAAGTTAGAGATGACAAATGACTTTGAACTTTAAAAGGAAAATAGACAACTATTGAATCATATTTCAATAGAGTGTAATATATTTTTTTCAGTTTATGAATTATTAATTTATGATTTTCTTGGGATAAAGAAAATTATAAAGGGATCTAGAAAAAAATTATTATCATATTATTTTATCGAGTTTTCAATTTTTTACATCACTGTTTGGAATGAGACAAATTTATTATTTTGGAGAGTTTATTAATTTACCGAGTATTAATTTAAAGAGTTTCTACTATATAGTAGTTGATCATATCCATATCACCGGTTAATTACAATAATGTCATCAATCACCATTATCGTTATCATTATTCTTTCACCTGAAATTCTCTCCCCTTTAATTTGATCCCAAAAATAAACCAAAAGATATCAAAATCCAACCCATGTCCTCTCTATAACAATATATATTCCATAAACAAACAGAAAATACCAAAAAGAAAAATCTACCTCCTTTAGTTTTCTCATGTCTTTTAGCAATCTATTCCAAAAACAAACAGAAAAAACCAAGAAATCCTTGTCCTTTAGTTTTCTGCATGCTTTCCTCCAGGTATATTCTTGCATGGTAATTAATTAGTCTCTCATATGGCAATTTATTTATAAATTAGATAAATTTAATTTAATGAGTATAACAAATTCAAAAGTAGCCCCCAAAAAAACGTTCAATTAACTCATTAATTTTTTTTCAAATAAAATTATATAGTCACAACTCACAAGTACAGTTTTTTCTTCATTATTTTCTCAAATAAATATCGATGCGGAAATGTATATCATAATAACCTAAATTTGTTGTTTTTATTTTTATTTTTAAACCACCTAAATTTGTTTTCAACAAGATTAAAAAAAATATATATATAAAAAAAAAAACATTGTCATTATGGAGATTAAAAATCAAGTACAGCCAACATAGCGGGAACCATTTTTATTAAATAATGCAGTTAATTAAACTTTAAATTAAACAATTGCATGGCCAGCTAAATACCTGCAAAATCATTAGATAAACACTAATAATGAACTCCGTATTTGACTAGTCCAGAAAGACTCCACCGTAGATCTTCCAAAGTGATGAAATATATTTGTCCTTTTACGTTGATTCATTCTCCCCATGCATGAATGCAAATAATTACGTTTTTGGACTATACAAATTAAACAAGAAAAAACATACAAGGACGTAGGTATATATGCCGTATGCACATGGCTTAGAGAGCTAATTGGTCAATTTTTATTTTTATCTTTTAATCAGAAAATCCATATAATTCAGTCATTTGTACCACCAGATCAGAGATTTCCGGCGAATTTGACCCAGAATGCTAACTCTAAATCTCTAATGTTATCTTAATGCCGTATCCGTCTTTTCTTTCTTCTTCAACTATATATCTAGCAGTTACAAGTTTAAAAATAAAAAATAAAAACTAGCGAAGACGATCGACATGACTTATAAAGAGCAAAGTGAACTCGTTTGAGTTCAGGTTGAGCTCAAGGAATACATTAACAAACAGAGCTATCAGCTATTCGTTTATTGACTAGCAAGTTCGAGCTCGCTTGTGTAATAAACAGACTCAAACTCAAGCATTTGATATTCGACTTGACTCGGTTCGTGGACACCTGTTAATTAATTACAAAGCACAGAAAACTCAGTCAAAACGTTTCCACAATTTGGGAGGCAAATAGATGAGAATGCAATGATAATTCCAAACAAATAAATACAAAAAAGAAGAGTGAACTTCTTCTGCTGATTTATAGAATCTATTTATTCTGTTTATCTTCCTCATGGTCCTGTTAACAAATGCTATGTACAAGCCTGCATGAAATTTTTTTATCTTTTTTATTTTTTTAATGCTTCTGTTAATTGTCGTTTTCTGCAACACGTAATAAGTGTTTTCACTTAGTATAAAAATCAGTTCCCACTTCATTTAAACAAAGCAATTCTCCATTATCATAGTGATTATTAAAGGAATCATTACTTAAGAAAGTTTTGTTATTATGTCTATGGAGAAAGCAAGCTTCTTGTTTCCACCTGGTGTCAGGTTTCATCCATCTGATGAAGAGTTGATTGTTTACTACTTACTTAATAAACTTAACTCTAGACCTCTCCCTGCTGCTGTCGTTGCTGAAATCGAGCTTTACAATCATGACCCATGGGAGCTTCCAAGTTCGTTTTTTCTTTCCTTCTTCTCACTTTTTTTTTTATGATTAGAGGAGAAAAATTATGGTACAACAGGTGTTTGAGGAAAATACCAAGTGAAGGAAGTGATATATTTGATTCATCTTCTCTTACAGTACTGAACTGTCCAGTTTTCTTATGAATACTAATGATTATGCTTGTGTGTATACAGAAAAGGCTCTGTTTGGAGAAGATGAATGGTATTTTTTCAGTCCAAGAGAACGGAAGTACCCGAACGGTGCACGGCCTAATCGATCCGCTGCTTCAGGATATTGGAAAGCAACTGGAACTGATAAGGTGATCACAAGCTCTTCTGGAGCAAGAATCGGTGTCAAGAAAGCTTTAGTTTTCTATGTTGGAAAACCTCCTAATGGAATGAAGACCGAGTGGATTATGATCGAGTATCGCATCCCTGATACTTTGATTAGACCTCAAAAATCAAAGGGCTCCATGAGGGTAAGTTGTATAATCTTCTTGATTTTCGCGATGCTTAAATCTTTAAAATACAGAATCTGTTAACAGACACTGATCTGTGTGTAACGTTTTTGCAGCTAGATCACTGGGTACTATGCAGAATCAAACAAAAAGGAAACTTGTCAAAGAACATGTGGGAAAACAATCCACCACCAAATCAAAACAAGCCAACAGGAGACATACCAAATATGAATGATCTTCCACCTGTTAGCTCAAATCCATTATCTGAAGTCTGTTCAAACTCTTTCCAATCTAATGACTGCCAATTATTGGCTAAACATGTTTCTGCTAGTCAAGATCTTCCTCAAGAAGTTCATGCATTATCTGCAAGAACAACTTCACAAAGAAGTAGTAGTAACATAGGCAGGCTCTATAATGCAACAACACAAGAACATGATTCAAGCATGGATTCAAGCCGGATGACGGAATATTCTTCGTATAATAACTTCCAATCTTCTTACAATCAGAGGGTAAAACCTAGTTTTAATGAGAATGGATATGGAGCTTTCACTCAGTATAATAGAGGCATGCCTAATGATGTAGCAGTTGGTCTGCCACCTCCAAGTAACAACACAAGCTTCTATGATCGGCATGAACCCCGAGATATTTTCAACCTAAATCTGTCCAGTGCCTGGCCAAACTTACAAGGAATAGATGTGTCAACATTTGCAGGAAGATTTCAGCAGTAAATTAGCATACACACAGAAAATGGATTCACACCACAAGTTATTCATCTGTAAAAAAAGAACAGTCACAGTCACAAGATATACTTTTCTGTGGCTTTTTTCTGCACTTTCTGTGTAAGTTTGAAGTGGGAAAATCCGCCTAGCTAGCTAAAATACATTATTTACCTGTCTTATTTGGAAACCTATCATCAGGTGATAAACTTGACTTCAATTTTGTTTTATATATATGGAATGGAATAATTTGTAAACATAGAAGGCTCAGTCATGATTGGCATACTTAAATTTAATGGGATGTTTTTCTTAATAGACCAACTTTGTTTTTTCCTTTAATTATGTTATCAGAAAAGGTCATCAATATGCTGTGTATTACTAATGAAAGTTTGCAATTTTAAAGGTCAAGGGAGGAGAAATTTTCAACAGAGACAATGACGTTTTTTTGAATAACCGCAGCAGATCAAACTAAATACTAACGTAAAGACGATAATTATAAAGATAACAGGTGACAAATTATTGGGGTTGAAAATTAACCAACAAGCATGGTTTCTACAAATCTTGAACTAAATCAAAGGGTACAACAGTTGTAGGTGATCCATAAATCTTGAATAGATATATATAGGTTTCACCAGAAACTATACAGCAGATATGCATATGCATTTAAAATGGTTCAAAAGATACATGATTATGTAGAAATATTGTGATGTATCATATATCATAACCCAATATTGAACCACAATAAAGGATCAATTAGCATGGAATCAGCTGCCCAGAAAATGTATCATACTTCTGTTTTCATATCAATGGTAGATCAGCTCTCAGGTACTTCTACACTCATGTTACATCTTTGCACCATCTTCCTGTATTCTGCCCAAAAAAAAGACCAAAAAAAAGAACTTTTTCAGCCTTGAGCATCTAAGAGTACTCATGGTGATATATAACACCTCATCACTCATTTTTATATCACCTAAAAAATAAGCTTATACTAAAACTCTATATACAGTGCAAAGCATGTCTCGGTCACATATAAACTGCGTACCATGAACAGGTATAGTGAAATACTGGTTCAAAGGGTGGGAATGTAAAATGATGATATTTTCAAGACTAAGACTGTAAACGTTGAATGACAAGAGCAAGGAATCAAAAACACTGGCAGTTAGACACACACAGAAGATAAATATATCACCTTCTTTATTCTTCCAAAGTGCAGCAGCAGAGCTGTTTAAAGGGCTTTCGTTATTGGGTTCTGCATTTAAAAAACAACAAAAATTTTGAAACTAGAGGAATATCACACATTAAATTCACTGAAGTTACATACATGCAAACCTCCTAAGAGACTCTGGATGGATAAAAGAACTGTTCTGCAATCGTAAGCCGACGACCATTTGTCCTGGAAAAAAAGAAGGGAAAAAGGGCATTCCTTTATATTACAGAAAAAGGGGCATTATTTCTTGTCCTTGACATATTTTCTTTGTGTTAATGCATCATAAATCTTATTAAGCAAGCATCAAAGGGATACACGAGGTCAAAAGAAATATGTTGTTGAACTATTCATAATGCTCTCAAGCACATTAGAAATAGGGAGTCTATGAAATGCGTGATACCTTTAGGATGTCCAAACAAATATTGCCAAATTGGTCAACGTTTGGATGGAAGCACAATGTCTCGAATTTTACTTGTGGTGGACTGAAAGGATAATCGAGGGGGAACTGTAAAGAAAGCTTGTAAGAAAGGCCTTCATATACAGTGCCTTTGCCACCCTCAATAGTGCCGATCCAAGTAAAGATGTTGTCCCCCTCAGGAAAGGCAGACACCCCAAGATCACTTCCACTCATCTGCATGCCCAAATGACAGAAAAATAACTAAAATGTGACATAGAATAGTCATAATTCCAATAACTACAGAATCAGCCAACCACAAACTATCGAAGATGCTCACGAAAGATCAACAACGTACATACAGAAACAAGATCACGCAAGCCTATTATCAGAAAGAACTATACATCCTAAATATAAAGATATAAACACTGTGGTAATCAGAGATATGTAAGTTGTATAAATCAGCAGTATTGGATTGCTGGAAAGTAGAAAGGTGCTTGAAATTAGCAGGACACCTGAACCTAGTTCCAGGATGCATTTTTTTGGTAAAGATCTTACTAAACAAACTTTGTCTTTGTGACCCTTCCTTAGAAATTCTCAGACTTCAGTTATTGCCCATGTCCTATTCACAAACTGCTAATACCTACTAATTGACAACAAACAAAAAAAAACTACTTTTTTTCAGTAGTGTTTACCATCTCAGTGGCTCAAAATAATACTACAAACCACTTTTTGCCGCTAAAGAAATTTGAACCGTCTTATTTCATAGTTTCATTTATAAAGAGAAATGAGTAACATCCCCTGTTTTATACCCAAAGCGCAATAAGATTGTCGAAACTTTATAATTTATAAACTCATTACCGATATTCCTCAAATCATTACATCTTTGCTAACCAAATGGTTATTTACACTAGTGACTCAAAAAGATAATCCCAACTAGCAAGGAATTTCAATTGGGCAAATTCAACAATTCAATCCTTCTTAACAAGCCTGCACTGTGAATTGCATAAAGAGTTCAGACGACATAACAAAAAGCACGCCAAGTTACAGCTGAAACTCGAGCATTGCCAATGCCACCCAGCACTGCAATTAGGTTCAGTCATATAATATAAACATAAAATAAATCCCATCAAGAAATCAGAAGGATAATCCAAGCACACGCCCAAAAGAAAGAGAAAAGGAGGTTACCATAAGGGCCATGAGTTCTTTTTGCAACCTGGCAAAAAAAAAAAGTGAAAGAAGATTAGATAAAGCCCAAATCTTTACACAGTATTTCCAAGAGAAAAGGATAAAAATTAAAAGGGATCAGCAGTAGAGACCGTTGAGTAACAGAATTGGTATCAACAGTCGTAGGAGAAGCCTTGACATGCTTCAACGCAGCAGCAGGGGATGACAAGGGTGTCGCAGCAACGTCGTTCCGAACCTCCATCTCAACTCCTACCAGAAAAAACTCACTAAAATCAATTTCTTTCCACCAGAACTCAATCGTCGATGTTTATACCTAGAGGCAAATATTACTGGGGGATGATATGATATGATATGATATGATACCAAAATTGCAATTTATGAAACGGGTTGTAGAAATGGATCTTTATGGTGGAGTTTCTTTCTACAAATGAGCTGAATTATCATCGACCCTTTACAAAAAGGAAATTATCATTTGACTAATGATTCGTCGCAGAGTGGTTTGATGAAAGTAGTAGACGTAGGTAGCGCAGTAATCATTGACTAATGATCCATTGTGGTAATGATTAAGTGGAAACCACCAGAGGGAAGTTATTTGATGCCCTCGACATATGTGGTATGAATCTATATGACAAACTGTACGTTTTTTTTTTTGGGTTGAAAAAACGGATATTTTATTAAAATTTAAAATGTACATCATTTACAAATAAATAAAAAAGTACACATCATTTACAAGAAGCAAACTAAGTGCTACTGGTATGCAGTCAAGGCTCAGAACTTGCATGGATTCTTCAGAGATGAACACCGACTTTGGAGGTCGATGTGAATCGCATCCGTGTATCTCTTGATCCTCCAAAACCAAATGCTTAGGACAATCTCACGATAAAGGAAACGTCAATACTCAATATTATCATGCTTATACATGTTTACTCTAAGGCACCGCATAAGCCAAGCACCTATGTCCGAATCCAACATGAATTGAGACCAATAGTGATGATGGATCACTTGTTTCCACATATTCTTGACCAAGTAACAGTCACGTAACGCGTGAAGAGAAATTTCAAGAAACATACCACAGATGCCGCAGGTTCCGTCTTCGATGATGTGTCGTGAATAAAGGAGCGCAACCGTAGGGAGTGCATCAGGTTGAGTTTGTCAAAGCAAGAGGTTGCCATGGAGAGGGCCTTTAATCGACCAAATTTGCTTCCACACTTGATTATAAGTTGCACTAGCGTCAGCAGCCTGCTGGAGGGTGAGGTATGCCGACTTAACAGAAAATTTACCTGTCGATGTCGGGGTCCAACTAAAATTTCCGTGTTCATCCATGAAAAAAGCATTTCGGAGGGAATCAGCAATAAAGCAAATATGTCACCAGATGAAAGAGCTGGTTGGTTTGGGTGCCATAAAAGGTGAGCCATAAAAGAACTGTACGTCTTTTATTTTTAAACAAAATTCAAACTACGTGGTCCTGATTTATTTATCGGTCAATTAGGTGTATATGGATATACAACACGAAAACTTTCCACCAAGAAAACATCCACGGTGGGATGGAGATACAAAAACAGAAAGGCCCCTGGTAGGCTGGTATGGTCAGCGCAATAAAATTATATGCAGAGCAACTTTTTATATTTTAAATTTTATTCCTTTTCTACCCCTTGATCCATACTTTTTGTTTTAGGGAAACTTGAATAAATATGCTCAAAAAGATAAAAAATGGAAAAATATGTTCAAAAAGTAGTTATTTGGAAAATATGCTTGGCAAGGCTCCATTCGCGACACATGCGTGCTGCATTCGCGACGTATGGAGAATTCACGACGCATGCGAGCCGTATGCGTCGCAGCATATTTTTCCTAAGAAACTACTTTTCAGGCATATTTACTCAAGTTTCCCTTTGTTTTATACATCAACTCTCGGTCTCATGCTGAAAGCTGCCGAGTTCATCAAAATCTTTTTTCGTTTTTTACCCTTTACACTCATAAGCATTAACTATGCTAACTCTGGAAAAAAAAAAAAAAAAAAAAAAAAAAAAAAAAAAAAAAAAAAAAAAAAACCTATACTAAATAATGTCTACTTGTTATTAATTGTTATTATATGAAATAATGTATACTTTACCTCAAAATAAAATAAAATAATGTATACTGAAATAAATTCAAATAACAATTTTAATGGTTCATTATAGACATATAGTAGTTGGTTTTACTGTTCATTTTCACCTTGTTCATTTTTAAATGGACTTTGGGTTTGAAGTATAGCTATTAACGCCATGTTCTGTTTGAATGTGAGATGGCTAAGTGTATTTGGCAAGCATCCCAGCATCCCTACGTGCTTGACTATCTGCGTGCTTCCTCTTTTAGGGAGATGTTTATGCAGTTGCCGGAGGATAAAGGGCGAGATGAGATGGCTCTGATCACATGGTTGATGTGGAACGTGTGGAAGGCGAGATGCAGTGCGGTGTTTGAGGGTCGACCGGTTTATGTGGAGAGCATCTGTTCCCGGACCTTGGCATCGGCGGAGGAATATGGAGCAGCACTAGTGGCTTTCCTTGTAGCAGATCTTCGGCCCCCCCATCCTTTGAAGTGGGAGCCACCCCCTGAGGGTAGGGATGGCAAAAACTACCCGTTACCCGGATTCCCGTCCCGAACCCGATCCGAACGGGGTCAAAATACAGGGTTTGACCGGGGGCGGGGGCGGGGGCGGGGGATAAAATTGCTACCCGTACGGGGATGGGGGTGGGGGCGGGGGTATAATATATACCCGCGGGTATAGGCCCCGAACTCGTTCCACGGGTACGACCCCGAACCCGTCCCACGGGTACCCGTTATAATTATATATATAATAATATTCTATTTTAATTTTATTCTCATTTCTCAATATCTTAATATTGTTTAATATGTTATTTTAATAGTTGGTTCGATTGCATCTTAGGTTCCGTTCGATTGCATCTTGTCATCTTAGTGGGGATAAACTATGAAGACTTATTCTATATTGTTCTATTATTACGGACTCAAAGTTGGTTATTATTCTATGTTGTATTAGTGCGCTCAAAGTTGGTTATTATTCTATGTTGTATTAGAGGATTGAAGTTTGTATTTTATTGTGTTGGAGTTTGTATTTTGTTTTGGTTGTGTATAATTTCACTATAATTTGCTTCAGGATTCGGGGAAGCGGGGCGGTAAATCGGGCGGCGGGGACTCGAAGGGGTGAAATTCGGGAAGCGGGGCGGGGCGGGTAACTCATTCTCGACGGGGCGGGGCGGGGTGGAAAATATTTCCCCGCGAAGCGGCGAAGCGGGCGGGGAGTATTCAAAAGTTCGGGTATGGGGGTGGGGGAGCATAAAACCCGTCCCGAACCCCCCCGTTGCCATCCCTACCTGAGGGAACCATTAAGTGTAACGTGGATGCATCAGTCACAGCAGATTCTTCTGGTGTTGGACTCATTTTTCGCGATCATCTCGGGACAGTGTTGGCAGCGTTTTCCTATCTATTCGATCCGGGCATCGCAGCGTCTTTTTTGGAGATTTGTGCTATTTATCTGGCGATCCAGGAAGCGGTAACGCTGGGGATCATGACTTTGGTTGTTGAGAGCAATTGCCTTCTTTGTGTTCAGCGACTCTGACAACCTTCTACAGACCTAACGGCATTTGGCTGTTTAGCATCTTATTGTTTTTCTAGATCTTTATTATTTTATGTTATTCAGTTTTCTTTTATTAAGCGTATAGGAATGTAAAGCGCATTTACTTCTTAGACATGGACTATCGGTGGCCTCTTTGGTCGCTTGGGGTTCTTCCCACCTTTTGATGTTGTCTCTGCTACTTTGACAGATCTGAATTAATGATAAAGCTTTTCCCCTCAAAAAAGAATATATATCGTTGAAATAAAAATTAAAACTTACCATTAAATATGATGTCACTGTCAAAACCTACGATTAAAATGAACAGATAAATTGTCTCACTTTGGTTTCCTAATTTATTCAACAATGTAAAACATGTAGATATATAAAGTATTCAAACAAACAAAAAATGAATAAAAAAATGTGTTTTGGATTTGTTTTCCTAATTTATTCAACAATGTAAAATGCGTAGATGAAGTCTTCAAACAAACATAAAGGAATAAAAAATGAGAGTGAAAACACGCTAAAGCCAATATTTTTTTTTTTCCTACGGAGACGAAATCACAATTATAAATTCACACACCATTTTTTACGAGACTTGAACTCACGATCTCTTGGTCGTTAGACCTCAGCTTTTACCGTCAGGGTAAAGAGTCGTTACATCGGCACCAATATTTATATGTAATTATTGGTGATATTTGTTTTAAGAGTAAAATCGAGATATGATACAAAATTATGATAAGTTGTCTTGTATAGGTAAGTCTTTTCACACATGAAACAATCTTAACACACCGGCGTGGTCAATGTATCGCAGTGGTCAGTGCATCGGTATGGTCACTGCATCGCGGTACTCAATGCATCGGGGTGGTCACTGCATCGTGGTGGTCACTGCATCTCACTGGATCACGGTGATCAATGCATCGGGGTGGTCATCGCGATCTCATTTGCATCACGGTTGGTCATCTGCATCGCGATGGGCAATGCATCGTGGTGGTGGTCTACATCGGGTGGTCATTTTGCGTCGGGGTGGTCGATCATCGCGGTGGTCGGCAGAACCCGATGGTCAATCGATCGGGGTGGTCAATGCATCTCAGTGTCTCTGCATCGTGTCGACGAAAATCGTTGTCACTACATAAATGTTGTCACTTCATATATAATGTTGTATGAGCTAAAATCAAATGTCACTGCATAAATCGTTGCAAATGTTCTTATCACTGCATCGCGGTGGTCAGTGTATAGCAGTGGTTAATTAATCGAGGGTGGTGACTGTATCGCTGTGTCTCTTCATCGTGGTCGTCACCGCATTGCGGTGGTCAGCGCATCGTGGTGTCTGTGCATTGTGGTGGTCACTGCATCACGATGGTCAATGCATCGCGGTGTCACTTCATCGCATTGGTCAATCATCGCGATAGTCGATCGTCGATCGGGGTGATCAATACATCGCGGTGTCACTTTATCGCGACGTCGATGCGATCGCAGATAGTAATACATCGGGGTGATCGATATATCGCGGTGCACATCAGATATCGCGATTAAACAATGATCGCGATAACAATGAAAAGGAAAAATAAACTTTCACCGTCTAAAGAAAAACAAACAAACAAAACAAAACAAAACAAAACAAAACAAAACAAAAAAACTTTCAACATCCACGAAAGAAAAATAAAATAAAATTAACAACAACATGAGCCGCCTGTTCCCCCCTTTTATTTTTTATTTCTTTCTTCATTAAGGGAATTTCGGTCTAACTATCTAATTTGTGTCTTTATAACTAAGTGTTGTTTTGTGTGTTATTTTTATCTGATTAAGTTCAATATATATCATTTTGGATAATTGTCCATATAAAAAATCAGCCACCTCAAAGGCTATGGCCAGGGAAATAAAATTATTGTCAGGGCTGTCACTCAAGTCAAAATTGAAAATGATAAATATACCCTCAAGGAAATTGAGGAAGGCAAAATTGTTTTCCTAAGGAAGATGAAGAGAAGGGTATATTTGTCATTTTACAAATTTGACTTGAATGACAGCCCCGGCAATAATTTTATTGCCTTTGCCATACCGGGAGCCCACCTCAAAGCCTACTCTCTCCCAAAAATTTAGCTGCATAAATTTCACTTGGGTACGAAATCAGACCCAATCCTCCGACTTCAATTTGTGAAGATGTGGAGAGTTCCTTCTGTTTTTATCGGTAAGTATCATCTCGCTTCTCCTTATGGTGCTGCTCTACATACGTCTCCTCTGCCAAATTCACATCTTTTGAACTTAACCCGGGCTGAAGTATTAAAAATTTTAGCAGTCAAAAGCAAAACTGGGTTTCATCGGGTGGATGATGCCCGTGATTTGTTTCATAGAATGCTTCAATTTCAACCTCTGCCTTTTGCCGCTGATGATTTTAATATGTTGTTAAAAGGCGTTGTTAAGATCAAGCAATTCAGCTCCGCCGTTCTTGTTTATAGAGAAATCCGCGTTCATGGTGTTCCAATTGACGGATGTACCATGAGTATTGCCGTACACTCTTTCTGCCATCTGAATCAGGTTGATTTTGGTCTTGCAATCTTAGGCAGCATTTCAAGCTTGGATTCAAACCGGATGTGGTTACTGTCAAAACTCTTATTCGTGGTCTGCTTAATGCAGACAGAAGAGCCGAGGCTATGAAAGTCATTCAGAATTTTTGTGTGATCAATGGATTTTACAAATCTAGAAACACGTTTAAAGCTATTCATCTGCTCCGTGGTGCTGAGAAAGAAGGATCCTTTAAGCCAAATGCTGTGACTTATCTCCCCATAACATAATCATAGATGGTCTGTTCAAAGAACGTCAGATGGACGAAAGACTTCGGCTATTGTCTCAAATGGCTGCTACCGGAACCCCATCATTTATCATCACGTATTTTTTAGTGGAAATTGTGGATGGTTTTAGGCAAGATGGACGGGTTGAAGAAGCACTTGAGCTTCTCTCTCAAATGGCTGCTACTGGAACCCCATCAAATATCATCACGCATTGTTTAGTGAAACTTGTGGATGCTTTTATGCAAGATGGACAGGTTGAAGAGGCAAAGGTTATGCTGCAAACTATGATCGAAAGGGGCGAATGTCTCGATGTAGTCATTTACAATTCAGTAATGGATGGATACTGCCTGCGAGGGGAGATGGACAGAGCTCATCAAGTCCTACAGATGATGGTGGCTCAAGGATGTCAACCTGATATTCATAGTTACAGCATATTGATCCATGGATACTGCAAGAAATGGAAGGTCGATGACGCGCTTGAATTGTTCAAAGCAATTTCTTCTAAAGGCATGCACTGGGATATTGTCATGTTCAACACCATGATACAAGAATTATTTAAAGCTCGTAGATGTGACGACGCAAGGAAGTTAATCGTGGAGATGCAAAATGATGGTGTGAGTCCAAACAACTTCACTTATTGCATTTGGCTTGAAGGTTTATGTGAAAATGGCCTCGTCACCGAAGCGCACACATTGCTAAGTGTACTGGAGAATAATAGCGGTGTTTCTCTCGACATTGCAGCGTATAACGCCGTTATGAATGGATTATGTTGTGAAGGGGGGAAGTTATCTTCAGCTAGAAATTTGTTTGACAAACTCCCGTCTTTAGGCTTAAAGCCTAATGTTAAAACATTTAATGCCATGATAAAAGCACTCTGTGGAGAAGGGTTGTTGGAAGATGTCAAGGAGTTGCTGATTGAAATGAGAGAATGTGGATGTCATCCTAATAGATTGACGCGTAATGCAATGTTAAAATGTATCCCAATAGAAAAAGAAGAAGAAATAATGTTGGTCTTGGAGGAAGTGGACCAAATGGTAGAAGATGGTATTGAACCAGGTTTGGATATTTGTTTTAAGTTAATCGATTTGGCTCTTTTCAACAAGCAAACTACGTGATTTGGTACGTATGTTAAAAGGTATGAATCTTTAGTCTTGTCTAGCTTTGGTGCATGCAATTATATGGAATATTATTTTTGGTGTTGACATCTATTCTACCTCTACCTCTACCTCTACCGTGTGAAACTCCCACATTAGAGATAATTCTACCATCAATATCACGATCCATTGCAATTTTCAATTTGTCTACGGTCGTCTCGTCCTTTCCTCGATCGACTCAGCAAAAAAGTTTATTGTCGGTCATGAATGATATCTTGAATTTCACATTCTGCTTTTCCTTTCGACAACAGAAGATCGATCACAGGCTGTGGTTGTGGCTGGCAATATTCTGTAGGAAGATAATACAGCCTCATTTTATTTATTATTATTATTATTTCAATGGTTTAATTTGTGTAAGTAAAATGGCTTTTAGATGGAGTTGAATGGTTTCACGTACGTTTTCGTGTGACTTTTCAAAAATTGGGTTTGGCGCACATCACTACACTGACATTTAGGATTGGTGTTTACCTCATATATATGTTGGGAACCATTAGGCATTACCAGAAAGTTAGAAAGATTTTATATTCCTGATTTTGCATTAGATTCGTATGTCTTCAGTAACGTTTCATGGTATTGATTACCTATATTCCTGGTTTATATGTTCATCATCCCATTCCCCCGCCTACTTTTTGTCTTGTCACTGTTGGGATCTTTTCTCTATTTATTCCTGTAATCGTTCCTACATTTGTAATCTTCTTTCTCAAATCTTCTTGTGTCTTTCTCCTTCGTTTTCTCTTTATTCCACAATTTGTTTTTTATTTAATGTTTGTTTGATACATGGAATGACATGAGTCGAGATGCTCGATCGTTGTTGCTGGTTTATGTTGTCTTTTGCCATCCTTCTTTCTTCAATTCTGTCTAAAACAAGTTTGTTTATCTTTATATATTTGTAGGAAAACCCGTCCAATGCACGGGACAAATCGTGTAAAAAATTTGTATAGAAAAATGTTTGACATACAAACATGTAAAAACAATTAAGAGCAAATAGAGATTTTATTGATCTAAAAAAAGGGAATCAAACAATTTTTTACTTGTGTCCACAACATATCACCTATATTTCTCTTACCACAACTACCAAACTAATCTGATTACATTGCTAAAAACAGAAAGCTTCTATTGTTCTACTAAACACTTAACCACTCTTACTATCATTGTTGTATGTTTCCTTGAGGAGGACAACTACCATGAAACAGAAGGACATGTTGATGGCTAACTTACTACTATGGCACTATTGTATGCGAAGTCCCCGATAAAATCAACAACTCTCTTACCTTTAACTTGTCCGATGCCATGCCCCATTTGGTCACCTGTGAAAAATAGCTCAAAATTACAGAACGATTATCAATTATATAATAAAAGAAAGAGCTGAAAAATTCAACAATGTGAACCTTGAAAAACTACATGTACAAAGAAAACAAAATCAGTTCACTTAAGATGGCCCGTTAAGGAAAATACGTCTAAACGAACCGGAAAAAAGAAAAAGTCATTGACCATGGAAATCCCAAAATACTTTTCCCATGTTTAAGCAACATCTCCCTGCATTTGATTGTATGCTTGCAACCCAGGACCAGGTGACCTGACTTTAAAGATGCAAATGGAGCTTAAAGAAAAGAAAGAAAAACATACACCGAAGCTCTCGGTAAAATCTCTATCTTCTGCCAGACAGCCTTTTTCAGCAAGAAAAAATCTCTAATAAAGATGACATATTTTTCAAACAATTGTTTCTTAAAATTATGGTCACAACCACCAACCCCTCTTCTTTTTCTTTTTTTTTTTTCTTTTTCTCAAGCAATATTACATGTAAGTGACATCAGATAACTAAAGAAATGAAGCATTGCTAATTGAAGATGAAATGGTCAAAAGATCATTTTGTAAACTCATGAACCTTTCTGGTCATCTAAAGGACAGATTTTCCGCCTAAATCAAAATCTCCATCTCTGCAAACAATACAAACATTATGAATGGAGATCTCATTATTTCAAACTACTTATCCTCCCGTTCAAAATAATAATGTGTTCATACCTCATTGTCCCGTTGCTAAATCACAGTAGTAACAACATTATGATAAGCAAATGGTGACAACAAAGAGAAATGAAGTTTATGTATCAAATCTATGGTAAGTACTACAACCAACTGCTCATCAAATAAGGGAAAACATGAAAGTTCGCTTGTTGTCCGTACTCTTCATTTGAAATTGCAGACAAAAGAGCAAGGCATACTGCTGTACAATTGTACTAACCAATTTTCCGAAAGCCAAAGTCTTCTACAAATAGAAGTTTACACATTGCAGAAAAAGGGGGAAAAACCATGTGTAGAGGTCTTATTTTGTGTCACGTTCCAGCAATTTAAATTAGGCCCCTACTTCTAATAAAGGTGATTTCTAACCAATTCAATGCCGAAAAAAAGGAGTATTATAAATATACACGTAATATGTGGATGTACATTAGATATAATATCTATCTCTCCTCCAGTGTATTATCTTGCAACCCATTAGTTTCTTAATAAATTAAAAGTCTCGACGCAAACACGACAAAGTGGATAAGCATCTATGTAAATATATGGTGTAATCGACAGATGTATTTACACCATAAATCTACGTGTAATATGTCGTGTCTTTATTAAACGATACTAGTTTGGATAATCTTTCAGCCGTCATCAACCGAATATACCACGTGATAACATAAGGTTAAATGTTAGGGGTCACATGGAAGCTGATGGGCTTTAGCTAATTCTTTCACCCTTTATGTGTATATATTGAGGACACCTCAAGTAATAAAATTCCTTTCAGATATTACCTTTTCCACTTTCTTATGCCTAAGTGCAAGTTCACTTGAACATAAACTATTTCCTGCAAACTTCTTGTCCGTTTATTTTAGTTATATTTTATAACAGGATTAGGATTACAATACTCTTCTAGCTTTTATAGGATTAGGATTAGGATTAGAATAGTGTGTTCACCCGTAGCTTTTATAGGATTAGGATTAGGATTAGAATAGTGTGTTCTACTGTATACAAAATAAAAATAATATTATTATATAATAATAAATTTTTTAATAAATAAAAATGTGGGGGATACTAGGAAACACCTCTTTTTGAGGGAAACACCCGAAGGTAGAAAACAATTTTTTAAAAAAAACACATCATCGCTTTTTTATTATGAGTATCGATATAGATATAGATATAGTAAGGATGCGGTCACAGCCGTTTGTCTGGATTGTTGATCTATGCATAGCACCCATCTCCTTAGTATGAACTTTCTATCACAATTACAAAGCTCATGTTACCTCAACTAACCAATTCATCGATATGCATAGAATACATACAAAGTGACGTGTAATATATATGAATCTACGATACTAATTTGAAGGAATATCAGCCTGGTATCCATTTGAATTACCATAGATGCATCTCCATCAACACTTTTGTTAGATACAACTCCCTCTCTGGTTGCTTTCGCACTCACCTGAGCTTTCACAGATTCTTCTTTCTCATCAACAGAAGAAAGAAATGTTTGGATCCTGGACGATCGCGAGCTATTATGAGAAGACAATTCTGGGCCCGATTCAAATATAGCGTTTACGGAATCGACGGATGATGAGTATGAAGTATATAACGAGTGCGATAATGCATTGCTGATCCACATATGTAGAAAAGACCTGAGAAGCTTGCTAATTCAAGCCTGCCCACTTCTAGCTTTGTGCTTTGTGAACTGCAAGCGTTTCTTAGTATCCATTTATCGTGGATTCGCTGTAGTTGACCGTTCTCTGATAATTTTAGAATCGCGGTTGACATATCAACACCTAGAGGTGAATCCCTTGGAAATGCCTATAAAAAATAAAAATCAAGAATTTTTCCAGGTAATGAAGGTTTAGTTAGTAATAGGATTGTGCTCACGATATTCTCTTCTGTACATACATATATACAACAGACAATCAAATCATTGGATACTATTTACGTATGAAAAATAAACAACATTATTTATTACTTACTATGGGGCGAAGCGAAGAACAGAGTTGAGAGGCTAAACCTGCAAAGACAATCGAAAAGCAACACATTCCCCCATTCAAGATTATGAAAGACTGGACTAATCTTCAGATTATCCTACGATGATATGTAAGATAAACTTGCACAACGGGAAATTCAAAAGCAGGGAGTGTTTGTTGGTCCATAATTGTTAGGACCAATGCAGTAGAATTTCCCAGTAGGGACTAGGGACCGTACCATGCCATAGAATTGTGACAAGTTGCCTCTTAGGAGGTCCACGAAAATCATTAACGTTCTATGTTCCAAGATCCAAACAACAACTCCCACAGCAAGACAGAAAAGACCTGTTACAGCCCCACATTTTAGGGCTGACCTTAAAAACGCCCACGAATTGTTACTTGCCTTTCTCACTGGTGCAACTACAACAAGACCAGACTCAACATAAGGTTGAGTTAAATCTTAATATATTCTTAAGATGTGGGAAATTCAAGGTTCCGGTTAGTATTGTTGCAGCCACAACGGTGGTTGGCTTTGTCCGGTGCGTAACTAGTCATTCTTTAAGCAGTTAAGGCTTTAGCATTAACCTACTCTGGTTGGCACGCCATTTTCACACAATAATTCTATCAACTTTCTGGCATTGCAAGAGAAATGATTAACAGGGGAAATCAAATCAAATCAAATCAATTGTGCACCTACAGAAATGATAATTCAGAAGAATGAGTTGCCAATTCAAATGGAACTGCGAGTAACATAGATCAACAGATACCATGCATAAAACAAAGATTGCATTCAGGGGCGGACGCAGGATCCCGAGCGACCGGGGGCGAAAATTCTAAGGATTTTTTGCAATAATAAAAAAAATATATAGTATTGTTTTTTTTTATGTCCTCTACGATTCGAAAAAAAACACTGCTATACATCGCAAAAAAACACAACTATATATCGCATGATCCGAACACATTAACACTTCTACTTCTATCAATAAAGATTTAAAACACTACAAACAATGTTTTTTTGAAAAAAAAAATCAATATTCCGAAATCGATTAATATTTTTTTAAAATGTATCATTTTGATAAAAACTATGTACTTTTAATTATATGATAAAAGTTTATGTCAAGTTATCCAATTATTATAGATGATAGGGGCGAATATAACTTTTATGGGAGGCGAAAATGATACATATATATATAGTAGTGTATTTTCCAGATCCGAGGGGGGCAAGTGGCCCCCCTTCACCTAGGTGTAGATCCGCCCCTGATTGCATTACATATGTAGTTAGCACCACACTTGTTCAGGAAACGCACATCAATCCTAGCACACACATACTTTTTTTTTAGCCGCCTAGGATAGAATCCAGTCCAATGAAACGAGACCTAAACTGCAGAGGGCAGGCAGGCGGCATTTGTAACCCGCTCTTGGCCTTTTTGCTGAGCTGCATGAAAGGAAAGGAGATTATGGTTTTGTTCTGTACTACATAACACAAATCATATGTAAACGGAAATAGTCATTATAAAAGCAGGGGAATCAGTAACTATTAATGCACTTATTATGATGTAAACTTGAATGCCAAACATATTGGGGCATAGGAATAATAGGTAACACCAGTTATATATATGTGTGTTGAACTAACAAAAAAACAAGTACTAACTGGTGTATGCAATTTACCCTCCTTGTGACCAATTAAAATGCAAAGATAGAGGACAAGCATGTGTATGTGTGTTCTTAGACAAGAAACACACAAAGCCTTATGAGTTTACAAGGACACGTACCCTAGATAGATGTAGGCATGGTTCTTTTCGGGAGACTAGAACCTGCAGTAGATATATCCATATGAGTAGGCAAAATGACAGGACTACTTGTAGAACCCGGAAAAATATGTGCCCAAAGACTATAGGGGAGGTGTAAAACGCAAGTATATAAAGCCAAGTGGTTGAATATCTACATATAGTCATAGTAAATATAGATTTATTAAGCAGGCTCTTGATACATACAGAACAAAGGAGGTAAAAAAAAAATATAAAAAAAAAAGGTACAAGGAGAGGGAATCATGTGGCGGCATCATTTCCATACTGAAATCAATTTTATTTATTATGTTCTGTTTTTCTTTGTACATGATAAACATGCCAAAGTCAAAGAACTCTATATCAAAAAAGCACACTCTTTTCCCTTCAACCAACATAAAAGCTGCAGAATTAAGTAGAGAAAAACTGAGATTTGTGAAAGTATAGAGGAATCATAGTCACATTCTTATATCTCTTATTCAAGACAATGCTCATCCTTGAGGGATTGTCTTGCATCATGTCATTCCTTAAGAAAAAGTTATGTTGGCCAAGAGAGTTGATACTAAAATATAGCTAGCAATACATGGGAACATCAAACACACAAAAACTCTTAACGGAACCATGCCACAAGGCTAATAATGATTAATACCTTCAGCATACCAAATCACATAGTTTGCTTCTATAGAAGAGCCGAATTGGCTTATAGAGGACATGCATATGAATCTGGTTCAATCTGGTGCTTATTTTTTTTTTTTTTTTTTTTCGCAATCCAATTCTTGTGTCTAAACGGAAATTGTCATTATAAAAGCAGGGGAATTAGTAACTATTAAATTATTAATGCACTTATTATGATGTAAACAAGTATTTGTCTAATGTGTGTGATTTACGCCTCCTTGTGACCAATTAAAATGCAAAGATTGCAGAAATAAGAGCGCTTTAAAAGATGCATACCAAATCACATAGCTGGCCTCTGTAGACGATCCGAACGGGCTAATAGTTTACAAGTATATTTATCTGGTGTAATCCCATGAATCAACATTTCCTCCAAGACCAACCTTGCCTCAAACCCTTGATTTTTTTTTTAAGAGATGCTTAACTATTGGATTATACGTAAACGTGTCAGGCAAAAAACCACATTTTCTCATTTTAGTTATCAACTCTTTGGCTTCCTCCAACAACCCTTCTTTACATAGTCCTTTCACCATGGCATTATATGTTCTAACATTAGGCTTCAAGCCTAAAGAAGGAAGTCTCTGAAACAGATTTCTAGCTGAAGATAGTTTCCCTCCTTCACATAATCCTTTGATGACAGAAGTATATGCTGCTATGCTTAGAACAACACTGCTATTCTCCAGATCACATAGCAATTTTTGCGCTTCAGAGAGACAAGGCCATTTTCAAATAAGCCGTCGAGCCAAATGCAATAAGTGAAGCTATTTGGACTCACGCCTTCAGATTTCATCTTCATGATTAATTTCCTTGCCTCATCACATCTACCAACTTCAAATAATCCTTGTAGGATGGTACTGAAGGTAACAACGTCGCATTTCAAGCCTGTACTAGAGATTGCTTTGAACAAATCAAGAGCGCCGTCGATATTCTTACTTTTGCAATATCCATTAATCAAAATGGAGTAACTATGAATATCAGGTTGACATCCTTCAGCCACCATGATTTGTAAGACTTTAAGAGCTTTATCCATCTCCCCTCGCAAGCAATATCCATCCATCAGGGAGTTGTACGTGATTACGTTCGGACGTACGCCCTTTTCAATCATCTTTTTCAGCATATCCTCTGCAGATTCAGCCCAGCCTTCTTTGCAAAAAGCATCCACGAGTATACTAAAGGTAACTACGTTAGGGTGAATATTCCTATTCACCATTTCTGTAATTATATCACGGACATCTTTCCATCTGGAGAAATTGCAAAGCCCTTGTATCACTTAATTATATGTGATTGTATTTAATGGGATTCCTTTAGCAGCAATTCCCGAGAATAACTCCACTGCTTCGTCCACCTTCCGAACCTTGCAGAGACCATCTATAATTGCACTGCACATCATAGTATTCGGCTGATGGCGTCCTACTTTCTCCACAAGACCGAGCAGGTCAACAGCCTTAGACACGTTTCCAGATTTGAAAAGGCCATTGATCACAGTCCCATAAATAGTCTCGATACAAAGTTTCTCAAAGCAAACTACTCGGAATAACTCCATAGCCTCTGTAATTCTGCCCTCATTAAACAGACCACGAATTAGAGTGTTGAAAGTAACAGCATCCGGTTTGAACCCAAGCTTCAAAATGTCCCCAAATATTGCACGACCATAATCCACCAGTTTCAAATGGCAGAATGAATTTATCGCAATGTTCATGGTCCATTCATTAATTGGAACACCATGAAAGCGCATTTTTCTGTAAAGAATGACGGCTGAGCTAAACTGCTTCATCTTAACAACACCGTTTAACAATCTATTGAAATGAGCAACAGAAGGCAGAGGTTGAAATTCAATCATCCTATAAAACAAGTCATGGGCATCATCCACCCGGTCGAACCCAGTTTTGCATTCAACTTCTAAAAGTAACTAAAAGTTTATTAACTCCAACCTGGGTTAAGTCAAGAGGATGTGAATTTGGGGATTCCAATTTTCGATTGCGAGATGAATGTACAGCAGCATTTAGACTCATTAAGAAATGAACGAGAACATAGACCAGAATTACCTAGAACAAGAGAAGTAACTCTCCACATCTTCAAAGGTGGTTTACAATTTTGAAATCAGATTCCAGGTTTCTTCGAACACAACCCTAAAGTCGAGGAGAGCCCCGATTCAATTATTCTTCAGTTGAACATGCGGAACTTGAAGCACTTCATCTTGGACTTCTTGAAGCAGCAAAGCTCTGGCAAGGTCCGATAATATAATTGAATCGGATTGCTTTAACTGCTATAACCAAAATCCAATCCACCGAGCATGAGGACGACCTTTCTCCCCTCGGATCCTTTACAGCGAAGATTCTAACTGAAGCTAAAGTTTTTACTTCTTGCCGTTTTAGCTTTGTAAATCGCAGCTGCAACAAGGCGGCGGAAATGCTGGCCTTCCATTCATTACCTGACAATTCCCTTTCCTATTGTAACTGGGGCTCCTCCTCCCTCTTTGGTAGCTACTGTTTGTATGGCAGATTTGCAATTAAAGTACCTTTTTACCCTAAACAATTTTTGTTAAGGATATTTGCTATAAAGCCAGCATTTATGACCGTTGAAATTAATGAAATGAATATTCTTCAAATGTGTTATACTCGTTCCGTTTTTTATCTGTTATATTTCAGAATTTGTTCTGTTTTTATTTTCTGTCATTTTACATTTTCAATGCATCATTTATTATTTTTTTTTCTATTTTTACCAATAAATTATTTACATCTACAATAAAAATAAATTATTTAGGCTAATAATAAAAAATAATGATAAAGAAGGTGTTATATAAAAAAAAAAAAGTGTTTTGGAAACTCTGAAGTTTTACTATTTTCTCTCCCTACTTGTCTTTGCACCAATCACACACACCCTTCCCAATTTCTATATAGCTAAAGCGGAAGAAAAAATTCAAATTTTGCCACCACTATCATACAAAACTGTTTTCCCAAATGCCCCATATAAAACAAGGCAAAACTCTGCCAAATTTACTATTCTCTCCCTACTTGTCTTGCACCACCACACTCACCCCCACAATTTCTATAGCACCGTCGTGTGCCACCACTATCATACAACTTTATATAGTAGATAAATATATGTTCTTTTTGCAACCTATTTAAATAAATATATGTTCTTTTTGCAACCTTTTTAAATTTATTGTGTTTTTTATTTATTTTGTATCAAAAAATAGGATTTTGATTCGTTGTCTCAAAATTAAATGGACTTATACTTTGGATAGAAATTAAAATAAGCTAATTTTGATAAAAATAAATAAAATAACATAAGGGGGCTAAAAGTGTAATTATACTGATAATAATAATAATAATAAAATCGGCCAACTCAAAACCCTACTCCTCTCCCAAAATCAGTAATATAAAAGATCAGCCACCACAAGGCCTACTCTCTCCCAAAAATTTATCTGCACAAATTTCACTTGCGTACGAAATCAGACCCAATCGTCCGACTTGCGTACGAAATCAGACCCAATCCTCCGACTTCAATTTGTGAAGATGTGGAGAGTTGCTTCTCACTTGTGCAAGAAATCACACCCAATCCCTCGACTTCAATTTGTGAGGATGTGGAGAGTTCCTTCTGTTTTTATCCGTAAATATCATCTCGCTTCTCCTTGTGGTGCTGCTCTACATACGTCTCCTCGTCCAAATTCGCATCTTTTGAACTTAACCCGGGTTGAAGTATTAAAAAATTTAGCAGTCAAAAGCAAAACTGGGTTTCATCGGGTGGATGATGCCCGTGATTTGTTTCATAGAATGCTTCAATTTCAACCTCTGCCTTTTGCCGCTGATGAGCCTCTGCCTTTTGCCGCTGATGATTTTAGTATGTTGTTAAAAGGCGTTGTTAAGATGAAGCAATTCAGCTCCGCCGTTCTTATTTACAGACAAATGCACTTTCATGGTGTTCCAATTGACGGATGTACCATGAGCATTGCCGTACACTCTTTCTGCCATCTGAATCAGGTTGATTTTGGTTTTGCAATCTTAGGCAGCATTTTCAAGCTTGGATTCAAACCGGATGTGGTTACTCTCAAAAGTCTTATTCGTGGTCTGCTTAATGCAGACAGAAGAGCCGAGGCTGTGGAAGTCATTCAGAATTTTTGTGTGATCAATGGATTTTACAAATCTAGAAACACGTTTAAAGCTATTCAACTGCTCCGTAGTGCTGAGAAAGAAGGACTCTTTAAGCCAAATGTTGTGGCGTATAACAGAATCATAGATTGTCTGTTCAAGGAACGTCAGATGGACGAAAGACTTCAGCTATTGTCTCAAATGGCTGCTACCGGAACCCCATCATTTATCATCACGTATTTTTTAGTGGAAATTGTGGAAGGTTTTAGGCAAGATGGACGGGTTGAAGAAGCACTTGAGCTTCTCTCTCAAATGGCTGCTACTGGAACCCCATCAAATATCATCACGCATTGTTTATTGAAACTTGTGGATGCTTTTATGCAAGATGAACGGGTTGAAGAGGCAGAGGTTATGCTGCAAACTATGATCGAAAGGGGCGAATGTCTCGATGTAGTCATTTACAATTCAGTAATGGATGGATACTGCCTGCGAGGGGAGATGGACAGAGCTCATCAAGTCCTGCAGATGATGGTGGCTCAAGGATGTCAACCTGATATTCATAGTTACAGCATATTGATCCATGGATACTGTAAGACAGGGAAGGTCGATGACGCGCTTGAATTGTTCAAAGCAATTTCTTGTAAAGGCATGCAATGGGATGTTGTCACGTTCAACACCATGATACAAGGATTATTACAAGGATTATTTGAAGCTTGTAGATGTGATGACTCTCTTGAATTGTTAAAAGCAATTTCATGTAAAGGCATGCAATGGGATGTTGTCACGTTCAACACCATAATACAAGGATTATTTAAGGCTCGTAGATGTGATGACGCTGTTGAATTGTTCAAAGCAGTTTCTTGTAAAGGGGGGGATGTTGTCATGTTCAACACCATGACACAAGAATTATTTAAAGCTCGTAGATGTGACGACGCAAGGAAGTTAATCGTGGAGATGCAAAATGATGGTGTGAGTCCAAACAACTTCACTTATTGCATTTGGCTTGAAGGTTTATGTGAAAATGGCCTTGTCACCGAAGCGCACACATTGCTAATTGAACTGGAGAATAATAGCGGTGTTTCTCTCGGCATTGCAGCGTATACTGCTGTTATGAATGGATTATGTTCTGAAGGGAAGTTATCTTCTGCTAGAAATTTGTTTGACAAACTCCCGTCTTTAGGTTTGAAGCCTAATGTTACAACATTTAATGCCATGATAAAAGCACTCTGTCGAGAAGGGTTGTTGGAAAATGTCAAAGAGTTGCTGATTAAAATGAGAGAATGTGGATGTCATCCTAATAGAATGACGTGTTATCCATTGGTAAATTGTCTCCCAGACGAAGAAAATGAAGAAATTGAGTTGGTCTTGGAGAAAATGGACCAAATGGTAGAAGATGGTATTGAACCAGATTTGAATATTTGTCGTAAGTTAATCGATTTGGCTCTTTTCAGCAAGCAAACCACGTGATTTGGTATGTTTAAAGGTATGAATCTTTAGTCTTGTGAATTAGTTTGTCTAGTTTCAAAAATTGTTGTTCTAGCTTTGGTGCATGCAATCAGGGGCGGCGCCACTCCTAAGAAAAAAGTCACTTGACCCTAAAAAAAAAAAAAAGAATTCCATGTATATTATACACAATTTAAAATTTTTTATGTACTAATATCTACTTACTGACCCGCTAAAATTTTCAAATATTTGCCCTTGACCCGTGTCAGATATTAAAAATTTGTAATACGGTGTGTCGATCTCGATCCCTGACCCGTGTCACCCAATTCCTGCAGCCGCCCCTGCATGCAATTATATTATATTATTTTTGCTGTTGAGATCTATTCTACCGTGTGAAACTTCCACGTTAGAGATAATTCTACCATCAATATCATGATCCATTGCAATTTTCGATTTGTCTACGTCGTCTCGTCCTTTCCTCAACTCAGCAAAAAAGTTTATTGTTGGTCATGAATGATATCTTGAATTTCACATTCTGCTTTTCCTTTCGACAACAGATCGATCACAGGCTGAGGCTGGCAATATTCTGTAGTAAGATAATATAGCCACATTTTATTTATTATTATTATTATTATTATTATTTCAATGGTTCAATTTGTGTAAATGGCTTTTGGATGGATTTTTTTAGAACATGTTAAATCTAATGCTCCTCCTTAATTGTTTTTAGTAGCTTTAATTAGTTAATTATTAGTCTTTTATGTTAACTAGTTTATACCCTGAGGGCTTTATTCAGTCTACACACCTTTCCATCAGAGTTTTCAAATCCTGGGGGAACTGCCATACATATGATTTCATTGAGATTGCCTTGATGGAAGGCATTTTTAAAATCATATTGTTGCAAGTTCCACCTTAGATTTACAGCCAAGGAGATTAGGATTCTCATTGTGTTCATTTTTGCAACAGGAGCTCAAAATAGTCCACTCCATGTGTTTGAGTGTACCCTTTGGCCACAAGTCTGGCCTTATACCTTTCTATAGTCCCATCTGACTTGTATTTGGTGGTAAACTCCCATTTACATCCAACAGTTTTTTCACCCTTTGGTAGGTGTACAAGATCCAAAGTTTTGTTCCTTTCTAGTGCCAGTATTTCCTCTTTCATAGCATTAGACCCTTTTTCATCAGAGAGGGCTTCCTTTACATTCTTTGGAGTGCCATTCTTGTGGAGATTAATCAGGAACCTTTTGTGGTTCTGGGAGCACTTTTTGTATGAGAGGAAGTTCCTCATAGGATGCTTGGTGCATTCCCTTTTTCTCTTTCTAAGAGCAATAGGCAGATCATCATGTGCATCTGGTACACTTTGTGTTTTAGAAGTTTCAGATTCATCATTCTCATATGAGTCTGAACTTGTACTATGAGTCTCAGAATCATCACTTTTCTGAGAGCCATTTGCCTCAATTTCAGTTGTATTGATTTCTATCCCATGGGGGGAAGTATCTGGTGCCACTTTAGGTGTATATGCATATACCACACGAAAACTTTCCACCAAGAAAACATCCACGGTGGGATGGAGATACAAAAACAGAAAGGCCCCTGGTAGGCTGGTATGGTCAGCGCAATAAAATTATATGCAGAGCAACTTTTTGTATTTTAAATTTTATTCCTTTTCTACCCCTTGATCCATACTTTTTGTTTTAGGGAAACTTGAATAAATATGCTCAAAAAGATAAAAATTGGAAAAATATGCTCAAAAAGTAGTTATTTGGAAAATATGCTTGGCAGAGCTCCATTCGCGACGCATGCGTGCTGCATTCGCGACGCATGCGTGCTGCATTCGCGACGTATGGACAATTCACGACGCATGCGTACCGTATGCGTCGCAGCATATTTTTCCTAAGAAACTACTTTTCAGGCATATTTATTCAAGTTTCCCTTTGTTTTATACATCAACTCTCAGTCTCATGCTGAAAGCTGCCGAGTTCATCAAAATCTTTTTTCGTTTTTTACCCTTTACACTCATAAGCATTAACTATGCTAACTCTGAAAAAAAAAAAAAAAAAAAAAAAAAAAAAAAAAAAAAAAAAAAAAAAAACCTATACTAAATAATGACTACTTGTTATTAATTGTTATTATATGAAATAATGTATACTTTACCTCAAAATAAAATAAAATAATATATACTGAAATAAATTCAAATAACAATTTTAATGGTTCATTATAGACATATAGTAGTTGGTTTTACTGTTCATTTTCACCTTGTTCATTTTTAAATGGACTTTGGGTTTGAAGTATAGCTATTAACGCCATGTTCTGTTTGAATGTGAGATGGCTAAGTGTATTTGGCAGGCATCCCAGCATCCCTACGTGCTTGACTATCTGCGTGCTTCCTCTTTTAGGGAGATGTTTATGCGGTTGCTGGAGGATAAAGGGCGAGATGAGATGGCTCTGATCACATGGTTGATGTGGAACGTGTGGAAGGCGAGATGCAGTGCGGTGTTTGAGGGTCGACCGGTTTATGTGGAGAGCATCTGTTCCCGGACCTTGGCATCGGCGGAGGAATATGGAGCAGCACTAGTGGCTTTCCCTGTAGCAGATCTTCGGCCCCCTCATCCTTTGAAGTGGGAGCCACCCCCTGAGGGAACCATTAAGTGTAACGTGGATGCATCAGTCACAGCAGATTCTTCTGGTGTTGGACTCATTTTTCACGATCATCTCGGGACTGTGTTGGCAGCGTTTTCCTATCTGTTCGATCCGGGCATCGCAGCGTCTTTTTTGGAGATGTGTGCTATTTATCTGGCGATGCAGGAAGCGGTGACGCTAGGGATCATGACTTTGGTTGTTGAGAGCAATTGCCTTCTTTGTGTTCAGCGACTCTGACAACCTTCTACAGACCTAACGGCATTTGGCTGTTTAGCATCTTATTGTTTTTCTAGATATTTATTATTTTATGTTATTCATTTTTCTTTTATTGAGCGTGTGGGGAATGTCCCATCGCATTTACTTGCTAGACATGGACTATCGGTGGCCTCTTTGACTGCTTGGGGTTCTTCCCCACCTTTTAATGTTGTCTCTGCTACTTTGACAGATCTGAATTAATGATACAGCGTTTCCCCTCAAAAAAAAATATATATCATTGAAATAAAAATTAAAACTTACCATTAAATATGATGTCACTGTCAAAACCTACGATTAAAATGAACAGATAAATTGTCTCACTTTGTTTTCCTAATTTATTCAACAATGTAAAACATGTAGATATATAAAGTATTCAAACAAACAAAAAATGAATAAAAAAATGTGTTTGGATTTGCTTTCCTAATTTATTCAACAATGTAAAATGCGTAGATGAAGTCTTCAAACAAACATAAAGGAATAAAAAATGAGAGTGAAAACACGCAAAAGCCAATATTTTTTTTCGTAAGAAGACGAAATCACAATTATAAATTCACGCACCATTTTTTACGAGACTTGAACTCACGATCTTTTGGTCGTTAGACCTCAGCTTTTACCGTCAGGGTAAAGAGTCGTTACATCGGCACCAATATTTATATGTAATTATTGGTGATATTTGTTTTAAGAGTAAAATAGAGATATGATGCAAAATTATGATAAGTTGTCTTGTATAGGTAAGTCTTTTCACACATGAAACAATCTTAACACACCGGGGTGGTCAATGCATCGCAGTGGTCAGTGCATCGGTATGGTCACTGCATCGCGGTACTCAATGCATCGGGGTGGTCACTGCATCGTGGTGGTCACTGCATCTCACTGGATCACGGTGATCAATGCATCGGGGTGGTCACTGCATCTCGTTGCATCACGGTGGTGAATGCATCGGGGTGGTGAATGCATCACGATGTTCATTGCATCACGGTTGGTCACTGCATCGCAGTGGTCAATGCATCATGGTGGTCCTACATCGGGTGGTCACTGCATCGGGGTGGTCAATGCATCGCGGTGGTCACTGCAACCCGATGGTCAATGCATCGGGGTGGTCAATGCATCACAGTGTCTCTGCATCGTGTCGACGAAAATCGTTGTCACTACATAAATGTTGTCACTTCATAAATAATGTTGTATGAGCTAAAATCAAATGTCACTGCATAAATCGTTGCAAATGTTCTTGTCACTGCATCGCGGTGGTCAGTGTATCGCAGTGGTTAATTAATCGGGGGTGGTGACTGTATCGCGGTGTCTCTTCATCGTGGTCGTCACCGCATTGCGGTGGTCAGTGCATCGCGGTGTCTGTGCATTGTGGTGGCCACTGCATCACGATGGTCAATGCATCGCGGTTGTCCATGCATCGCGGTGTCACTCCATCGCATTGGTCAATGCATCGCAGTAGTCAATGCATCGAGGTGATCAATACATCGCGGTGTCACTTTATCGCATTGGTCAATGCATCGCAGTAGTCAATACATCGGGGTGATCAATACATCGCGGTGGTCACTGTATCACGGTAAACAATGCATCACGATGGTCAATGAAGAAAAAAAAAATAAACTTTCACCGTCCAAAGAAAAAAGAAAAACAAACAAACAAAAAAAACAAAATAAAAACTTTCAACATCCATGAAAGAAAAATAAAATAAAATTAACAACAGCATGAGCCGCCTGTTCCCCCCTTTTTATTTTTTATTTCTTTTTTCTTTTTTTTTTTTACCCAAAAGACGAAAGCTTTTATTACTAACCCGAAGAAACCCGGGACTAACAAAAAACCGGCACTACCCAGTACTTACAACAACCGGACCAACCCGGGACTAGCAAAGACCAAACAAACAAGGATACAACAACAACAACAACGTCAACAAATAGACAGAAAAGCCAGGGAGTGCTGAGCCAAAAGAGAAAAATCTCCGGAAAAAATCCGATAAGCTGGCCAACAGACACGGATTCCCCGGGTCCATCCATCAATTGACAACAAAACTAAACACACCAAAACTAAACAAGGACAAACTAAAACACTAAAACAAAGAAACCCAAACAGATTAAAAAACATCGGAATTCTTCCACAACATCACCATCGGAGAAGCGCCGCACCATCCACGCACCGCCGTGAGCCACCACCAAATCAGAAAGAGCCCGCAAGCCTGACTTTCCTTCCCAACCTGAAAAGTAGCCGACAAGAGGAGACGCAGATTGAAGGACGCGGCAAACCAAACCGCCGGCGATGTCAAGCTGAAACCGACGACCCACTTCAGATCCATACAAGACAGCCACAGATCTAACCACCACCATCGAGAACAAGCCGGGCTTGTGGAGAAGAGACAGTTGGAGGTTAAGCTTCCAGATGGGTTGAAGAAAGAGCCATGGATCAACCCCAAAACGGAAGAAAAAGAACCCATATTTACAGGACAAAAGTGAAAGGAGAAGAGGCCGCCTCCGGCAGGGCGCCGGAGGGGCAGCGGCTAAAAGAGAGTGCTGGCTGAGTTTTTTTTTTTCGAGAGAGTTCTTTTCTCCGTGAGAGAGGTTTTTTTTTTTTTTTTCCATAAACGATTTGCGTGTGTAGACTAATCACCAAAATTCCATCGAGAGAATTTCCTTATTTCTTTTTTCATTAAGGGAATTTCGGTCTAAGTATCTAACTTGTGTCTGTATAACTAAGTGTTGTTTTGGGTGTCTTTTTTATCTGATTAAGCCCAATATATATCCTTTTGGATAATTGTCCATATAAAAAATCAGCCACCTCAAAGGCTATGGCCAGGGAAATAAAATTATTGCCAGGACTGTCACTCAAGTCAAAATTGAAAATGACAAATATACCCTCAAGGAAATTGAGGAAGGCAGATTTGTTTTCCTAATGAAGATGAAGAGAAGGGTATATTTGTCATTTTACAAATTTGACTTGAATGACAGCCCTGGCAATAATTCTATAATAATAAGGGATTCTATTGCCCTCGCCATGAAAAATTTTATGGTGCAACCGTTGTATGAAGGTTGTACCAAGTGGCATACTTTACCACCTTTCATTTCTAACCTCTCACACACGCCAAAAGTGTATTATGTGAAAGAGAGTTAAAATGAATGGCTCTAAAGTATGCCACTGAAGCATAATCTCACCTTACAACCATTCTTGCACCATAAAATCACTCCCTCGCCATACCGGGAGCCCACCTCAAAGCCTACTCTCTCCCAAAAATTTAGCTGCATAAATTTCACTTGGGTACGAAATCAGACCCAATCCTCCGACTTCAATTTGTGAAGATGTGGAGAGTTCCTTCTGTTTTTATCGGTAAGTATCATCTCGCTTCTCCTTATGGTGCTGCTCTACATACGTCTCCTCGTCCAAGTTCACATCTTTTGAACTTAACCCGGGTTGAAGTATTAAAAATTTTAGCAGTCAAAAGCAAAACTGGGTTTCATCGGGTGGATGATGCCCGTGATTTGTTTCATAGAATGCTTCAATTTCAACCTCTGCCTTTTGCCGCTGATGATTTTAGTATGTTGTTAAAAGGCGTTGTTAAGATCAAGCAATTCAGCTCCGCCGTTCTTGTTTATAGAGAAATCCGCGTTCATGGTGTTCCAATTGACGGATGTACCATGAGCATTGCCGTACACTCTTTCTGCCATCTGAATCAGGTTGATTTTGGTCTTTCAATCTTAGGCAGCATTTTCAAGCTTGGATTCAAACCGGATGTGGTTACTGTCAAAACTCTTATTCGTGGTCTGCTTAATGCAGACAGAAGAGCCGAGGCTGTGAAAGTCATTCAGAATTTTTGTGTGATCAATGGATTTTACAAATCTAGAAACACGTTTAAAGCTATTCATCTGCTCCGTGGTGCTGAGAAAGGAGGATCCGTTAAGCCAAATGCTGAGACGTATAACATAATCATAGATGTTCTGTTCAAAGAACGTCAGATGGACGAAAGACTTCAGCTATTGTCTCAAATGGCTGCTACCAGAACCCCATCATTTATCATCACGTATTTTTTAGTGGAAATTGTGGATGGTTTTAGGCAAGATGGACGGGTTGAAGAAGCACTTGAGCTTCTCTCTCAAATGGCTGCTACTGGAACCCCATCAAATATCATCACGCATTGTTTAGTGAAACTTGTGGATGCTTTTATGCAAGATGGACAGGTTGAAGAGGCAGAGGTTATGCTACAAACTATGATCGAAAGGGGCGAATGTCTCGATGTAGTCATTTACAATTCAGTAATGGATGGATACTGCCTGCGAGGGGAGATGGACAGAGCTCATCAAGTCCTACAGATGATGGTGGCTCAAGGATGTCAACCTGATATTCATAGTTACAGCATATTGATCCATGGATACTGCAAGACAGGGAAGGTCGATGACGCGTTTGAATTGTTCAAAGCAATTTCTTCTAAAGGCATGCAATGGGATGTTGTCACGTTCAACACCATGATACAAGAATTATTTAAAGCTCGTAAATGTGACGACGCAAGGAAGTTAATCGTGGAGATGCAAAATGATGGTGTGAGTCCAAACAACTTCACTTGTTGCATTTGGCTTGAAGGTTTATGTGAAAATGGCCTCGTCACCGAAGCGCACACATTGCTAAGTGTACTGGAGAATAATAGCGGTGTTTCTCTCGACATTGCAGCGTATAACGCCGTTATGAATGGATTATGTTGTGAAGGGGGGAAGTTATCTTCAGCTAGAAATTAGTTTGACAAACTCCCGTCTTTAGGCTTAAAGCCTAATGTTAAAACATTTAATGCCATGATAAAAGAACTCTGTCGAGAAGGGTTGTTGGAAGATGTCAAGGAGTTGCTGATTGAAATGAGAGAATGTGGATGTCATCCTAATAGATTGACGCGTAATGCAATGTTAAAATGTATCCCAATAGAAAAAAAAGAAGAAATAATGTTGGTCTTGGAGGAAGTGGACCAAATGGTAGAAGATGGTATTGAACCAGGTTTGGATATTTGTTTTAAGTTAATCGATTTGGCTCTTTTCAACAAGCAAACTACGTGATTTGGTACGTATGTTAAAAGGTATGAATCTTTAGTCTTGTGAACTAGTTTCAAAAATTGTTGTTCTAGCTTTGGTGCATGCATGCAATTATATGGAATATTATTTTTTTACTGTTGAGATCTATTCTACCTCTACCGTACGTGTGAAACTCCCACATTAGAGATAATTCTACCATCAATATCACGATCCATTGCAATTTTCAATTTGTCTATGTCGTCTCGTCCTTTCCTTTCCTCGATCGACTCAGCAAAAAAGTTTATTGTCGGTCATGAATGATATCTTGAATTTCACATTCTGCTTTTTCCTTTCGACAACAGAAGATCGATCACAGGCTGTGGCTGGCAATATTCTGTAGGAAGATAATACAGCCTCATTTTATTTAATTATTATTATTATTATTATTATTTCAATGGTTTAATTTGTGTAAGTAAATGGCTTTTGGATGGAGTTGAATGGTTTCACGTTTTCGTGTGACTTTTGAAAAATTGGGTTTGGCGCACATCTCTACACTGACATTTAGGACTGGTGTTTACAACCATTAAGCATACCAGAAAGTTAGAAAGATTTTATATTCCTAATTTTGCATTAGATTCGTACGTATGTCTTCAGTAACGTTTCATGGTCGGGGGGGGGCTTACAAAGGAAGAAATCGTCAAGCAAACCATGGTTTTGGGATGGTGGATTACGTTTGTGCAATGTGTTCCTGCACATCTCAGCTGAATATTGTTCTCAGGTGATTTTCTCGGCTTATCAGCTATCAGCTCTTCTGATGTCTTATCATTAATTAATGTTTGTTTCCGTAAGGCTGCATATATATTGCAGTTAATATGTTCATCATCCCATTCCCCCGCCTACTTTTTGTCTTGTCACTGTTGGGATCTTTCCTCTATTTATTCCTGTAATCGTTCCTACATTTGTAATCTTCTTTCTCAAATCTTCTTGTGTCTTTCTCCTTCGTTTTCTCTTTATTTCTCAATTTGTTTTTATTTGAAGTTTGTTTGATACATGGAATGACATGAGTCGAGATGCTCGATCGTTGTTGCTGGTTTATGTTGTCTTTTGCCATCCTTCTTTCTTCTGTCTAAATCAAGTTTGTTTATCTTTATATATTAGTAGGAAAACCCGTCCAATGCACGGGACAAATCGTGTAAAAAATTTGTAAAGAAAAATGTTTGACATACAAACATGTAAAAACAATCAAGAGCAAATAGAGATTTTATTGATCTAAAAAAAGGGATTCAAACAAATTTTTACTTGTGTCCACAACATATCACCTACATTTCTCTTACCACAACTACCAAACTAATCTGATTACATTGCTAAAAACAGAAAGCTTCTGTTGTTCTACTAAACACTTAACCACTCTTACTATCATTGTTGTATGTTTCCTTGAGGAGGACAACTACCATGAAACAGAAGGACATGTTGATGGCTAACTTACTACTATGGCACTATTGTATGCGAAGTCCCCGATAAAATCAACAACTCTCTTACCTTTAACTTGTCCGATGCCATGCCCCATTTGGTCACCTGTGAAAAATAGCTCAAAATTACAGAACGATTATCAATTATATAATAAAAGAAAGAGCTGAAAAATTCAACAATGTGAACCTTGAAAAACTACATGTACAAAGAAAACAAAATCAGTTCACTTAAGATGGCCCGTTAAGGAAAATACGTCTAAACGAACCGGAAAAAAGAAAAAGAAAAAAGAAAAAGTCATTGACCATGGAAATCCCAAAATACTTTTCCCATGTTTAAGCAACATCTCCCTGCATTTGATTGTATGCTTGCAACCCAGGACCAGGTGACCTGACTTTAAAGATGCAAATGGAGCTTAAAGAAAAGAAAGAAAAACATACACCGAAGCTCTCGGTAAAATCTCTATCTTCTGCCAGACAGCCTTTTTCAGCAAGAAAAAATCTCTAATAAAGATGGCATATTTTTCAAACAATTGTTTCTTAAAATTATGGTCACAACCACCAACCCCTCTTCTTTTTCTTTTTTTTTTCTTTTTCTCAAGCAATATTACATGTAAGTGACATCAGATAACTAAAGAAATGAAGCATTGCTAATTGAAGATGAAATGGTCAAAAGATCATTTTGTAAACTCATGAACCTTTCTGGTCATCTAAAGGACAGATTTTCCGCCTAAATCAAAATCTCCATCTCTGCAAACAATACAAACATTATGAATGGAGATCTCATTATTTCAAACTACTTATCCTCCCGTTCAAAATAATAATGTGTTCATACCTCATTGTCCCGTTGCTAAATCACAGTAGTAACAACATTATGATAAGCAAATGGTGACAACAAAGAGAAATGAAGTTTATGTATCAAATCTATGGTAAGTACTACAACCAACTGCTCATCAAATAAGGGAAAACATGAAAGTTCGCTTGTTGTCCGTACTCTTCATTTGAAATTGCAGACAAAAGAGCAAGGCATACTGCTGTACAATTGTACTAACCAATTTTCCGAAAGCCAAAGTCTTCTACAAATAGAAGTTTACACATTGCAGAAAAAGGGGGAAAAACCATGTGTAGAGGTCTTATTTTGTGTCACGTTCCAGCAATTTAAATTAGGCCCCTACTTCTAATAAAGGTGATTTCTAACCAATTCAATGCCGAAAAAAAGGAGTATTATAAATATACACGTAATATGTGGATGTCTATTAGATATAATATCTATCTCCTCCGTGTATTGTACTAGCCCGCAACTAGTTTACTTAATAGCTAAGTCTCGACGCAAACACGACAAAGTGGATAAGCATCTATGTAAATATATGGTGTAATCGACAGATGTATTTACACCATAAATCTACGTGTAATATGTTGTGTCTTTATTAAACGATACTAGTTTGGATAATCTTTCAGCCGTCATCAACCGAATATACCACGTGATAACATAAGGTTAAATGTTAGGGGTCACATGGAAGCTGATGGGCTTTAGCTAATTCTTTCACCCTTTATGTGTATATATTGAGGACACCTCAAGTAATAAAATTCCTTTCAGATATTACCTTTTCCACTTTCTTATGCCTAAGTGCAAGTTCACTTGAACATAAACTATTTCCTGCAAACTTCTTGTCCGTTTATTTTAGTTATATTTTATAACAGGATTAGGATTACAATACTCTTCTAGCTTTTATAGGATTAGGATTAGGATTAGAATAGTGTGTTCACCCGTAGCTTTTATAGGATTAGGATTAGGATTAGAATAGTGTGTTCTACTGTATACAAAATAAAAATAATATTATTATATAATAATAAATTTTTTAATAAATAAAAATGTGGGGGATACTAGGAAACACCTCTTTTTGAAAAACAATAGAAGGTAGAAACAATTTTTAAAAAAACACATCATCTTTTTTTTTATTGTGAGTATCGATATAGATATAGATATAGTAAGGATGCGGTCACAGCCGTTTGTCTGGATTGTTGATCTATGCATAGCACCCATCTCCTTAGTATGAACTTTCTATCACAATTACAAAGCTCATGTTACCTCAACTAACCAATTCATCGATATGCATAGAATACATACAAAGTGACGTGTAATATATATGAATCTACGATACTAATTTGAAGGAATATCAGCCTGGTATCCATTTGAATTACCATAGATGCATCTCCATCAACACTTTTGTTAGATACAACTCCCTCTCTGGTTGCTTTCGCACTCACCTGAGCTTTCACAGATTCTTCTTTCTCATCAACAGAAGAAAGAAATGTTTGGATCCTGGACGATCGCGAGCTATTATGAGAAGACAATTCTGGGCCCGATTCGAAATATAGCGTTTACGGAATCGACGGATGATGAGTATGAAGTATATAACGAGTGCGATAATGCATTGCTGATCCACATATGTAGAAAAGACCTGAGAAGCTTGCTAATTCAAGCCTGCCCACTTCTAGCTTTGTGCTTTGTGAACTGCAAGCGTTTCTTAGTATCCATTTATCGTGGATTCGCTGTAGTTGACCGTTCTCTGATAATTTTAGAATCGCGGTTGACATATCAACACCTAGAGGTGAATCCCTTGGAAATGCCTATAAAAAATAAAAATCAAGAATTTTTCCAGGTAATGAAGGTTTAGTTAGTGATAGGATAGGATATGGCAGTTTCTGGTGAATTCTTGACCAATGATACTGAATTCGCAGTGTGTAGAGAGAAAGAGTTCTATATATGCACGTTCATCAACGATAGCAGCAACTCCGCCTTTTTCAGGGCCATCTGTCGACTGTCAACGCTTTCACGTAATCTTCTGGAAGATTCAGAGGGTCATGCATGCCCAGTTCTTCAATGAGATAATCACGGGCAATGAATAGCCTATCCTGCAAAGACAATCGGGAAATTCAGATTATCCTACGATGATATGTAAGATAAACTTGCAGAACGGGAAACTCAAAAGCAGGGAGTGTTTGTTGGTCCATAATTGTTAGGTGTGTGGCAAGACACGTCTCACGGTCTGGACCAATGCAGTAGAATTTCCCAGTAGGGGTACCATGCCATAGAATTGTGACAAGTTGCCTCTTAGGAGGTCCACCAAAATCATCGTTCGTTCTATGTTCCAAAATCCAAACAACAACTCCCACAGCAAGAAAGAAAAGACCTGTGACAGCCCCATATTTTAGGGCTGACCTTAAAAACGCCCATGAATTGTTACTTGCCTTTCTCACTGGTGCAACTACAACAAGACCAGACTCGACATAAGGTTGAGTAAAATCTTAATATATTCTTAAGATGTGGGAAATTCAAGGTTCCGGTTAGTAGTGTTGCCGCCACAACGGTGGTTGGCTTTGTCCGGTGCGTAACTAGTCATTCTTTAAGCAGTTAAGGCTTTATGCTTGTCCAACAAAAAAATAAAAAAATAAAAAATTCTGAAAGCTGGCTGTGTTGTTGTATGAATTTCAATGATTGATACATAACTATTAAGTGATAGTTTCCATGTACAGACAACAACACTCGGTTTACAAGACGATTTATATCAGACATATGAGCATGCAATGTGTGTCAATTAAGGTTTGTCCTAAGTAAGTAATGATACCTTAGGAAACTCGAGTGACCAAGAACTCCAAATGCTCCAAAAACCTTTCATATGATAGATTGGATTCTATATCTTGGACAACTTAAGATGCGTCATCAGATGATAAATATTTCTATGATGAATTGAAGGATCCTCAAAAGGTGCAGAAGCATCCATGTCAATCTGTGTCTTTGTGTTTGCTGGTAAATATGTCCCTGTATACTTCCAATCAAGTACTACAGTTTAACATCATTATGGTTTTGTTCTGTACTACATAACACAAATCATATGTAAACGGAAATAGTCATTAAAAAAGCAGGGGAATCAGTAACTATTAATGCACTTATTATGATGTAAACTTGAATGCCAAACATATTGGGGCATAGGAATAATAGGTAACACCAGTTATACATATGTGTGTTGAACTAACAAAAAAACAAGTACTATCTGGTGTATGCAATTTACCCCTCCTTGTGACCAATTAAAATGCAAAGATAGAGGACAAGCATGTGTATGTGTGTTCTTAGACAAGAAAAAACAAGAAAACACGGACACACAAAGCCTTGTGAGTTTACAAGGACACGTACCTTAGATAGATGTAGGCAAGGTTCTTTTCTGGAGACTAGAACCTGCAGTAGATATATCCATATGAGTAGGCAAAATGACAGGACTACTTGTAGAACCCGGGAAAATCAAGGACGTGAGTAATGGGAATAATCATTCATAAAGGTCTTCACACCAGACTTGAACATACGTGCATCTTATGTAAAAATATGTGCCCAAAGACTATAGGGGAGGTGTAAAACACAACAAGTATATATAGCCAAGTGGTTGAATATCCACATATAGTCATAGTAAATATACATTTATGAAGCAGGCTCTTGATACATACAGAACAAAGGAGGGGAAAAAGAAAAAAAAAAGGTACAAGGAGAGGGAATCATGTGGTGGCATCATTTCCATACTGAAATCAATTTTATTTATTATGTTCTGATTTTCTTTGTACATGATAAACATGCCAAAGTCAAAGAACTCTATATCAAAAAAGCACACTCTTTTCCCTTCAACCAACATAAAAGCTGCAGAAATTAAGTAGAGAAAAATTGAGATTTGTGAAAGTATAGAGGAATCACAGTCACATTCTTATATCTCTTATTCAAGACAACGCTCATCCTTGAGGGATTGTCTTGCATCATGTCATTCCTTAAGAAAAAGTATTTGTCTTCTTGACCAACATCAGGTCCATGAATTTTTGCAGGGCAGAAAATAAACCAAGGAATAGAAAACTTAAACACAAAAAAACTAGAAAGAAGATGCATGTGTGTACTCACCCTCTTCCGAACAAGGACAAGTAAGCAGAGAGTGATTTCAATCAAATAAACCACAAGTTGAAGAACAAAGATTTATAAATAAATGAATAGGAAGGCACAAAACCAGCCATTCTGCAATAATTCCATCTCGGACATGAACATACGTGCACGTTATGAAAAGGGACCGTGACTGATTATATAAAAAAATAATTAAAAAGAAGGAAGGCAGTACACGAGAAGCACAACAAAACCAGCCATTCTGCAATTCCATCTCGGACTTGTGTAAAGGTGGCTCTAAGAAGAAATAAATACAAAGGGTAAGGAAGAACCTAAGGCTTTGCAAATCCTAAGTTTTCAACATATAATGTTGAGCTGTCAGACTGTTTTATGCCACCATTTAGTGCTTAGGGAACGCTGAACTAATGGATTATACGTAAACCTGTCAGGCAAAATACCACATTTTCTCATTTTAGTTATCAACTCTTTGGCCTCCTCCAACAACCCTTCTTCACATAGTCCTTTCATCATGGCATTATATGTTCTAACATTAGGCTTCAAGCCTAAAGAAGGGATTCTGTCAAACAGATTTCTAGCTGAAGATAGTTTCCCTCCTTCACATAATCCTTTGATGACAGAAGCAAGGGCGGAGCCAGGATTTTCATTTGGGGTGGGCTAATGAACTATATCGAATTCGTCGGGTGGGCTGAATTAAGAATATTTTATGGATCGAACAAGACTACATACATTTACTAGTGTAATATTTTTTTTTTGGGTGGGCTTAGCCCCCCCTAGTCCACACATACCTCCGCCCTTGGACAGAAGTATATGCTGCTATGTTTAGAGCAACACTGCTATTCTTGAGATCACATACCAATTTGTGCGCTTCAGAGACAAGGCCATTTTCACATAAGCCGTCGAGCCAAATGCAATAAGTGAAGCTATTGGACTCACACCTCCAGCTTTCAGCTTGATGATTAACTTTCTTGCGTCATCACATCTACCAGATTCAAATAATCCTTGTACCATGGTGCTGAAGGTAACAACGTCGCATTTCATGCATGTACTAGAGATTGCTTTGAACAAATCAAGAGCGCCGTCGATATTCTTTTTCTTGCAATATCCATTAATCAATATGGAGTAACTATGACTATCAGGTTGACATCCTTCAGCCACCATGATTTGTAGGACTCGATGAGCTTTATCCATCTCCCCTCGCAAGCAGTATCCATCCATCAGGGAATTGTACCAGATGGATACAAAAGCTCATGAACTCCGGCATCTTGCAAATGTATTTAAATTTTCAGTTCCAGCTTCATCCCACATCATGCCTTTGCCGGTTGCCGTCGAGGGGCTACCGCTTTGGAAAGAATCAGCCCATTCCTTTCAATTGCAATTTTTTTTTTGCAGATATCAATTGCAATATTAAATGAAATAAGAAAAAGAATCATTAAAAACATGGGCAATTCAGGATTAACTTGGAAAATAAGAATATTCCGACGGAATATTATTTTGTTTTAACCGGAATTGTTATTTCAGGTTTTAAGGCAAACCCCGAGGAGGTAAAACGTATATTTTGAAACCAAGAGGGGGTAAAGACTTCAATTCATAAACCACGAGGGGTAAAAGGTTTTTTCCCCTAAAATCTATCACAAGATTCTAAATACTACTATCATAACCCTATTAGCATAATGACAGAAATATCCTTAACAATTGTATCACTACTACTCTTACCATTAACAGCATCTCCTCGACATTAGGATTTGTGATTGAACAAAGCTCCTGACCCTGAAATCTGATTTCAAAATCAATATTGTAAACCACCTTTGAAGATGGGGGGATGTGGAGAGTTACTTCTCTTGTTCCGGGTAATTCTCGTTTATGTTCTCGTTCATTTCTTAATTTGAATCTCAATGTTGCTCTACATTCATCTCGTAATCGAAATTGGAACCCTCCCCCAAATTCACATCCTCTTAACTTAACCCGGGTTGAAGTTATTAAACTTTTAGCAGTTAAATGCAAAACTGGGTTCGACCGGGTGGATGATGCCCATGACTTGTTTTATAGGATGATTGAATTCCAACTCTCGCCTTACATTGTCGATTTGATCGATTGTTAAATGGTGTTGTTAAGATGAAGCAATTCAGCTCAGCCGTCATTCTTTACAGAAAAAAGCGCTTTCATGGTGTATGGATGGACAATGAGCATTGTGTTAAACTCATTCTGCCATATGAAAATGGTGGATTATGGTCTTGCAATATTTGCGGACATTTTGAAGCTTGGGTTCAAACAGGATGTAGTTACTTTCAACACTTTTATTCGTGGTCTTTTTAATGAGGGCAGACCTGTAGATGCTATGGAATTATTCGGAATAATTTTCTTTGAGAAACTTTGTAGCGAGACTACTTATGGGACTGTGATCGATGGCCTTTGCAAATCTGGAAACTCGTCTATGGCTATTCAATTGCTCGGCCTTGTGGAGAAAGAAGGGCCCATCAGCCGAATACTGTGATGTTCAGTGCAATTATAAATGGTCTCTGCAAGTTTGGGAAGGTGGAAAAAGCACTGCAGCTTCTCTCGGGAATGGCTATTAATTGAATCTCATCAAATATCATCACATATAATCCAATTATACAAGGGCTTTGCGATTTTTGCAGATGGAAAGATGTCGGTGATTTAATGACAGAAATGGTAAATATGAATATTTACCCTAACGTAGTTACCTTTAGTATACTCGTGGATGCTTTTTGTAAAGAAGGTTGCATTGAAGATGCAGAGAATATGTTGAAAACGATGTTGAAAGGGCGTACGTCCCAACATAATCACGTGCAATTCCCTGATGGATGGATACTACTTGCGAGGGTAGATGGATAAAGCTCATCGAGTCCGACAAATCATGGTGGCTGAAGGATGTCAACCTGATATTCATAGTTACTCCATATTGATTAACGGATATTGCAAGAAAAAGAATATCGACGGCGCTCTTGATTTGTTCAAAGCAATCTCTAGTACAAGCCTGAAATGCGATAGGATTATTTGAATCTGGTAGATGTGATGACGCAAGAAAGTTAATCATCAAGATGAAATCTGAAGGTGTGAGTCCAAATAGCTTCACTTATTGCATTTGGCTCGACGGCTTACCAGATTCAAATAATCCTTGTACCATGGTGATGAAGGTAACAACATCGCATTTCAGGCTTGTACTAGAGATTGCTTTGAACAAATCAAGAGCGCCGTCAATATTCTTTTTCTTGCAATATCCATTAATCAATATGGAGTAACTATGAATATCATGTTGACATCCTTCAGCCACCATGATTTGTAGGACTCGATGAGCTTTATCCATCTCCCCTCGCAAGCAGTATCCATCCATCGGGGAATTGTACGTGATTACGTTGGGACGTACGCCCTTTTCAACCATCGTTTTCAACATATTCTCTGCATCTTCAATGCAACTTTCTTTGCAAAAAGCATCCACGAGTATACTAAAGGTAAATACGTTAGGGTAAATATTCTATTTACCATTTCTGTCATTAAATCACCGACATCTTTCCATCTGCCAAAATCGCAAAGCCCTTATATCATTGGATTATATGTGATGATATTTGATGGGATTCAATTAGCAGCCATTCCCGAGAAAGGCTGCAGTGCTTTTTCCACCTTCCCAAACTTGCAGAGACCATTTATAATTGTAGTGAACATCACATTATTCGGCTGATGGGCCCTTCTTTCTCCACAAAGCCGAGCAGTTGAATAGCCTTAGACGAGTTTCCAGATTTGCAAAGGCCATCGATCACAGTCCCATAAGTAGTCTCGCTACAAAGTTTCTCAAAGAAAATTATTCCGAATAATTCCATAGCCTCTACAGGTCTGCCCAACCACGAATAAGAGTGTTCCTGTTTGAACCCAAATTTCAAAATGTCCGCATATATTGCAAGACCATAATCCACCATTTTCATATGGCATAATGAGTTTAACACAATGCTCATGGTCCATCCATACACCATGAAAACACATTTTTCTATAAAGAATGACGGCTGAGCTGAATTGCTTCATCTTAACAACACCATTTAACAATCGACTGAAATCAGCAACAGATCGCAGAGGTTGGAATTCAATCATCCTATAAAACAAGTCATGGGCATCACCACCCAGTAGAACCCAGTTTTGCATTTAACTGCTAAAAGTTTAATAACTTCAACCCGGGTTAAGTCAAGAGGATGTGAATTTGGGGGAGGGTTTCCAATTTCGATTACGAGATGAATGTAGAGCAACATTGAGATTCAAATTAAGAAATGAACGAGAACATAAACGAGAATTACCCGGAACAAGAGAAAGTAACAGAATTGGTATCAACAGTCGTAGGAGAAGTCTTGACATGCTTCAACGCAGCAGCAGGGGATGACAAGGGTGTCGCAACAACGTCGTTCCGAACCTCCATCTCAACTCCTACCAGAAAAACTCACCAAAATCAAATTCTTTCTACCAGAACTCAATCGTCAATGTTTATACCTAGAGGGAAATATTACTGGGGGATGATATGATATGATACCAAAATTGCAATTTATGAAATGGGTTGTAGAAATGGATCTGGAGTTTCTACAAAGACAAGTTTTATGGTGCAGCCATTTTACCAAGTGGATGTCCTATGTGCTAAAACACCTCCATTAAAATTCTGACACCTCATTATGTGGACCCCAAGCATAATTCAATGTAAAGAATTAAAAACCTAAACGGAAGTTAGAGCAGTGCCGTCAAATTGTGATTTCATTTTCCCATCCCGCCACTCGTCTTTTCTTTTTTTCATCTGCAAAAATTCAAAATTTCATTCTCCCTCTTCTGCAAATTGGTCTTCCTTTTTCTTTTCATAGAAGCAAAAAAGCTAAAAATGGTGATTAAACAAGATTTCTTTGATTTTCCTGAAACTTATAGTTGTCATGGAAGATATTATATTGAGCACAGCACTGAAAAGGAGGATTGCCTAAGTAGAATGAAATCTTTGGGGTTCCAAAGTGCTTCAGATCTAAACAAATGATTATCGAGCGCCCGTAAATTCCCGTTCTTCTTTAATTTTTTTCCCGGTGGTTCACCCATATCTGGTTAAAAAATCAGATGTATTTTTTTGGGATTATTGTTGTGTTAGGAGAAAGCTAGGAACAATTTATGAGAGGGAGAATGAAATCAGCAATTGGAGTGTGTGATTATCAGCATCCTCCAAGAAGGTAACCATGCCTTGACAAGCAAAAACTTGCAAAGCAGATGCAGCAATGCAGACCAATAGGCATCTAATGACACCACCCGACTGCGTAACAACTGGGATTCAAAGGGTTCAAATTACTTATGTTCAATGCAGGTGGATGATGCATATCTAACAACTCCAGCCTAGAATAATAAGATCATTTTAAAGTTGACTATGAATGGTGAATTTGGCTTCAATGCAGCAGCAAACAATAGAACTAGTTACAGATTCGGAAATTTTCAAACTTAAATTTGAAGCCTCAATGTTCTTATCTCTGACAATGATGCTCACCTTTCAAAGCAACAACGTTGGAGGATACAACAAACATATCTACTATGAAAATCATGGAATAACTGTAATTCCCAGACCTGCAATATCCGTGTTGTACATATCAGTCAATAATCAAAAGAAAGAAACATACTCCAACATATGTTCATTAAGAGACAAAATGTTAACAGCTTCATATGGGAACATACCACCTCCATATTATCTTATATTAATTCGTCATTATTTCTTTAGTAATTGACAGATGATCAACATGTTCCGTATGAAATAAGTTCAAGAATATATCACATTCTTATCGGTTCGAAAAAAAAAAAAAGTTGAAAAAGAAGATATAACTAGAAGTAGTGTTGATTTAGCACTACACTCCTAGTTTTATCAGTTTCCCTGCCTTCAAACTTTTTAGCAAAAGAGCTTGATGCATCCGGCATCCATTAAATATCAATTGAACCTTGATTTGTTCTTTATCAAATAGTAACCTATTTCATCTTCGGATCTGCATACTACATACAAGTACATCAACGAGCTCCTTCAACTTTTTCGTATTTTTGTTACAAGATAAATTGGTTTCCTATTACTAGGTGTAGTAGGCATTGGGAATAAAAGTGAAGCTAGTGATATGCTCTAAAGAAACCAAGGTACGTTGTGTTTGACAATGGAGTTTTAATCAACCTCAAACATGTTCCTCGCAAAAATGTGTTTACAGAATTTCTATGAAAAACAGCTTACTCAATGCAACACATCATACCATTTGATTTCTTATACAAGAGTCATGTAAAACATAGTTGATGAAGATACACTTGAAAAATGTCCAAACGAACAAATAATGTGCTGGTGCATCTTGTTACACCTTTACATTATGTTACCGAGTCCAGAAAGGGTTACACCATAATCAAACAATGTCTGTCAATGATAAAAATATCATAGATATGCGTTTATTATATACTGCACCACATTGCAAAGCTTGTGGGTGGAGGAAACTAATCAAACAATGTGTTCATAGCCATTAGTCAATGTTCTTCCATCATGTTACTCGATCTTCCATGCGAAATGGCAGATCTAAATCCACGAATCTATTTTGTGCAACGACAACGATGTTGGCTGAAACCATACAAACAACAATAATCCCAAAGAAACAAAATTAGATAAAACATCAAAATTAGATCCTTTAATGAAATTCATCACATTACAGTAAGAAAAAATAAAGATTGGATAATTTTATTAATCATTAGATAACCTTACATGGATACAAACAACCCCTCTCCCCTTCTTTGCCTACATAATATCTCTCCTTCATCATCTTCATACCATTGAAGAAATAATCCCAAAAAAACACATCTGATTTTTTTACCGGATATGGATGAACTACCGGAAAAGGAAGAAGAAAAAAAAGAATTTAAGGGTGCTCGATAATCATTTGTTTAGATCTGAAGCACTTTGGAACCCAGCTCAATATAATATCTTCCATGGCAACTATAAGTTTCAGGAAAATCAAAGAAATCTTGTTTAATCACCATTTTTAGCATGAAAAGAAAAGGGCAGACCAATTTGTAGAAGAGGGAGAATAATATCAGAGGCCAATGAATTTTTGCAGAGTGGTTTCTAGGGGAATTCTACCCTAAAGACCCAACATATAGAAGTCATTATGTAACACAACAATATACACAGCTTTTTTATTTATGAGAATGAAGCTGTGTGATCAGATGTCACACACACGGCCACTCTCTATAATGGAGTCTCCGTATTAAAATCTCCCGGTTTCTAGAGCAGATGAAAAGAAAAGAAAAGAAAAAGGCGAGTAGCGGGATGGGAAAATGAAATCACAATTTGACGGCACTACTCTAACCTCCGTTTAGGTTTTTAAATTTTTACATAGAATTATGCTTGGGGTCCACGTAAATGATGTGTCAAAATTTTAAAAGAAGTGTTTTAACACATAGGATATCCACTTAGTAAAGTGGTTGCACCATAAAACTTGTCTTCTACAAATGAGCTGAATTATCATCGACCCTTTACAAAAGAAGAAATTATCATTTGACCAATGATTCCTCACAGAGTGGTTTGATGAAAGTAGGTAGCGCAGTAATCATTGACTAATGATCCATTGTGGTAATGTTAAGTGGAAGGAGAGTGATGGGGCACCGACCCCATCCCCCGACTTTGCCGGGAACTTATTGTGTGGTGTCTTCATACGATGCGGAGACATCGTGTGATAGCCTCCGGTCCACACAGTTTTATTCTGTATTTAAATTGTGTGGTTATGATCGTTTCATCCGTCACTTCACCCTCAAATTCTCTCACCACACAATAACTTCCCGATTTTATCCACACAAATAGTTTCAGTCACAATCTTAATTAGTAAAGACAGAAAACAAAAAAACAAAAAAAAAAAACTCAGGACCACAAATCTAAAAAGGTTAAACATTAACATTGAAAGTCCTCACACGCCCGATCCCACAAAATAAGTGGAGATGTTAATCAGGGACTTTGTCCACACATATTTTCGGGGACTCTATCATTTTTCTAAGTGGAAACCAGGAAAATATGCACGGTGGGATGGGTGGGAGATTATTGTGTGGTGTCTCACACGGTGCGGAGACATCGTGTGGCAGCCCCCACAACACACAGTTTTATTCTGTATTTAAACAGTGTTGTTCTGATCGTTTCAATCGTCACTTCACCCTTAAATTCTCTCACCACACAATAACTTCCCGGGATGGAAAATACTTGTGTGGAGAGAGATTTTCTGTTAAGAATCGTGAGTAAACAATCGAAACACACACAATTAAAAAGACAGAATAAAAATATGTGGTGTGTGTCTCCATACGGTGTCTCCGCACGTGTGGAGAGACCACACAAGTATTTCCAGGGTGGGATGGAGACACAAAGACACAAACAACCAAAAAGTGCGTCCAGTTTATAAAGCCCTTTATTTTTTTATTTTTGTCTCATAAAGGCCTTTATTTGTATCATAGTAATTTATATTAGTACTACATTTCGTCTAAATCTATTTAGTTTTTTAATTTTGTTTCATAATATAAATTCATTTAGATAATGAATGAATTATTTATTACATTTTTCTCCTCTAATCCCTTATTTATTAGAGAGAATGAGGGAAAAGTCCTTTTTTAATTACAAAATGAATAAATAGGACACACTACTTTTTTAATTTGCAAAAATGACAAACATTTTCAGAATGACAAAACTAACCTTTTTAAAAGGGACGCGTATAAACATTTGATTCATGTTACAAAATGAACAAACATTTGCTTTACGTTTGTTTTGTTTTTTTTTCAAACAACCGTAACTTTTGATTCTAACTCCGATCATCGAAATTTTTCACCAAAATTCATTTTTGCTCTTCAATTTGAGCCCAAATACGATACCCTTCCGCGTATATTTTGAAAGCGAAAAAAAATTTGTATTAACTGGCGTTTTTCTTATAAACGATCGTAGCTTTTGATTTAAGTAATCGATCATCAAATTGTTTCACCAAAGTTCATATTTTTTTATCTTCATTTTGAGACCGTGTTTGATACCTTTCGAATGAAGTATTTGAAAGCCGAATTTAATCGCGGCATTTACACCAACACGATGTCGATGATCGTGATCGCAGTAGATCGTATCGATGTCGAGTTAATCACTTGAATTAAGACTAAAAAGTACATCGGACTAAAGGTACGTAATACATAGAAGAACAATACAACAAACTATAGATTTAGAACAATAGAGTACATCGGACTAAAAGGTAATACATAGAAGATCAATACAAGTGCAAAGCGATCAACTATCACCAAATTATAAGAAGGATATTCAAGTTCAAAGAACTAAATTATCATGTCCGAATTCACAAGGTGTTGAATTACAAGTTCGAGTAAGCTTATGAACTAGCCTATCTATTACGATGATGATACAATGTAGATCAAAAACCTCAAAGACGCCAAGACACTCGGTAAGCTTTATGAACTAGTCTATCTATTGCATTAAGGCACCACATCGATCGCCGATATCGATGACGCAGATATCAATATCGGCCCGTGTCGATGTCGACGTGATGTCAGACGCAATATCGATGATCGGTAGTATTAGTATCAGTGCAGCTGATGTCGATGATCGGCTCGAAAAGGACTCTCCTATCGGTTTCGTTGCAAGGTTTATGTCCTCAAGTCTTGATATGAAATGAATGTCTTTTACTGAGTTCAAACACTCATATTTACTTCTTTTGAGCATGTTTCGATACTACTTTTCTTTAGGATCATTTCTTTTAGGCCTCTTCTTGTTCTTGGCTTCATAAGCAAATTGCATTCTTGAACAATCTTCAAAAAAGTATTCGATTTGCCTTTTTCAACACACTAACACTATCACAATGAGTGAGCTTGCTAATAATGCTTGATGCTTATGACATAAACAACTTTTTGATTAGCCTTAAATTTAGTCTTGGCCTCTTGTACTAGTTTCACACCAGAAAATATCTTTACCAATGAAGACAACTTTTTTTTCAACTAATTAACTGATCCAAACGATGAATGTTCGAGTTCAGCGACGACATGCTTCACTTAGTGGTAATTGTAGCTAAAACCATTAGAATCCAAAAACACATAAAAGTCAAAACAAAGCAACAAAAAAATGTTTTCTTGACTCTATATGCTTTATGATACCATATACTAAAAAACTTCTTATACATACACAAATAACAATCCTACAACCAAAATAGAGAGTTTGAAGATGTTCAAAAGTCTGAAGCTTTGGAATTAATCTTAAACTTGAAAAAGAACTCTTTGATCCATTAAAAGCAGATAAATAAATGAAGTCCATGCACTTTATTTGAGGTAAAAGGCAAAATTAAAGTAGTAGATCACTTTACAACTACATCAGATCCACAAAGTTGAATCATCATCCAATAATCATTGGCTAGTGGCACTTTCATCAAATTCATCTCAAAGCTAACCACAAATTACACACCAAATTCCAAAATCCAATTCTCATAAGCACATCGAGCTAATTCAACTGCAATTTCAGCTAAAATAGTCTCGCTTTTATCAATCAATCTCAAATCTAACCACAAAATCATATTTATCAAACACGAGCGGTGGTAGATTGAGGACTCGATTATCGTCGGCGGCGATCCCCGACGGTGCAACATTTCTGATATCACTTGGTGGCTGCTACTTCTTCCGCCCACTCTTAATGTGGCAGCGTCTTGACCGTCTACAGGGTTCCAATGCGAGTGCCTTGGAATCTGCGCAGAAAAAGCCTTCATTAACCAAATCTTGGAAGAGGGTGGAGAAGGAGGAGGAGGACGGGAGGAAATGAGAGTTTGGTGGAGAAAATTTTTCATTTTGGGAAGAAAGCAGAATGGGAAAAATTTGGGGTATTTTAGTCCGAACGAAAAATTATTGTCCTTATTGCAACTTTACCTAATTTTTCCTATTTATTATTCATTCACCAACTTTTCATTACTTTACATTAATAATAGTCAAAAGTCATTTTAGTCTTTTTCATCATAATTAATGACACATAATCGATTTAACCAACTTTTTTTTTACAAAACTTTCTTAATTTGTGTAAAAAAACTCTGAATGGACTTACATTTTGAGACGGAGGTGGTACGTATCACGCCCTAATCGCCCTTTTTAAATTTGCTTTTTGGCTAAAAACCAATTTTTCATGTAATGTGAGAACCGGCTTTTGGAGAATCGGTTTTAGACTTTAGAACAGACTTTTTAAAAGTTGATTATCTAAAATAGATATGGTGTTCGATAGGTATAGCGCACTAATAGAATCGGTGTGATTCAAATAACAACTACCTTCGATAATGTTAGGCATGCTTTGAGAAAAATCCTATGTTATATATATTCGCTCTATATATTACTTTGCTTGTTTAGGACTAATTAGTTGATAGCTTTTCCAAAAAAGGACTAATTAGTTGTTAAGTGGCTCGATAATAATCATTGGAGATAAGATGTTGGCTGCGGAATGAATATAGAGCGGATAGTTCATATAAATACTTCATGTATCACTCTATATATTTTTTTATCATTTTTTTTTTGAGGAAAAAAGAATTTATTAATCAATATCCGCCAAACAGTCGGTCATAACATCATCCGGGGGTGAGGAACCTCAAAAAGTCCGGGCAAAAACAAGCAAATCATGTTTAGCTAACAGATGCGCAGGGACATTCCCTACGCGTCTAACAAATGAAAAGGTAACAGCTACAAAACTAGATATGAGGGCCAAGCAATTCTGAACAAGACATCCCTGAGCTCTGGGATCCTCTCCTGGCCGGCGAAGGCGCGACACACACGTCAAACAATCACTTTCCACCTCTAGCCGCTGAATCCCCAAATGCTCTGCCTCCTTCAAAGCCAAGAAAATAGCCTTAAGCTCCAAGTATTCCACTGGGTCACCAGGGTCAAAGTGATACGCAAAGAGTGTAGTACTGACCCATTTGAGTCTCAAAAGATAACCCCAATACCCGCGCCCGTGTCGGTAACTGATGCATCCACGTTGATTTTCACCACATCTGCCAAAGGCTTCGCCCAACTCTCCGGTAAATGGTGGTTCTCGGCTGAATCCAAAGCTCTCCATGGCCATATATACTCAGTAGAAGGTTTGCCAGAGATCGATACAAAGCGCAGAGACGTAAACCGCCTGATCATCAAACACCGCTGAACAACGCGCCTTCCAAATCCCCCACATAAGCCATACAAACCTAGTCACCTCTTGGGCGCCATGTTCATCTAATAGCCGTATAAAAAACTCCGCGAAGGAAGCAGAGCGGAGGTGCTGTAGAGCCCCATGAAAATGTGACATCCGCCACACTCTGTCTGCCATCTCGTACTCAAAAATCACATGTCGCATCGTCTCTAAAGTCTCCCCGCATGCCAAGTAAATACCATCTCCCATATTCCGCCTCTGCAAACTCTGACCTATAGCCAGGCAGTCGTGCAAACATCGCAATAGAAAGTGTTGGATAAGCGGCTGGACAGGAAGCTGCCAACAACTCCTCCAAATCTTGCTTTCTCCTCCCGATGTGGACGGCCCCGCCACCGACAATGGCCTATAGAGGGAAAGAGCCAAGAAGTATCCTGACCGAACAATGTAAATTCCCCTCTGGTCGTAGTGCCAAATTCGCCGATCTGGATGCCCTCCAGGGGCAATGATAGTCCCCAATATAGCATCAGATTCCCGTGGCCGAAATAACTGCTGCTGCATGTCCCCGATATATTTTTTTATCATTAATCAAGATGAGACCCGCACTCTATATATTTTTTATCATTAATCAAGATGAGACCGGTAATTATCAATGGTTACGCTTTTTGATCAATGTTATAAACGATGAACCTATCATTCTTTGAAGGAAAAAATAAATAAATAAATGGGATTCCCACATAATGTACCTATAATGACAAGATTATAAAACTCCGTAGAGTATATACATGGAGAAATGTGTTTCAAAGGTTTGTGTGATGATTGTCCATTGTTGATACTAATTTTTTTTGTTAAAAAATTGTTTATTTTCAGAATCGAGTGTTCATATTAGATAAAAGACAACTATTTTTTTTTTTAAAAGAAATTGTTTATTTTCAGGATCGAATGTTGATATTAGATATTAGATAAAAAGACAAGAATGTCACTATTTTTTTCAACCACTAAACATAGAAATTTGCTTTAAGAATAGTGGCATAATTCTCATTTTAGTATTGTCTTGATAGTTTTATTAACACAAGAACCAATTTAGTTTGGGAAAAAAGTTATGCTCCGACAATGATGTTACCTTAATAAAGCCAAGATATTCAGATTTTTTTAGTTGTACAACAATGTGATACGGTGGTCACCAGGGCGGCTACCACTGGTGTCGGAAGGGTGGCTCTGCCCTGAATGACCTCGAGCAGGATGGAGATGCGTAGTTGTAACATCCCGACTTTTTAGAAAGGGTAAAATAGTAATTGGGTTTAATCACTACGACCTAATTATTATTTGTTCTTTTATTTAATTAAAATTTAATTAAAAGATTATGGGAGATTATTTTAAGGAAAATAATAATTATTTGTCTTATAAATAATTCTCTAATTCCCCTCTTATCACACACCATGCAAATTCTGAAAAAAATAAATAAAGAAGAGGACGGCGGCAATGAAGAGAGCAACGCAGAAAGAAAAAAAAAGGAGAACGTAATGTCTTCAAGTGCAGAATAATCCGTCATCCATTCAAGATCTTTGCAGGAGAAAAAGTGATCGTGATGAGGAGATATGAACTTTGGAAAATAAAATATCCTTATTCCGTAAGTTTTCGGTTTAATTTCAGTTTTTGTATTCGTAGAGTTCGATTCTTCAAAAAATTATATCTTGTAATCCGTAGCTCTGTTTTTCAGTAATGAGTAGTCGAAATGATCGTCTTGGAGCGTAAATTATTCTAAAAATAGTTTCACTGCAGTTAATCCAGGTAATCTACAGTTTTATACACTTTTTCTGTTTCGGTTTTTGCCAAGAAAATAAGATTTTAGGGTTTCATGTTGATCAAATAGGTTTTGGGGTTGAGGATCAATAGTTGTTGCAGTTGCTTAGCGTTTTGCTTTCGGTTTTGCTGGAAATTAAGGTAAGAGGCTCTTCCTAACGAATAATTATGGTTTTACAATGTTTAGGTTGAGTGTTAGTTGTAGCAAGGAATCATGTTTTATGTTGTAGTTAAAATGTTGGATGCTACGTGATGGTTAGTTATGTTTAAATCAGGTTTTTACTGCCGTTTCTTTGTGATAGCTGATGTTAAACATGTTTGATTTGGGTTAGATATCGTTAAGTTGCAGAAAATCATGTTTAGGGCTTTTCAGGTGCAATGCGCACGCATTCAGCCCAGTTTTGGGTAAATGTTGTTTTAAGCTACTAGTCCAGTTTAAATGTTATTTCTTGATCTAATAATACTAAATGAAAATGAACAAGCCTCGATTGAGTTTCTGATGCGTTTGGTTCCGGCACCGGACGTACTCTTAAAGGGAGTTGAAGTTCGGGACCGTTGGAAAGGCATGAAAGGGCTTGTGCTTTGGTGATCTAGAATTCATCAATGTCTGTGTAATTGCTAGGCCTCGTTTATGTCTAGTGGTCTAGGAAGATAGTAGTATGTGTGAGGGAGATTATTTGAAAACACTTAGGCGGCTAGTTAACTATTTAATAAATAGGTTCTTGCTTAGTAAAAGGTTAAACATCATGAGAGCTTAGATAGGCACAGTACAATATCGGCAATGTGGGGTTTGACCAGATAAAGTGGTGATGATCATTGTCGGATTCTAGACCCGCCAGATAAAGTAGTGATCATTCTGCCGGACAAGCTCACGAACGAGATAGACATTCACCGGTCAGCTCTCTAGGGTTGGCCAGACAAAGTGGAATGACTGTCTCAGACCGCCAGAGATTTATCTCTCATAGGGTTGCGTCTTTTGTCTTAGTGCATATCTCACTAAGTGTAGTGCCTCGCAAACATCTTGTAACAAAGATAAGTTAAGTTAAAGCGTTTTTAGTCATGACATGTTGATGAACATGAAGTGAACCCTAGATTGAGTTGGTCTCATAATGATAATTTAATAATCATAATAATAACATTTCGTTGTATAACTTAGTTATTCATTAGCTTCTCACTTTTACTAAGTACTTTGTACTTACCTCCTTTGCATTTTCTTTTGTATGCATTGTGGGGTGAGAAGACGAACATGTTGCCCAAGTGTAGATGACGACTTTTGAAGACATTGAAGTCTTGGCGAAACTTTTAGTTTATTTCTTTATAAAGGTTGTACGAGACTAGTTATATTTCTTTCCTTAGACTTGTTGTACTATACTTTTAAGACCTAGTAATGTATAAGTCTTTGGGTTTTTCGTCGTTGTAATTTAACTACCCATCTTTAGTATGCTTACTTTCTATTCATAGTAGCATTTTGTTTTTACCCGAGTCTTTTTAGCTTCCGTTTGCTTTATTTTGATACGACGACGTAGAGGCTTGCGTATAATATCTGATTTATTTAATGCTATACGTGCCGAACGTTTCTCTTCCGGATAAGAGCTTGGTATCCGGGAGCGGGGCGTTACAGTAGTTGTTGCACAACGTGTTACTCGTTCGGACACTATGACCCCCGTTCTTCATAGGTTGATTGATATTTTTCATACATGAAAATTTAATACCATTAGAATCATACATGGGATTTTTCTGTTGCGGCCATCCCTTTCTAGGGTAACAGTAATTTTATGGTGGTCCAGGTGCAAGTTTTTGGATCACCAAGTCAGCACTTTCAAAGGGATACATTGGTGGAAAGTTTTACAGGTAGGATTCCATTGGTGGAAATTGAATTTCTATTGGTTGGGCACACCAAGTAGGATTTGGTCCTGGACCATAGTAAAATTTGTGCTAGGGTAAATATCCCCGTTTGGGGCAAATCACCGGTCTCCGGCATTGCAATTCTCCGGTCTCCGGCATACACTCCGTCCTTAGGGCTGTGTTTGGGGCAAATCACCGGTCTCCGGCATTGCAATTCTCCGGTCTCCGGCATACACTCCGTCCTTAGGGCTGTCTCTGGCCCTCTAGCAGGTCCTATTTTTCCATTTCATCTTCTTTTTTATTTCTTCGTTGAGATCACAATGCGAATTTTGGCGTGGAATTGTCGCGGGTTTAGGGAAACCTAGCTACCGCAAAAAAAGCTCTGAGTCGTTTAATTAATTGTAGAATTCAAACCTCAATTGTTTTCCTATCTGAGACGAAAGCAACCACGAATGGTATGAACAGGATTAAGGCTCGCTTACGGTTTCAGAATGGTGTCTATATGGATGCAGTTGGTAGAAGTGGCGGGTTGGCATTGTTATGGTCAAATGACCTCATTGTAACTCTGTATAATATTTCACATGGACACATGAGTGCAAGATTTGAGCAACCTGATCATCAACCTTGGCACTTTACGGGTTTTTACGGAAACCCAGACGCTACTCTTCGAAAAGATTATTGGGAACTTTTAAAGAGACTGCATGCATCAATTCATCTTCTGTGGCTGGTGATCAATGGTCATGGGAGATTTCAACGAGATCCTTTACTCCTATGAGCAAGACGGACCTAATGATAGATCACAAAGTGCTATGCATGCTTTTCAAACAACTTTGTCAGACTGTGACCTCTTTGACTTGGGCTTGAGCCAATTTCACGTGGAGAAATAAGAAGGATTACCCAACCACGAGGGTTAGGCTTGGTCAGGGGTAGCCAATATTGATTGGAAAAAATTTATCCAAAGCATAAGGTCCAACATATCACAACGTTCCACTCGATCGGACCATGCCCTGACAGAAGATGAAGAAATAGTTGAACCTATTAAGTGGAGGAAGCTTCCCCGTTATGAGCCTTTCAGCTGGTTGCATGAGGAAGAATTTGATCAAATTTTCATTAGTGCTTGGCAGCCACACAACCTATGTCATCTTATTTATTAGATGCAAATGTCCTTAGAACGAGAGACCACCTTAGGGACTGGCTCGTGCAAAATTTGGTTATCTCCCCGGCCGGCAGATTAAAAGAGCTCAATCAAAAGCTGAATGATCTATATTGCGGGAACAATTACAATGCCGAAGAGGAAAAAGCCTTACTAAAATAGATATATAGAGAAAAATTTAATCTTAGAGGAGGAATATTGACGTGTTCGGGGAAAGGCGGAGTGGTTGTCTTTTATGGATAAATATACTAATTTTTTCCATCATAAAGCTTCATCAAGAAAAGAGCGGAACACTATCAAAGAGCTTGTTAATGATCAAGGCCGTAGCCTCCACAAATTAACAGATATTCATGGGCTAGTGCAACAATACTTCAATGGCCTCTCTACACTACAAATGGTATGAACATTAACCTTCCCGACGACTTATTTTTTAGCAAAATTTCAGATGAGGATACTGCCATGCTTTCTAGGCCTTTTACGCCTAAGGAATTACGCCTAAGGAAGTTCAAGATGCTTTGTCCCAAATGCCCGGTAAGAAATCTCCGAGACCGGATGGTATGCCTATTATTTTCTTACAAAAAAATTTGTCATGAGATAGGCCTTCAAGTTACTGATGTTATCTTAGGTTGCCTTAATAATGGTGATGATGTGTCCGCTTTGAACAAAACATACATTGCATTAATCCCGAATGTGAAAGAGGCAAAGTTCATAACGGATTTTCGACCTATCAGTTTGTGCAACTCTATTTATAAGCTTCTTTCTCGAACGTTGGTCAATAGGCTAAAAAGGTCATGGATTCTATAATCTCCCAGAGTCAATCTGCTTTTGTAAAGGGGCGCTTAATCACATACAACGTCATTGCGGCTTTCGAGGCCTTCTACTCAATGCAGTTAGGTAAGCGTGGTTGTAATAACCACATGGCCCTCAAGCTAAATATGATGAAGGCATTTGACAGGGTGGAATGGGGATTTTTGAAATCGGTCATGGAAGCAATCAATTTCCCACATTCGATTATATTGATTATTATGGCGTGTATTTCAACCCCTACTTATCAGATCCTCATTAATGGACACCCTTCACCTCATGTCCAACCCAGTAGGGGCCTTAGACAGGGAGAACCTCTATCTCCTTTTCATTTTATTTTATGTGCAGAAAGGTTTTCCGCGATGCTTAGACGTGCATCATCCACTCTTAATTTTCGAGGTGTTACTTCTGGGAAGCACAATGCTTGCGAACTAACACATTTACTATTTGCAGACGACAGCTTGATTTTTACTGAGGCCACTATTGACTCATGTGTTATCATCAACTCTATTCTTCCAGACTATGAAAATCTTTCAGGGCAAAAAATCAATCTTCATAAGTCAAGTTTATTTTTCAGCAAGAGAATCAACAATAATACCAAGGCTGGCCTCTCCTCTTTTTTAAATATCCCTTTGGATCGTGGGGTAGGTAAATATCTTGGTCTTCCCTTCGTCATTGGAATATCCAAGACCAAAACTTTCTCATATATCAAGGAAAGAGTGCAAAAAAAAGCTGAATGGTTGGAAAGGCAAACTCATATCCCATGCTGGGAAAGAAATCTTAATTAAGTCTGTGGTGCAAGCCCTCCCTCAATGTGTCATGCAATGTTTTGCTCTTCCAAAGAAACTTATTGGGGAATTGGAGAAACACACAAGGCAATTTTTATGGGGTTCATCCGAAGGAAAAGAAAAAATACACTGGAAATTGTAGGATGTGTGCTGCAAAAAGAAGGCAGATGGAGGTCTCGGTTTCCGCGATTTAGCATGCTTTAATTTAGCGCTTCTTGCTAAGCAGGCCTGGCAAATTCTTGTTGATCCTCATACCATCTCAGCCCGTATTCTTAAAGCAAAATATTTTGATAGGTGCGAATTCAAAGAGGCTAATATTACATCACATCCTTCTACTATTTGGAGAAGCATTCTCCAAGGAAAAGAACTATTATTTCAAGGCCTTCGGTGGAAAGTTGGAAAGGGTGACCGTATTAATATCCTGGAGGATCCTTGGCTGCCGACTTTGCCTTCTTTTCGAGCTCACCCTATCATGGAGAACCTGCCTGGTCGAAATGTTAGCAACCTCATTAATCCTTTAACCCACATGTGGAAACAAAATGTGATTAAGCAAGCTTTCAGCCATTTTGAAGCGGAAAAAATTTATCCATCCATTTATCCCCGGGTAGAAGAGAAGATAAAATTATATGGCACTACTCTTCTAATGGAATCTACTCTGTTAAGACTGGTTATCAACTTGCCTATGAGTTGAAGCATAAGTCTAGGACTGATGCCACGGCTTCCACTTCAAGCTCAGGCAAAAACCTCTGGAGTATTCTTTGGAAACTAAAGGTCAAACCACGTATCCTACACTTTTTATGGAAGCTCCTGCACAATGCATTACCGACTGCGAATGACCTTCACACACGTGGAGTAGGAGACGGACTATGTATGGTCTGTCATTGTCAAGAAGAGACTGCATGGCACTGTCTATGTGAATGCAAGATTCCAAGAGCCATATGGCGCAACCATAATCTAGGTGACCATCTCATCCACTTGCGCATCCGTTCTTTTCTGGACCTATTTGATGCGTTAGTAAATCTAGTGGAAAACCTGGATCTTGTGAGATTGATTTGTATCATATGGAACATCTGGAAAGCACGAAATGACTGGATCTTTGAGGGAAAGAATGTTCGCGTTCATACAATCTTATCTCGTGCTAATGCTGAAGCAGAAGATTATTTTTCTGCGGCTACAACGGTAGATAAGACATATGCTTGTGTATCGTTACCTACAAAGTGGATGCCTCCTCCAAGTGAATAGATTAACTAAATTCAACGTAGATGTTGCTATCAAGGATTCTTCAGCTGCGGTTGGTGGAATATTGCGCAGTTGTCATGATAGAGTTATTAAATCTTACTCCAAGAGACTTGAAGGTGGATTTGATGTTCATGTGGGAGAAGCTCTTGCTTTATATCACTTTGGTCTATGCTCTCACATGGGGTTACTTCAATGTGGTGTTTGAAGGCGACTCACTGAAGATCCACACCCTTATTTCATCATCTTCTGCTGACCTTTTCATCCGTTGGAAGTGTGATTGAGGATTGCCGTGCCCTTTTACCCGCTTTTGTGTCTATTTCGTTCTCCTTTGTCAAACGGGATGGCAATGTGCCCGCCCATTTGTTAGCTAGGGAAGGTCTCTGTCTTATTAGGATGTGTGGAATGGGGCTCGTCCCCTCCTTCTCATGTTGCTCGTGCTTGTTTGAATGATTGTGATAAATAAAAGTTTCTTGAAGCTCTCAAAAAAAAAGAATCATACATGAAAATTTAATACCATTAACGCCGCGTAATAAAATCATTAGGCGAGAAAAAACAATTTACCAAAGAGAAAACTATTTTATCAGTTTATTATATCTTCAAGCAAACTTAGTACCAGATATATATAGTTGGAAGGGAAGCACTCTTTCTTCTTCTTTTTTTTGAACGGAGGAAGCTATCTTTATATAGTTGGAAGGGAAGCACTCTTTCTTCTTCTTTTTTTTTTTGAACGGAGGAAGCTATCTTTTGATACATGTGTCTATCATATTCTTGCTTTATGCCATTTTCTCTTTCCCCTTATCACGAGGAGCCACCATTTCTTCTTTTTCTCCGTTTTCTCCAAACATGTCACGATCAAAATACAGTGAACCCTCGAGGGCCCTAGATCATGCCTCGTTTCTGAGAAAGATTTGAGAATAAATGTTAGAACCGGTCAAGCCCCGACTTGATGATAAAATAGTTGTGAATTTCTCAAGTCTTATAAAAATGGAATTTGTATCACAACCTATTATTAATCTAACATAATTAAATAGATTTCCTAGTCATAGTCCACTGCCAATTACAAACCAACCTAGACCATAGTAATCAAGAGGTAATGGTATAGGTCGAGAAATCATTAGTTAACAATTAAACTTGACCGAAGAGAAGAATCCAATCGAAATGCCGTTGAGGATCAACTATGTAAATTGGGAGGGGGGAGTTTAACACCAACGACGGAAAAAAAAAAAAAAAAAAAAAAAAAACATATTTGAGCTTCAAGAGTATTGCAGAATTGCAACATGTTAAGTTGAATTGCAACCTGTTAAGTTGAATTATGTACAGAAAAAATATAAGAAAATTAGGGGCATTCCGAGAATTGAACTCGGGACCTCTCGCACCCTAAGCGAGAATCATACCACTAGACCAAATGCCCTCATTGAAGGGAATCTTTTATCTGGTGTAATTAAAAGAAAAAAAAAATTTCTTAATGTTTTCTTAACCTCTTTCGCTTTTAATCATTCAATCATCCTAGGTTCGATCGTTTCGTAGAAAATGTGTCCTTTCAATTTAGGAAACTAATAAAACCAGCTGGATTTAGTGAGTGATTTTGATATAGTTATATCCTACGATTTATATCATGCTCCTACGATTTTACGTGAGATTAAAAATGTATTTTACATGTCTTCATAACTTACTTAATAAGGTGATCCCTTGTTACAAAAATATGGAAAATGATTTGTATTCCAAAAAAAAAAAAAAAACTTGAAATGACAGCCATCAACTTGCAGCTAGCCAGCCACAACTTGGACGAATAATTCAGAATTTCAGACTGCTTTCCTTGCACAAATAATTGTGCTTTCCTTTCATTTTCCTTGCAGGTAATTGCAATTTTTATGGTTCATTTTCCTTTATATATATGAGTGAGTTTTGAATAAATTTTGTACAACTCTCCCTCCTCTTCCTTCATTCCCCAATAGCCTCCCTCCTCTTCCTCCATTCCTCATCGGTATGAGTGCATGCTTCAATTTTATTTTTCCCTGAATTTTCTAACTTATGTTTCAAACTTATATATTTCTTAGGTAACTATAAACATATCATTGGTTTAGCAATTTCCTATACTTCCATTTGTAAATTTCACTATTGATATTTGAATCATAATTTTATTTTATTTCAATATGGGTATCGTTTAGTAATAACTAACGTTGTAATTACTATATCATAATATAGAGGGATCCGCGAGATATTATCGAAGTCAGCTCATCGTCCGGATATATTTTCAATAATACTAGTATAATCGATTTGGTTTCGGACGAATCGGATTCGGGCAATACCTCATCATCTGTCAACGCTTCACTGCCATATCCCTCAACATCTCGTGTAAGGCGTGATCAAAGACATGTCAACGCTCCACCATTACATCCCTCAACATCTCGTGTAAGGCGCGCACATACTCGGTCAATGCCTCATCCTCATGACCAATCGGTTGTGTGGGATAACTCCAGAAACACTCATTCATGGGATAACAATGCACAATCTCGTGTAGGTAGTTTTGTTGAATCCCGCATTGATTGTACTAGAACTCATCATAGTGTTCGAGTCATGTCACAAGATGAATGCATTGCAGAAGTCAGGGAGTATCGTGAACATTTCTCCATGGATCAATATCTCACGACGACATCATAATTAAATGATTATTGGGTGATGATATGCGCAATACACATATTCACTATATGTACCACATCACACTATTATCACCGTTGATCATTGTGAAACCAATTTTAACTATTTGAAAAACACTTTAATCAATGGATGAAAAAGGTGAGTGGAACATCTAGTGAGAAAATGTGTAGTGGTACATATAGTGGATATATCATTTTTCATTATTAATTGTAACGCCCCACTCCCGGACACCGAGTCCTTATCCGGAAAGAGCGCTCGGCACATATATTATCAAATAAATTCAATAATATATGTAAGCCTTACGTCATACATCAGAACTAAAACGACGCGGAAGATAAAACAACTCAAAAACTCGGGAAAACCAAAAGATCGAACACCCGGTAATCAATGCTGTGAAAAACTAAATCCAATAAAGAGAACTAATCATCCAACATTCAAATCCCAAAAGATCTCAAAAGAAGCTAAACCAAAAAGAAGGACAACATTGTTTGAACATGAAACAACATTACTAGAAAGAAGCAACTAAAAGATATAAGTCTTCAAAAGCTTCGTCCTCGCACTTCATCATCCAAGAACTCACAATCAGAAAGAAACTGTTCATCTTCTTCTTGGGAAAGGGAAGACAAACACAACGTAACGGGTAAGTACAAAAGTACTCGGTGAATGCGTAGAAGATCGTATAACTATGATCTCATAAAGAAATAAAAGCAACGCCGTCTTTTATTAATTCATTTCCGTTATTAACCCTAGCTAACCATCACATTATGTTCATAGCATAACACGAGGTTCCAAAGGTATCTAGCTTAGCTCAAGTTTGTTACATCATGAATAACAAGGGCACTACGCCTAGTAATAGGATGTACTAGACAAATGGGTGCAACCTACTTAGAGACACGCCTACAAGAGCCCCGGGAATATCTAAGTCCCGATAGTGTGATGACCGCGCGAGAATGTACCAGACGCTTTATCTAGCCAATCGATTGACCGGCGTGGAGTACGATCTACTTTGTCTGGTCGAGAACATATCGCGATATTGTACTATGCCTTACCAAGCATTACATGATGTTTAGTATTATTAATCTAACACATACGCTTGATTAGATGTTTAACTAGCCACCCAAGTGTTTTCAAATAAGCTCCCTCACATCTCCTACTCTTCCTAGACCAACCCATTAGACACGGACAAGGCCTAGCAATTACACGAGACATCGATAAACTCTAGCTTATCGAAGCACAAGGCAAATCCAAAGCTTTCGACGGTCCCACACTTCATCTTTTCGGGAATCCATGTGGTGCCGGAACTAAACGCATCAAAAGCTAATTGAGCTTTGTCACGTAAGGTTATGCAAGAAATACGCTATTATGGAGCTTGAAACACATAACAAAGAAAACAAAGATCAAATACCCTCGTCCGGACGGATAAACTTTTTCGTCCGACATCGAGAAATAGCCGTGACGGATACACAACTCATCCGTACAGATGAACCAACACTCGGTCGACCGAATGGATAGGCTCGGTCGACCGAGCCTCTCTCTGCACTGTTACACGCTTTTTCTTGCACCAAAGAGGGCGGTTTTACAGACTCGCGTTTTACTCAAATTCAACCCACACTCGATTTAAACAAATTAAAACCATGAAAAACAATCATACAAATTGCTCTACCACTTTATGAAACCTTAATCATACGATAAGAAAACCACGTTACCTTAAATTGCGTGGTACAACGATCCAAAGCTTCAACCCGTCAAAAGTTTAACCTTTAAATCCAAACGTTAATGGATGTAAGGATTGTTGATATCAAAACGATCCTCGCCTCGCGTGATCCTTTTCTCTTGATGAGTGTGATGAAAAGAACAACGGATTAGCCTAAGCGAGAGCTTCTTCTCCTTTTTTTTTTCAAAACTTGCGCTCTTTTTCCTCTCCTCATCCCTCTCTTTTTTTTTTTTTTTGTAAAAACAACTATGTTAAAATTAAGATTAGCTTTCCTTTTATAATCCCAATTACCTAATTATTTAATTATTTTCCTAAAAAGAAAATCCTTGTTTATCCCTTTTCTTTTCTTTTTTTTTTTCAAAATCCTTTAATTAAAAATAACATAATATTCTCGATTTTTGCTAAAAGACCGAATTGCCCTTTTTAAAAAATCGGGATATTACATTAATAGGGTGCTACACGATGAGTAATGACAGAAACACGACTACTTGGTTAAACGAATGACACAATCATCACAATCGGAGGTGGGAAAAAAATGTTGTGTCACCCGTCGTGATCAAGTGATTGTGTCTCTATCATTATTCCTACATCAATCAATAGTGAAAACACATGTGGTGTCACTCGTATTTCATGACAATGTCTAAATCTGAATCAAACAATATGCTATCCGAAACATATACGTGATGTCAATAGATCTACCCCTTCAAAATTGTTAAACAATGGTCATATGTTAATACAATTTTCAGGGTGATTTTATTGACACAACAAAATCGTTAATGACACCATACTTATATAGTTATATGTTATAAATTTTCTATGTAACGTGGTGTTTAAAGTAAATTAAAGATGTTAATAGAACCCCTTTTTCAGAGGTGACGCTCATTCAGAAGTTTTAATGACAAGCGTTTGTGCGGACCACAATAGCAAGCCCACACAAATATATAATTGTTCCGGGAAACGACTTCGTTTCGATGATTTCAACCCCAAGGCAGAGTGAACGGTTCAGATCGTTTTATTTAAAAGGTTAAAGGTTGTGGAGGACACTTTTTAATCTAAAATTGAAAAAAGATATGTTAGATAACAATGTAAGAATACGCGCTTTTCTTCCTCTTGTTTTTTTCCATTTTTTATCTTATTTTCATTCTTCCCGCTTTTAACCCTTATTTAAAATATTATTTTATTTTATTTTTTCACGAAACGGTATCGGATCTTGAGGTATCGGACTCCATTATAACCAACTCTTCTCCCCATTGTAGCTGTTCATTCAATTTCTCTCTCTTTTTGAAGGTTTCGGCTTGATTAACTTAAGGTACCCTTCCTCTTGGTCAGTTTTTTGCTGTAGATCGATGTGTTTTAATCGGTATCTTAAGATGCGTATGTATGAAGATCAACTTTGTTTGATTAGCATTTGCTTGTGTGGTTTTTGTTTCACTCAATGTTCTTGGTATTTTATGTTAGGTTCACTGTAATCGACTTTCTAGATATTCATGAGGACTCTGAATTCAATTCATGCTAGCTTTTTTCCCCTATAGATTGAGATTTTCTATTAGGTTTCTCAGTATCGGTGTGATTTCCCCTTTTTTGGGCTAGATTTTCCGTTTTAGAGTACCATACTTTAGGTTCGAGCAAGCTGTGAGGTTTTTGAATTTTAAGTAACGCTAGATTAGTGCTGTAATATGCAGTAACTTAAATATTTGTTTGTTGTTACTGTTTGGATAAGGCTAGTATATTTCTTTGGTAGCTTCTTGAAGGCCCATGGACAAGTATTTAGTGAATTGATCATCTTGTTTGCCTCGTCTATTTGGTTTTGGGTGTAGTAGAGGTGTTGTGTAATTGTGTTTTTTAGGAAAAAGAATAAAACTTGATGTGTGTATGATGCACTGGGTGTATTTACTTTTATTGATACTGTTGATTTGGTGAAATTTCGAACTCAATTTCATTGAATCTTAGAACTCGATTCATTTTAGATCTTCATGTGATCAGCTGAAATATGGATGTAAATCTTGACGAGTTTTGGTACAGCTCTTTTTGGGTGAATGATTACACTCATACACAAATGTTATGCTGCTATTGACTTTTGTTTTTGTTTTTGTTTTTTTTGTTTTTGTTTGTTCTATTTGTTATCTTAACAGATGGTAGGTTCTTCAGAGAAGATCAATTTGATAAGCCCCGAATCTGATTTACAAAGAACTCAGTAAGTACTCCTTTGTCTGTCTGTAGGTTGAGTTTTTGTGTTTGAAATTTTTTGTGGACTCGATAATCTGAACAAATAAATTAGGGTTTTGACTATATGAAGTTTGAAAGCTGTAAAGCTTTGGTTTTCGTTCGGGAAATTGAGCTGTATTCATGAATTACGAATGCAAATTTAGTATCACCCCACATGCCACACCCTACATTTTGTTGGTGAAGATGATCTTAAAACAATGCTAAACGCTATCGCACAATTTGAGTCATGTTATCAGTTACCAGGCTGCCTCATTTTTGTGTGGCGTGCGGTGGAGGTTGGGAGTGAAGTGAGTGCCAGATTGTGTTAGGGTGAAGCAGGGGTTTTAATTAGCTGCATTTTTGTTGTAGGACTCCATATGTCACAGGGACGTCTGTGATTGGCATTAAATACAAAGATGGCATTCTTCTTGCTTCTGACACCGGAGGTTCGGTCATCTTGCCTTGTTTTTTACTTTTTATTTTGTTATATTATATACGATGTCATGCATGAACTATAATTTTGTCACAACTCTTTTTTCCCCTATTTTCAGCTTTGGTATACAATATTTGCTACTATTTCGTTACATAGTTTTCAGTAGTTACCGATATTCTACATGGATGTAGGCTCATTATACTTCTAGCAAGTCCATTTGGTGCATTTACCTTCTAAACAACAAGCTTTTTTGTGGTATGGCCACATCTATAATCCCCTTGGGGTGGTTAGTAAACACGTGAATGTGTGGTCAACATACCTCTTATCAGGACAAAATATTGGAAACTAGGGGCAAGACGTTGAACACTTTTCTTATTATACCAACTAAAGGAATACACTACTGACAAGGATATTAGTGGGATTTCACAGCCTGGAACCACATTTTTCTTAGAAACTGTCCTTGTAAATTGCGTTCATAATTCCATGAGGTACTGGCATGTAGCAGAGTGTCGTTACCTTTTTCACAGGTATCATACTAGACCACCGGTACACCTTACAAGGTCTACATTTGTTCACTCTTTCCATAAGTTGTGCCCTTTGCATGTAAATTTGAATGTAGTGATGGTTTGCACTAGGGAGACAGTAGCTTATCGGTACTGCTGGGAATTTGCCATCCTAATTTTGAAATTGGTCTTATCATTTATCTTTATTGTCGAATTAGTCTTTACTGTTTATCTTCAGGATCATATGGGTCCACGCTTCGTTACAAGAGCGTGGAACGGATCAAGCCAGTTGGAAAACACTCCCTTATTGGTGCAAGTGGAGAAATAAGTGATTTTCAAGAGATAATGCGTTACCTCGATGACCTCATGTGAGTGTTGTAGGCTATAGAATTTGAAAGAATTCAGTATTTATGTGAGATATTGAGATAATTTTGTGAACTTTACCATTTATCCTGAAGTCTCTCCTTTTGCTCCTACTTTATGTGTACAGACTGTATGATGCCATGTGGGATGATGGGAACTCCTTGGGGCCGAAAGAGGTTCATAACTATCTAACCCGAGTCATGTACAATCGCCGTAACAAATTTGACCCCTTCTGGAATTCTCTCGTGCTTGGAGGCATAAAAAATGGAGAAAAGTATCTTGGCACAGTATGTTTTTTCCAGTCAACCTTTTAGTAGCCATTATTATTTTAGTCGCATCCCTAACCTGTCTGCCTTTGATGATAAAGGTCAGTATGATTGGTGTACATTATGCGGATGATCATGTTGCAACTGGTTTCGGGAATCATTTGGCTCGGCCAATTCTTCGCGCTGAATGGAAGGAAGATTTGACGTTTGAAGAAGGCGTGAAGCTCCTAGAGAAGTGCATGCGAGTGCTCTTATACCGTGACAGATCAGCAATCAACAAGATCCAGGTAATTCTTGTTACTTGACTTTCATGAATGCTTCTTTGTTCTTAAACAGCACCTGGAGATGAAATTGATTTAACTTTTTTTTGGCGTGTGATTTCTTTCTTTGTCTGCTTGTTCTTCTTGAAAATTAGAAATACTTGTCATCCATGTTTAGAGTCGTTGAATTACCATTTCTCCCAAAACCTTAAACTGATGGGAGGTAGATAATTAACCTTATATTTATTTTAACACGCTCCCTCAAGTGTAGCGGTGGCCTGTTATATTTATTTCGAGAGAACCCAACACCTAAAATAGACAATGTTTTTAGAGGGGTTTGAACACGGCACAGATGAATAAACAGAGAATGATTCAATGTTTTCCTTTCTCCTCTTCTCATTGCTTTATATAGGAAAAACACCAATACACATCACATAAGCCCTTTAGAACACAATGTTTTTATTTCTAAAATAAAAAAAACATTCCTAACTATCCAAAGATTTCAGGCTAAAATTTTATAAACTGAACTAAAACAGTCATCAAAAGGAGCGGATATGCTACGCACCATCTGAAGACATCACACCAAATTAGAAACGAATAACACCAATTAAATAGAACATGATTTGTGTCTTCTACAACAAGATGGCACATACGGAAATACGCATGTTTCACATATTTGCCTGGGTTGGCAACTTATCGTTGACGATAAACCAACATAATACATTGATTTTGAATGGAATAAGAGAGTTCCATTTGCATAAGTCCATGGGCCCTCTAGGAGCAGTAGCTTCTTCAAGATTAGCAAGAATTTTGCCCACCCCCTAACCCAAACCCCAAAAGATGCTGCAACAGGACACTATTGAGAAGCCATTTCCTTGTGTATACCCTGACTGATCTATTTCTGTCAGAAATAGGTGCTACTAGTAGCAGTATTCCAGCATTATGCTGTCAATTTTTTATACATGATGAAAGTGTAGTAGAATATTGCCATCAGTGCTGTATATATATATATATATATATGTCATTTGACACAAGTCAAATTTACAGATTGCGAAAATCTCAGAGGAGGGTGCCGAATTGTATCCGCCTTATGCTTTGAAGACATACTGGAATTTCTCAGCTTTCCAGAATCCAACAGTTGGTGCTGAGGGCTCTTGGTAGTAATCAGTCTCCATTGTCGTACTCGAAACAAGTTATAATCTTTGTTGGAGGCTTTGATTCAAAAACTGCAATTGGTCTGTTTATGGTTTGTAATGACATATCATCGGCAGCTATAAAAATTTCTGAGATGATAAATTGTTACGTGGCAAGTTCTTGTTGAATGTTATGTTTTCAAGATGATATAAAACTTGTTTCTGCCATTTGGGCTTTTGATGGTGGTTATCTATTTATGGCTACATTTTGATTTCCAGATTTGTTTATGAAAGGGCTTGTTTACTTAACCCCCCATCCCCATCTCACCTTCTTCTTATCACCGTCTCTGTTTCTTGAGCTCCATAGTTTTCTTGCTGGTTTCATTTCAGATCAGCCATTTTTCTATCATGGACTCAACTACTTCAATATTAATCACATTATGATTTATTACTTTTTTTTTTCCCTTCCCATACCCTCAATTTATTAGTAAGAGGACAAAATTTTAAATTTTACACTTTCCTTGACTAAAAAAGAAGCTTAGACATTTCCTTCACATTTAACAAAGAAACTTATTGAAACGAGAAAATAAGACTCTTACGTCTTCAATTATACTTCTGACTAAGTGAGAGTTCTTCAGCCTGCGAGAGAAGTCGTTGATAAATAGTGAGAGGGTTGTGTTCGAAAATCACATTAAAAAACAAACCATTGAGATCGCATAGAATATAGCGTGGTATATTGCGATGGCTTCCCCTTTAATCGCGCCATGTGCTCCTCTAGAATTTCTCAATATACCGCCAACTGCCACCTTTCTACTTCCGAAGGCTGCATCAACAACATTGAATTTCACACAACCTTTGATTCGGGGTTGACCAAACGGATTGTAGCAAGACATGCTCTTTTGGGGTGTGAAAATCGAAAAGTCTCTAAAGCCTCATGATATTCATCAGCCTCCACAATGGCGGAATTTAGGAGTCGTTAACGTACTTATCTTCTTATGCATATATTGAAGAATACATTGCTTTCATTTACTTTCAGAGAGTATTGATTTTTCATAGGGGTGGAATGGAGGAGTGTGTGTGTGGGGGGGGGTGTCCCAATTGATGCATAAGGCAATTTTCTTCTCAATAATAACTTGTGAAAATCCACTAAAAAATTTTATAAAAAAACTTGTGAAAATAGAATATATAAGTCGGACGGCTAACTTTATCCATTATGAGTCATAACTTGTTTACAGACAAAACATAAACAGGAATAGAAACATATAAAAGTGACCAATCGAACAAATTTAATGAATCATGGGAGTTGATTTTATCTATATAAATTACTCATTTTTAGTATCATGTTATAACTTCATTGTATGGCTTCATCTAAAAAGTTGAAGCATAAAACAATCGATATACATCTCAACAGAAGCTTTTCCTTTGTTTTGATTCTTGACATGTTGCTTTTCAACCTCCAAATATTATTATAAAAAAAAAAATTACATTTTGGTTTTATCATAAGGTCAATTTATGGTATCATTTTCATTATCATGTTGTTCATAAAGCATTACATTAGAGGAGGAAGTTGTTCGGTTCAAATGGTAAGTTTGGGTTGAATCACACCAAATGCGGTGTGTGGTTATATATGTCTATTTTGTGTTTGTTAGTAAACGAACGACTTTGAGTTTGGTTGTTTGATAAACAGACTAAATTTTATGTTTGAGATATGTTGTTTAATTTATTGGTCAAGTTCGAGCTGAGTTCAAATAAGCCTGCTTTCGTGTATGAAACTACAATGAGGCCAAAATAGATAGATGAATGAAGTTTCATCGATAAGATTCTGCAATAGTAAAATTTTGACTCAATTAAAATTGACACTCAACACTACATTGAATGCATGTGCCACGTTTAGAGATAAATTCGATTTTACAGAATTCGAAAATAGACATTTGATTTTTTTAAAGTTGAATGTTGGGTTTATATTCTATTTTTCAGAACTCGAATGCTGGTGTGGTGTATAAAAGTGCGTTGTGGTGTCATTTACAACTCGTAATCAGTGGTCACCCTTAAAACAAAGGAAAATGATTAAGGCACCGAGGAGTCGGTACCTTTGTCTCCCGAAATTTTGATTGTGTGGTCCAGAATTTTTGTGTTATTTTGTTTTCTTTTTAAGTGTTAAAATATATGGTTATAAAGTGTTGTGTGGATGATTTATGCTGTATATATTATGTGCCTAAATCAATATCCTCAAAACAAAAAAAAAATATAAAAGAAAAATGATGGTGGGAAATGGATACACGTTTGCTTGAATGATACCGCCGGCTAATGTGATTAAGAGTGATTTTGATGTCTCAACTATATTCTCCATTCATGATCTAGCACAAATAGGTTTACCCAAAGGCCACCAAAAGCGATCATACCATGAATTCGATATTTATTTAGGTTTATTATCTTCTCGGGCGGATGTAGAAGATCTGGTTTATCATGAAAATCATCTTATGAAAAAACAGTTTTTAGTTTCAAAATCAACTTTTGAAAAATTGATTCTTTATGATAGGTGTGACGCATCGATAGATTTTGTGTAGTGTAAACAAAAATTCCCATTGATTGAAGGTGATTATGTGGCACGTTTCAGAACTTAAGTCTAGCGACGTTAAGCCCTAATGAATTCGATAGTTATTTTGGTTCATCATATCCGTTTAACTTAAAATGATTACACAAAGTTACGGATTCTAATATGATTTAACATTATATCTTGGGATTCTAGTATGATTTAACATTATATCTTGATGATTTTATTTTTCAATACGAGACATTACTTCTTTAAAAAAAAACGAGATATTTCACTTCCTCTCTCAATGATTAGAGCGATTGTTCAAAATGACACATATTAAACTTAATTAAATAAATAAATAATACACACTTAAATCTTATTTGGTTATAACGATTATAAAATGACCCACACACCAAGAACGGAAACCCCCCCCCTACACACACACACACACCAACGGACCTATAGTTTGGGCTTGCAGGTGTTAAACCCACACCGGCCAAATTTTTTAATATTAACATGTACTCTCTCCGTCCAAAATTGTTTGAGACGTTTTGAAACTCTTGAAATTTTTAAGGAATATCATTTATTACATCTGTTTGTCTGGCGTTAAAAACAAGACTAATTTACAATTACAACCCTTTTATGTTGTCATTACATTTTTAATAAATGTTGATATGTGGTCATTTTAGACATTTAAGAAGAACTTAAGTCTAAATATTAGTTATGAGACTTATTTTGGGATATCCATAAATGTAATAAGTTTCAAACAAATTCGGAGGGAAGGAGTAGTATATATTAAAGTTTACAACAACAAAATTATATATGTGCTCACTCCATCAGTGGCGGGCCTAGAAAATTATCCTATTGGAGGCACCGGAGTAAAAATAATGATTCACTGAATGGTATTTTTATATTTTTAACAGTAAAAATACATCATTTTCCGTATCTCGGTGGGAGCATTGGCAGCCACCCTTAATACATTGGGTCCGCCCCTGCACTCCCTCCTTGGCCCCCACAATCTCTAGTTGTATGGCATTTGTGAAGCGTTTGGATTGCTGCAATGTAACGAAATGAAATAAAACTAACGGAATGAAATGAAGTGATTATATTCCTATGTTTGGCATTCAATGGAAATGTGTGAGATTTATAATACGTGCCAAGTGCCACGGTAAGTGATAGTCATGCATGATGATGAGTGTGGCGGGTGCATGGTGGTGGGTGGTGGCGGATTATGTGAGGTGTGCGATACTAGTGGTTGTGGTGGCGGTGGTTGAGGTGACGAGAGTGGTGTGGTGTGCGGTGAAGGGTGATGGTAAGCTGGGATGTGGAAGTGGTGGTGGTTGTGGTGACACGGGCGGTGTGGTGTGTTGTGATGGGTGATGATGAAGTGAGTGGTGGTGGCCAAGTAGAGATCGGTGGTGATCAAGTTGGTTGTGGTGGAGGATAGTGGCCAAGGTTGGTGGTGGAATAGATTATGGGTGATGATGAAGAAGACGGTGGTGAGGTGGGTGGTGGTATAGGGTAGTGGTGTGAATGGTTTGGTAACAGGTGAGGTGGTGGTGGGGCATATGATTATGGGTTGAGTTATGATGGCGGATGGTAATTAGTTGTGATGAGGCCTGAGGGTCATGACAGGGTAGGCGGAAGAGGTGGCGGGTGGTATTGTACGTGTTGGAGGGTTGCAGTGGTGGATTGCAGTGGGGTGGGCGGGTGGCACGGGAGAAGGCGAGTGGGTGGTGGTGGTTGATTTTTTGCCATTAGGTTATGTTTTACATTTCATTCCGTCGATGCATTTCATCCATTTTTTTATCCAAACACGTCAAAATGATAGAATGAAATGAAAAATGGCTTTCATTCTAGCAATTCAAACGCACCATAACGGATACATGTAACATGTTTTTATACCACGTGTAACGCCCCAAACCTCAGGCATATGAGTCATAACGGATACATTAACTACTTGGTCATTGTTTTAGTTCGGTTTAAAAATAGTTAATACAAATTATAAGTTCATTATGGCTTAATTTTACTGATTTTTGTTTCAATTTTTTTAATCTATGATATTACACCTTGATGCCTCAGTTAAGCACTGCACGATGCTTTAGCTAGTGGGAGCTTTTCTTGAAACATGAAATTAGTCAATTGATTTTATTTTGTAACTTTTCCTTTTTGTTAGACAAGGATGAAATATCTTTACTCATGTTTTAGCATAAATAGGTTTGCCTTTGTCTTCTTTTTATCTTTAATGATATGGAATGGAATGCTGGTCATCTCCACCATTTGTACTTTATTTCTAATTCTCTCCGCCATTTGTATTCACATTCGGATGCAACCAATAGTGACCAACAAATGTTATACTCTAGAAAAAGTTGTTTTAACTTAAAAACACTCACTTACCTCATTCGATTTTTTATAATCACTCTCATTGCGTTCATGAAATCAACTATATAAGTTGGCATTTTAGCTCTTTCATATTCATTCTAACGCGTTTACATAATAATCACTGGAAGCTCGATCATAGAACTTGGCCTTATATTACAAGTCTTATGCGATCAGCCTCGCTCTAGTAGGATCAGATTATCAGTGAGGCAACTCAACCTAGAACTTATCTTGTTTTATAGTTAATCGGCCATTCGCTTTCTTTAACCATACAGTGACTTGAGCGCTGGAGGTCCTAGAGATCAAGCTCCAAAATCATTGACCTCGATCTTGTCTTTGAAGTCAACTCTTATTATTCATTCGAGGTTACTTTAAACATCCACTATTTGACACAAATGACACGTGTCGGTAAATTTTTAGCTTCATCTACACAAGTTTATCCAGCATATAATCCATAGTAAAAAAAAAAAAATATCATCTTATTTTCTTAGGAAAAGCGTTACGGTCATTACGATTGATAGAACACATTTTTATCTCATTGATCATGATATATACGATACATTGATTGATATGAAAGTCTTCAAAATCTATTATGTAAGTGTGTCGTTCGCTATGACACAGCGTTGAGATAGTGGAAAGAAAATTACTTTTCCTTTTTTCCTCGCACTGTATACATCCCATATTATTTACAACATATAAGATACGCCCTCAACGACATAGCACAGTGGTAAAATAACATTCGTCATAATGACAGTCTTGTCTTTAAGCCGTAGTGGGGGAGTTCAGTGTCCAAACAATTTTTACAAACTAAAACACTAAAACATAACCATCGATTTACATCATCAACGAAGAAATCTTAGGGACGTGGTAGTAGGCCCCTTAGGTTTAATTTTTTTTTTTTTTTTACATGTAAAGATAATATCCAATCAATGGCTAATCTAATTAAAGAACAATATCCAATTCAGATTATTTACTAAAAAACAAAAACACAAAACTCACTTCTTTGTAGTGTTAGGGTAAGTGGGTATGGGTTATTGGGCACAGAGCTAGGGGGGGGGTGTTTGAAGAGTGGGAATAGAAAGCATTTAACTTTCCACTTTCTCCCGTGCATTGTTCTTTCAATTCCACATTTACTCCCAAAGCATTTTTCTTGTGGTTTTTCTTCCTTCCTTCTTCTGTCAGATCTCAAACCAACCCAAAAACAAAAACAAAAAAAATTAAAAATAAAATAAAAAATCAAGTCTTCAGATGGCGCCATTTTCCAGCACTTGTGGCCTTCCTCTGTGTCTCTTCGGGATCACTAACCCTCTTGCTTTCTCCAAAGAGTATTTAACTTCTTTTTTTTTTTTTTTTCAATATTCCTCTCTTTTCTTTTCTGTTCTTTTTTAATTTGAAAGTACACTGTTAGATCATGATTTTGTTTTTGTTTTTTTTTTATTATTTAGAAACATATACTGTTCACCACCTTCTGATCTGCTTATTATTTCCATGAAACTTTGTGATTTGTTTATGAGTAATTGGTGTTGTGGGTTTGTGCTTGTGCAGGGTGTCAGATCATGACCGGAGAAGAAAGGGGTTGAAAAAGTTGAATCGTCAAAACGGTGGAGAATGTTTTTGGCCATTGGATCAAGCGGCCGGAGCTGAAATAAGGCTAGATCATGGGGTTTTGGTTACCGGCTCCGATGAGTACAACAGTGTAGAAGTCGCCGGAGATCTTGCCGACGTTGTCCGTGATTTGTCGTCTCTTTCTCTGACATCATCGTGTCCCGCTAAAGCTGCATAAATTTATTACTCCATTTTTAATTGATTTTCTCCTCCTAGATGTGTCCGTACCGTAGGCCCATAGCATTCCAGTAGTTTTTATTTTTTTTTTTTTTTTTTTGGGTTAATGTAAAATTTTGCTTGCACTACTATTTGGCTTTTCTTTGGGCAAAGTTAAATTCGGGTTTGGTTTTGCGTTTGAATTTCCCGGGTCAATTTATCAGATTATTAGAAGGTAACATTTACATTGTTTTAAAATGAAATTTACTTTCTCATTACACTTTCTTTGTTACTATCGACTTTTAAACGATTGAAATGTGACGATCACACACCAAGAAGCTGATTTTATGAACTAAAATCGAATGAATAATCGACCGTCCGACTGAAAGTTGATTTTTTGTTGTAATATTGAAATGTGTGAATAAGTTTCTTATAACGTAACAACATAAATTTTGCACACCGGGTTTACAGAACAAATAACATGTGAAGAGATCAAGTGAAGCAAATTCACAATGGTTTGGCAGCAAAAATAGGATCTGATCTGATTGTACAATGGTTTGTTTTTCTTTCATAAATCTCGTATACTACCATCCGTTTTAAAATGTAAATTCGTTTGAAGTTTTTCATATAAATTACAATGGTTTGGAGTATTAATTTTGAAGCTTAAAACCTAGAATACCGATTAACCTCATTAATGTAATAAAGTAGATGAATGTGTAATAAATTACAGGTAAAAAGAAGAAAAATGCAATAAATTCTTTATTGGTATTTTAAATTGACAACGAATTTAAAAATCTAAATTACCATGTAAATTTATTTCATACCGGCTCTGAACGCCGGGAGAAGGAGGTGACTCAGCATTATTTGGACCGGATGGAACTAGTCTTTTACTTACAAAAACATAATTATATGGCGACTCAACTCTATTCGGTCTAGATGGAATGGGTCTTTTATTTACAAACAGACCATTATATGGTGACTCGACTTTATTCGGACCAGATGGAACGAGTCTTTTACTTGCAAAAAGACCAGAAGGATCCAACAAGTTTCGGTGATTTTGTCATGCTTCACATCCCTCGTCTTTTGAAGGCAATGTCTTTAGAACATCTTTCAACAATCGAACACTTCTCGGAC